>CM067219.1:35588613-36188613 GCA_034190945.1 Octodonta nipae
TGTTTCCCAAGGTCATTTCAACCTCTATTTCACCATGGACTTTCGCTGCTTCTCCTGTCGCTGTTCGCAGTTGCCATTTTGTTGGTTTTATCATTGTCTCGAAAACAATGTTGGGCCTTATTACTGTTTTCGTCGCACCTGTATCCAGCAGCATTGCACATTGCTTCTTATTAATAAAGCCATCTACAAAGGCACTGTTAACGTGGTTGCGTAGCGAAGCGACATATGCGTAGATAGTTGGGGCTTGTTGGCTACAGGTCGACGATGGCCCCTTTACATAGGCCTTCTTTAGTTTTACCGCCGAGGAAGTCTGGACTCCGTTGCTCTCCTTGCAACGACTCTGGACATGTCCTACCTGACGACACTTCCGACATCTCACTAGTCTTTTTTCGGTAAGGAGTTTCTCTATTACCTTTCTTACAGATTCTTCATCGTTTCCGCCATCTTCGGATTCTCCGTCTAGGATTCGGACTCTGGCTTGACCTCTGCAGGTATTTTTCGCAGCCTCGAATTCTAGCGCTCGAGCAAGTGCATCCACTAATTGGGTCGGTCGAGCTAGTGTTAAAGCTTGTCTGGCTTCGTTGTCCCGCAGTCCGTCCAAAAACGCTTGTACTGCTAACCTTTCTATCACATTTTCCGGTGTGGCTGGATAGGCAAGGCGAACCAGACGGGCAATATCAGCTTCAAACTCTTGTAGGGATTCATTAGATTTCTGGTGGCGATTTTTTAGTTGAGAGTGATAAACGTGCTCCAAATGGGTTTGCCCATACCTCAGTTCTAAATGTTTGACCAGTTGTTCGTAGTCTTCTTGCTCCGAGGTATTCAATTTTTGTAAGATATCTTTAGCATCCCCTCTTAAGGCTAGGGTTAATGCGATTGCCTTCTTCTCTGCCGACCATCCGTTCAGCTTAGCTGCAGCCTCGAATTGGCGACGATAATTAGTCCATGATGATTTTCCATCAAATTTGGGAGGTTTCATTTTGTGTCTTGCTCCTTCGAGGCCAATTTTTGAATCCACTACTTCTGAACTGTTTCTGCTTAGGATTTTTGATTGAGTTTCTTCCCTTTGTATAGTGACTACCTGCTCTTTTATTTTATTGATCTCAGCCTCCATTATATGCTTTAGCTCCTCTATCCGCGTTTCATTCTCGAATATTTTCTCTTCTAGCATTTCTGAATTTTTCTGTACTATGCTTTTCAAATATTCTTCTAGGGATTTAGAATTTTCTACTAATTTATCTTCTAAAGTCTTAGAATTTTCCACTAATTTATCTTCTAACGACTGTTTCAAGTTTTTAGAATTTTCTAGCAATTTGTCTTCTAGAGCTTCCATTTTTTTAATAATAAACTCATGTCCCCATTACCGGAAACTTCAAACAAATAAGTGTCAGTATCGTTACCTTCGTTTATTAGGGCATCTCGTAGCCGTTGAATTAATTCACTTTTCTTTCCATTAATTTCTAAATCCCGTTCTTCAAGTTCTTTTTTTAAGTCCGTCACTTTCAATTGGTCCAAATTCACCGCTTTAAACATTGTCAGTCTATTTATTTTTCACTTCAAAAGTTCCACAAATACACCTACACCTGTCACCACTGTGGTGTTTTTATTTTCACACTCGGATTCAGTTCTTGGAATTCACAGTCGAAACTAATTTACAATCTTACTGTATTAAGCTTTGTTTTACGTCCACTGATTCCATCACGTTTTTTAAAGGAATTCCTTTGTTTCAAGAAATAATTGAATTGCCGCGGTGATATTTCGTAACAATACCCACTGATTCATTTTCGTTTCAAGAAATAATTGACCGATAAACCGATTTAAAAACTAAATTTACTGAATCAGTCAATTAAATTCAGTATATAAAAACAGTTATTTGTATTTGTTTTACTTTAACTTACCATTCAGCTATCTTCTTATGGCACCTTAACACACTATTTTCGATGTCTATCGGGTGATATCGCATTCCTCTCAACATAATAGTTTCATCCAGAGCACCAACGACGAAAACGGCATCGTGAAGTTCCGGATTGTCAGTGGGAACTACGTGATGAGAAGATCCCAGTGATTCATTGTCACTTTCTCGATTTAATAAAGTTTCGTCTGATAGACTTCTGTCTGACAATTCGGTTCTTCTTAAGAATCCTAGGTAGCCAGTTCTAGAGTACACTTCGCCCGTATTACCTAGAAAAGTTAGAATATAAATAGTTTTGAATTTTTAAAATTTGTTAATATCGAATTGTTATAATTACATGATTTTAAATATATTTATAAAGGTCTGTTTGCATTATCGTCATAGTAGTCTGCTTAAGAACGAATATATTTACCGGTTAAATTTAAAAACTTACAATATGCTTATAACCCCCAAATAAAAGTAGAATTATTTGTTCCACTATTAACACGTTGATTATCAAGTTGCAGCCAAGCACTGGCTGGATACTAATTATCAAAAGCAATGAATTGAGAGATTTAATTAAGTGTTCACCTAGGACACCAGATTTATTGTTACCAGATATTTTCTATCTAAAATCGTGTTTATTTAACCCAATGTTTACAAAATGATGGAAGTTACTTCAAAGAATTACTTAAATAATATTTTGTATGATTGTAAGTTTACTACTTATTGTCCGCTATGTATATTTACTATTTATTACAAGTGTTTATGTTTGTACAGGGCTTTCATTTCAAACTAGCTACCCAAAATAACTTTTAAAATATCTTTAAAACAAAAAGACAAAAATAAAGGGGGGACACATTTTACACGTATGCAGTTTCAACCCCTAAGCGGGGGTGAATATGACTTCTAAAAGTTTAAACACAAAAGGGTACCAAGTGATACCTCTTTTTAAAGGTCTCTTTTTGCCAATCTTTTAACACATAATTTTTTTAAATCAGATTATTTTTTACAAACTGATGATCTAGAAACCGTAAAAATTTTTTTTTGAAAATAAATGCCAATTACACCAAAATTGGTTTAAGGTGGTTTTTAGGGTCTCTAACGAATCCGAGCTCAGATTGCAAAATTCAAAATGGCGTATCCAAGATGGCGAATGAAAATTTAAAAAAATCAGCCAGTTTGCACTAAACTTTTTATAAGGGGGTTTTTGGTTGGTTGGCTGATCGCGAATCTGATAGACACAATTCAAGTTGGGGTATCCAATATGGACGATGAAAATAACTCACGAGACGAAAATTTCGCCTGTCATCTTGAATTTTGTAAATTTCGGGCTCATGACTCCAAAAATTCCTATATATAAATTTTGGAGTATATCGGTTGATATTAAAAATTTTCATCGGTCATCTTGGATTCGCCATTTTCAATTTTGCAAATCTGACCTCGCATTCGTGATCAGAGACCCTAAAAATCACCCTAAACCAATTTTGGTGTAATTGGCAATTATTTAAAAAAAATAATTTTTTATGGTTTCTAGGTCATTACACTGTAAAAAATAATCTGATTTTAAAAAATGATGTCAAAAGACTGGCAAACAGAGACCTTTAAAAAGAGGTATCACATGATACTCCTTTGTATTTAAACTTTTAGAAGTGATATTCACCTCCGGTTAGGGGTTGAAACTGCAGGGTGACCCATACGTGTAAAATGTATCCTTTTTGTCTTTTTCTTTTAAACATATTTTAAAAGTTATTTTGGGAAGCTAGTTTTGAAATGAAAGACCTGTATATTGAACCCTATAATGTATTTGTATATAAGAGAGTTGTTCCAAAAATAATGCTCAAAACGCTCTGCGGGAGTTGCGAAGACAGCTGGTCGACGTGTCAGTGTGGAGATTGAAATCTAAAGAACGCGTTGGTATTATATAGTCGAGGGATTTATTTAAAGGGAAAATGTCAAAAATTTGAAAAGACAAAAACACGTCTAAGAACGGTAGCTTATAGTCCTGATTTGAGCCCACTTGACTTCGATCTCTTCCCCAACTTGAAGGAATCCATTCGGGAGGCGTTTTTAGGCGCTGGAAGAGCTCCGAAAAGAAGTGACTCCACAGATTGGGATCCTAAATAAGAATGTGACGATGAACGCAATCCAAACACTTCTGTTACATGAATGTAATGGAAAGGATTATTGTCCATTGTCTTTTCACGCTTTTTATTAATAATAATTGCCAAGGGACCTGAAGAGAACAGATGCAACTCTGCTGAAATGTTGTTACATTATTCCAGGAGCGAAACAATACAATACATTTAGTACCTGCGAGAATAATGTAACAATGCTTTAGAACTTTTGAATGGTTAAATACTGAAAATATGAAAATATAGTCTAAATAATGAAAATTGTATATTCTTTATTCTTCTGCCTTATTATAAATGTCAAGGTTTTCATACTGTGTGGATTATATGATAAAAGTATTACCTGTTACTAGACGAGCATTAAAGTGGTCGCTGTATTCGCTTTCGTCTCCATAAATAGTGAAATACCCGCTGGCATTGTGACCGCTTTGTACCCAAATTTCCCCTAAGTGGGAATCTCCGCACTGTCCTTTGGTTTCAGGATTTGCGATGATGACTTTGACGCCAGGTAAAAGTTTTCCACTTTCCATTAGACAAAGACTATGGGGACTGCCTCTTTCTACTAGACTTACCTAAATATAACAAAATAGAATGAATTTGCCGTTTTTATTTTTGTATTTTATGAAGTTAGAAACCTGAACTCAATGTTAACTTAAACCACAAAATGTCCTAGCTTGCTTAATTGGATGAAAAAATAAGTCTTGTGACTCTCAACTTGTTCACAAAGGAATATTTTTATTTTCCTACATGTCCTATTATACATACGCTCATGCATATCAAAGGAGCAGCTTTAGAATATAATTTTTGAAGTAAATTTCTATAGAAAACTTTTTTTTAGCTAGGTATTTTTGAAGTGCTTGATCAGGATAATAAGGTGGTGGTTAATTAAGTCACATCACTGTATCTCCAATTTGTGTATAAAATATAAATAAATAACTGAATACGTTGTCATTACGGTAAACAACATTCAAAAGATCCAGTTGGGAAGGATAGGTATTTGCCACTTATACAGATACAATACCAGATATGCAGACGACACCATACTATTTGCAGACTCACTAGATGATCCCGAAAGTTTAGTTAGATCGAATAGTAGAAAATAGTGTAATGAGAGGACTTATATTAACTGTGAAAAAGAAGAAAGATAAATAAATAACCCAAAAGACGAGATCGCCCCCAAGCAATTTTTTGGATCCGCCCCTGAGTTGGGTGAATAACATATCTAACAGTCAACTATTAAAACATATTACAAAAGATAAAGAGGTATTGAATACAGCAAAAATAAGAAAGTTGTATAGGTCATATGATTATTTTGTCTATTCATTCGGTTTTCTCTCCTCCAAATTTTTTCCTGTAACAGATAAGTATTTAAAAATTGTTTATGTAGAACAAAGTGTAGTAAGGCAATTTCGTAAAATTGCCCGGATTACTGGCTGTCTGTACAGAGATTCTTCCTCACAGTTTTTCTGAGAGAAAGAGATGTCTATAAAATGATCAACCAGTATTTCAACTCCGAGTGTGGAGTCAATCCAGACTCGGAGTTGAAAATTTTATAGACATCTCTTTCTCTCAGAAAAACTGTGAGGAAGAATCTTTGTACAGACAGCCAGTAATCCGGGCAATTTTACGAAATTGCCTTACTACACTTTGTTCTACATATACAATTTTTAAATACTTATCTGTTACAGGAAAAAATTTGGAGGAGAGAAAACCCAATGAATAGACAAAATAATTCAAGACCTCCTCAATAATCTCTTCGAAATTACTTAGGTCATATGATGATATGAAGAACGAAGTATGAGATGAAAGAAGTATGTGTTGCTGCACACAATTATTCAACTAAAAATATAATAAAAAAAGAACGTAGAAAGAAAACGCATGCCCTGGATAAGCAATTTGAGACAGTAGTATAAGAGAAGAACCTTCTTAATGAAGATGACAATTAAATAAAAAACAATTCGCACATAAAGCCAATTTAACATATTCACACCGCTGGGACAAAGTTATTGTTCAAATACTATTGAAATTAGATTTTATAAGAACATATTTTGGATTTTTAACAACGAGCTAGAGGTATACGCATAATTTCAAGTATATTTCCAAATTGCCTTCAACACCATTTGAAAATTATTAATTATTAATATACTAATTCAAGTAAATCTTCAATATACTTACTCTGTCGTTTCTAAGAGCTCTTAAATCTACGAACACTGTCGAGGGTTCAGGACTAGAAGCACCTTGCAAACAAATTGCCACATTGACCCTACATCCAAACGAAGTCGACACGGCTCTAGGACTCAGTCCTAAAGCGCTGAATAATTTCGAAAAACTGGTTGTTAAATTGATTCTCGGACGTTCTTCTGCTACCACGACGCAAGTTCTAACACACGAAAGGTTAATGCCTCTGGTTTTTAGCTGGTTGACAGAGGAGCCTAGACCTTTGGTACAAAGCTCCATAACGCCGTAGGAGCAGAAAGTATCTCGAACTTTGTATTGGCTGACAGCTGATAGCCACAAACTTGGGTTGACTTCGACTTCAGAAGGTGGGATTAAAATGGAATGATGACCAGAATAAATGCTACTTAAACACCTGTAATAAACACATAAATATTTAGTATACATAGTTGTCAAAAATAAATTAATTAATACGAAAACGACAAAAACTATAACATCAGCTTGTTTTTTTTACACAGTTTTACACATATCTTGAAATATAGTGTGAGAAGATATCCGAATATGGTGATTATTTGAACATTCTTCTCCTGAGGTACTATTAAAATCCTATATCTGCAGAACAGAATATATGATATATCAACTAGTTAAACATGAATAAACTCATTAACTTTCATTATCAACAAAAATATAATTAATCATCTTACTCCAACTCTATTATACATGGGTATCACATTTTTTTAGAATTTAGTTCTAGAAATCAGGTTTTCAAGTCTACAAACAGCAAAACTGTAAACAGAATACAAGGGAGAAGGTCATGGTTATTAGATTATTAAATGAACTAATAAATGATTTAAAATACTAAGAGGGAACAAGAGGAAAATAACTTAAAACATTGGATTCCAAAGAATGCATAAGGATTTTCCTCTCATTTAAATAAAAATTATTATTATACGAAAACCTTAAGAAAATATTGAAAAAAGTGGCAAGTTTTTATATTTATCTAAATATTTAGAAAGTTCTATCATTCAGTAGTTTTTTTTAATATAATTAATTAGTTGGTATTTTTTTGTATTACCGAATTTAAACAAATAAATACAATACTACTCACCATAAAGCGAATCCAAGTCCGCAATATGGGTCCAAACATAAAGCTATATGTCTACTCGGGTACAATTCGCAAGCTAATTTCATGCTCTTGCACAGATTCGTTACGGCAGCGTGCGACATTTTAATGCCGGCCAGCATACCGGTCGTTGACACGCTAAAATCTAAATAGGCCAACATTTCAGCTGTGGGAGCTCTATATACAACTGGTAATTTTTTCTTCGGCATGTCGTCCGTATCTAAAATCATCGGCCACTTTTTTATATCGACTACATTACTTGCTTCTTTTGAACGGAGAAGCTTGATCACAGCCTGAGTGGAAAGCACCAGTACGGATTTTGAAACGTCCACAATCATCCTAAAAATGTAACAAAAACTGTATTAAAACTACATCAATCCTTGCAATGGTTGAAAATACTAAAATAAATACCGTTTCACTTAAAAGTACATGTAAATGACCCCGATAAATGGAGAAATCCAGAAATTTTAATTGAAATATGTATTCTTTTTTTGTTTGAATTGATCTCTAATTAAAACATTTCTACATGTACTAATGACATCCAGTATACCATAATATTCACCTAAATTCTACCAGTTATTTCATGGTGTAGCCTTGTAATTATGAAAATATGAGGATACGAATTCAACAAACGATGTCAAATTCAAATAGTTTAACAAAGTACATTAATAAAACATACCAAACATCTTGGCTTACCTGACTGTCGGCAGGGTGGTTTGTAGATTCTGTGGATGAGGTGGTCTTATCGTGACAGGTACTACACCCACATAGAGACATCCGTAAAAGGCGCAAATTAAATCTAAACCTGGCGGGAATATCATCGCGACGTGATCCCCGGTGTTGACTTTTCCTTTTTCAACCAATAAATTGCCTATCCTTTCGGCGCGTTTGTGCAACTCGGAACAAGACAAAACTTTGGCGACAGCTCCTTTGCTATTCAACAACGTAAAGAGGATGTGATCCGAAGTGCCGTGTGCTCTCCACCGCAGGATTTCGGCAATGAATTGTTGCTAAAAACATAATGATATTAATTATTTATTGCAGTATAATAGATTGATTTAAACAATATTGTGAGATGTCTGTATATTTGCTTCTGGAGGGCGATCCTGTGGTACTAAATTTACCTAAATATAATTTTTTTTTCTTGGAATATTACATTAAAAATAGTCGTTCTGACCTCAGACCTCAGAAACCTATAGAAGTGACGTTCTTGTAGGCTCTTGGAATTAAGATTATTTCGTTTTAATCTTAAATGTACTAACTTAGACGCTCTCGGAGGGGACAATCGCTCCCATCGCCCCCTCCTTGGATCCGCCCTTGGATCAATATAGAATTTTTATGTGTTATTACGCCAATCTAGTTTTTTATGAATTTTATTGTTTTTATTATTTAATGTTACAAATGTATGGCATAATTATTAATTTTCTTTTATAAATAGCTGATAAAATTAGAAGAATTACTTAAATGTAGATTAACAACAGAGATGTATAATCGGAATGTGATCTATATCATTATTTTCAGGTGAATTAGTTATGAAGTCACTTAATAAAGAGGATTGAATTGAGTGAGTGTAGATAATTAGTCGAATGCGAGTTGGATTCGCGTACTATGGGTTCCGTACCACCTTTGAGATTTATTATGTTTTAGACAAGCAGGGAATGAGTGAAATTTCTTATATTTTGCTTCATATTAGTTAAACTATGCGTTTTAAATTTATAAAAAATAAACACTTTTATTTCTTACAACGCGCCCTTTGATCTGCTACACAATGCGCTTGATTGATAAAAGTTTTCTGATTTGGCCCACAAAATTAAGAATAGAATTTTTCGCTTTATTTTACGAACTTTCAGCGAAACCTTTTCTAAATTACAGCCTCAGTAGTTGGGAAGATAAAGACAATGGGTCAAAGTTTGAGTAATAAAGTATTAAATCTTGTAAACATGTTATTTTTCAAATAATAATAAAATATATTTGTATTTTTTATGGGGATCCCTTTCATTTGATACATTACGGATGCGCTTGAAAAAAAAAAATTCTCCAGTTTTTTATAAATCGCCCCCCCCCTCTCAAATTAATATCAGAATTTGTGCATTACTTGTACATTTTTAGTGAGGCCCTATATTCTTATTTTTTCCAAAGATTTAGTAGTTCGGATAATGGGTCGAATTTTGTATAATTTTGTTAATATATTTTAAAGAATTTATTTTTGAAATTTGAAAAAAATATATTTGTATTCCTCATAATGAACCCTTTTTGATTTATTGCATGATGAGTTAAAAAAAAGCATTTAATTCCATAAATTCACACGCAAAATTAATATTATGGGTTTTTCCTTATTTTTCCTGTAACGTTGAGTCCCCATATTTTTAATTTTTTCCAAATTTTTGGTCTAATAGTCGATTTTTGTATATATACCAGTATACCTCATAATGAGGCCTTTCATTTGACATATACATGAGGCTTTGAAAAATTATATATTTTTTATTTTTCAATTAATTTTATAAATTGCCGTCCAAAATTAATATTAGGGTTTTGTCGTTATTTTTCCTGTAATGCTGAAGTAAGATCCTTCATTTCTATTTTTTCGTTACTTTCGGGAATAAAGGGGGAAATGGAAATGTTGTATATTTTTGTTATCTTTTAAACAAAGTAATTTAAAAATACCAAAAAAATACATTTGCATTCCTCAGAATGGGCCCTTACATACATGAATATATATATATATATATATATATATATATATATATATATATATATATCATTTAATTCTATAACTTGACCTCGAAAAGTAATAGGATTTCCGATATATTTTTCTTGTAAACTTTGGGCAAGTTCTATACTCCCTATTATTCTAAAATTTTTGGCTGAATAATTCCGCATATAAAGCGGGGGGAATGGTCGATTTTTGTATTTTTTCCCCGAAGTGCCCCCAAAATCTTTTTTTTTTCATTTACGATATGTACTCCTGACCGATTCAAAAAACCATACACTGATACCACAACTCAACGTTTTCGGTCCAGTAATTTTGGAAAAAATTGACTGTGACAGAGGAACCATCGCAGGAGGCTATACTACTCAAAGAAACTTTAGACAATGGTAGAACAATGAAAATATCTCTCGAATTGCCAAAAGAACTAAAATCAAAAGCAGAAAAGCCACTGGTATAGATGACACTTTGAATGAACTTGTAAAGTATGGATGCTCAAAATTAATGACTGAACTCACTGATGATGACAATGGAGAAAAAAAAACAAAATACCACTATACAACAGGAAAAATAAAAAATTAGTTGATAATTCAGTACGTTATTGACCTCAAAACAACGAGTCAATATCTCAGAAGAGCAACAATGATCCAGAAAGACTCGATTAACACAGGAACTGAACAAACTATTGTGTTTGCAAAGCCAGCATTGATGTTTGTCATAGCAGCGTGGTTATATTGCATAATGCATATAATATAGGTAATACCGAGAAGATTAACACACATAACTTTTTTTGGTGTTGCCTTGTTGTGGAATTGGAAATATGTGTTGAGAGTTGTCATTTTATCTGGTTACGGTAGGAATTTAAAAAATTCCGATTTCGTCCAGATCTCTAAGAACGTATAATTTTATGTTGATCGTGAATAATGATTTTACCATAAATATATGTTTATATAAAGTCGAGTTCGAGTTGAGTGGTATTGCAAATTTAGTTTTTAAGGGAATTAGGAAACTAGGATGGCAAACTTTACATTTCTATTCATGTAGTTCCATTAAATAAAAAAATGTATGACAAATACAACTTATTTATCTAAAAAATGTTAAAATTGAACTTGAGAAGAAGGGGTGGGGTTAAACCCCCGTTGGCTACTGCCTTGAACGTATTAAACTTATTATATCTAAGTCTTCATACTATGGTAAGCTTTTCAAAAATATGTGTTGTTTGTTGTTTTCGTCAGTTAAGTCTTACCTTTTTGGAAGAATCTCCACCTTCTTCGTCAAGCAAACCTCCAACTTCTCTGCCTTGCGCGCTTGCAAGTCGATTTCCTTGGACGAGATTCCCGACAATAACAGACGCCGGGCCAACGTCTGAAACACAGTCCGTTGCTGAAACGCAGAAGGATCACATGCTGTAGCGTCACTCAAGCAAAAGCTATGCTTATGTTAGTACAAAGAGGTGTAATGAGGATATAGAAATATAGAAAGTGTGTGATAGTTTTAAATAGATAAACCCAAACAGATCCCATTTTTACACCAAATACCAATAACTAATATTACCTTCTAAAAACAGTGTTGTACCAAGTTTACATACTAACTAAATTTGCTATTACGATATATCTACTGGAAAAGTACATTTTTCCATTCTAAATTTACAGAGGGTGAATAGACAAATAGGCTATAAAGAGGAGGTAAGTAGGATGTAAATATAATACATATAAATAATTTTGGAAAAATGAATTTTGCAGAAAAATGTAGTCTCATAAGATACCATGTAGTCCATATCTTAAGAGAGCATGTTTAAGTGTGACATCCTATATAATAAAATCAACAATTTAACACACAAAATTCTTAGCCACAATTTTTGTCTTCAGTCAGTTTTTTGGTAAGTTGTCATCGTTCAGGTGGATGAAGAAAACTTTCCTGTTCTTTAGAAGCATATAAAGTAAGTATTTCAAAGCTTCTGACTTTTAAAAACATATTCTAAACAGTTTTGGATCTCTGAGTTGTAGTTGACAAAGACGTCAATAAATATTTAACATCAAACACAATAACGTAAACCATAACTAAAATTCAAGATAGGATTTTTTTTGTCTCTAGAAATGCTTCTATTTATTTCATTCTTGCTGTTAGTTATAAACTGCCTTTCCATCTTTGGACTATTGTTTTTGAGCCTTTTCTAAGCAAAATTAACAATTATCTTTCCCGATTTTTGTGGTACATCAACAAATTACTATTTATGACAGTTCTATCATATTAAATTTAGATTTATTTAACTGCTTTCTGTATTAAGATATTTCACATAATTTTCAGTGCATTTCGCATCAAGAACATTTTACTACGTGATCTATTCTTCGTCAAACAAATTAGTCATAACTTTTCCAAATACTTTAATTCATTTAAACTGTACTGTGTCCTTATTTTCCGTTCCATTCTTTGGTTAAACATTGTCTAATGTTGCAACCAATTTTGAATGTTTTACAATGTACAATTTCTGAGAAGTTTTAACATCCTTTTATTAATTTTGTCGATTTCTCAGGTTTGTCATTTACTGACCTTACTAATCACATTTAATTTTTTGCTTTATCTTTTTGTGCTCAAATTATTTAGATGTTTTGTTGCTTTGACGACTGTCTAATTTGGCTATGATAATGTTTATTTAAAAAATGTACTTATCCACCTTTTGCATTCATCTACTCTTAATTTAACTCCATGTGGATTTTGCTTGATACCGTATATGTGATGTTTTTCTCCAATCCAATGAATTATAATATACACTTAATTTATAGGCATACGTTCATGTGGAAAAAACTCCGGATTTTAACAATCATTTTTCTAGCAGCTAGATTATGATAATGATAATTTCAGTTCAATTCTGTAAGTTTAAATTTAGGTTTAGTAAGAAATGACAGAAATAATCAAACTATTTTTTTCTGAGGGGCTTACGTTGAGAATATACATGTTATTTTAACAAAAATGTAGAGATATTTTATGTGTAAAAACAATTAATAAAAAATGATTTGAAAGAAGTGTTGAAGTGTGTACAGTTAGCAAAAATGAAGAACAATTTGGTATAGAAAATAAAAACAGTCTTCTTCGACAGCTATTTTTATTTGATCTTAAATATTATATTTAAGTAATAATGTGATGAATTGCATGTCTAATGTTTGTGAATATGGAAATTGCATGTAATGAAATGTAATTAATACCCAACATTTGAGAAATTCAAACCCATTCTTGCCCATCAATATGTCTAGATGTTACAAAAATACATCAAATTTATTGTTAATAATATACGTCGGGATACTAATGATTGCAACACTGCATATCGCCGTTGTTAGTAAACAAAAAAAAAGTTAAATAATAGTTATAATATGCCAAACCAGTTGACTGTTGATATAAAGATATAAACCGATGATTACAATTAATATAAAGAAATTCATAGTAAAGGTTAATCTTTTAAAAAATTTAACATCATAAATGAAAAAAATCAATGTAGTTATTTTAGGATTATACCTTAATATTGTGATGATTTCAAATATAAACATGCTAATTTTGATTAGCCTACACCAACATATGTGAAGAGAATCGTCCTACGTTTTAGATTAAGGTGGTAAGTTTAATATACATTTTGTCATAAGAAGTGGGACGCAATTTTATATCTGCATAATATTTTTCTATCTTTTAACATCTCCCGCATTCAGCCGATTTCAAATCGCAGTAAATTTTTAAAGAAATTCAAAAATCAAAAGTTACTAACTTAACTTAGTACCTATGTGGGGCAAACTAACAGAAGAATTCAACCCAGATGTGATCAACAGTATCAACACAAGAATGCCATAAGAAAGAATGAAAAAACAACATCGATTGAGGAACACGCTACCACGACCAGCAGCCGTTCACGGGACCAACCGATAACCGCGGAACCGCTACTATATAACAGCGCTCCGGCTAGTGCAGATCTAATCATTCTTGTAACAAGAAGCGTGAGCCGATGGATACACGAATCATTGAAACATCGTTTTTATCATAGATCCCGGCAGGGATCAGTTATCAACAATCTATGTACATGTGTTGTGCAAGGAATTCTATTGACAGCTTTTGGCAATAAAAGATGTAATTTGGAAAAAGAGAGTAGTTAAGACAATTTGTCAGGTGACTTGAAGAGGGTAATATTTCATATTTCATATCTTTTCAAGAATTTCATATTTTCTTTGCAACTTTATTTATGTATGAAAAAACGTAGATGTTTAGTAGACCTCCCCTGATAAGTGAAAAATAAAACCCTTATGATTGATTTCAAGAGAATTTGTTTCAAGATTGAACGAAATATATTGTCTACTCAATAAATTTTGAACAAAATATATACCTATTTAGGTATGATGTATATCAAGAGGATACCAAAGTACATGAAACAACAAGAAAAGCAAAATGATATAAAGAAGTGAATTTAGGATATACAAAACAGAGTATGACGGGAATTCATGCGATATTTTGTGGAACCCAAAATGTTGTTTGTCTAGTGTCGCGAGGCCAGCGGCTAACGCTATCGAAATTCGTGGAATGATAGAGAATCCATCTAGAGCCTTCTGAGAAAAAAAATTTAAATACGGGGAGCTGATGAAAGCATTCAGCCAGTATTAGATTGCAGTCTAGTAAACAAAATAAAATGTAATTAGTTGTATGAATACAAAATTAGTGGAACTAACAAGTAAGTTCGACTGTGTTTTTAAATAAATTACAATTACAAAACATAATATATATATATATATATATATATATATATATATATATATATATATATAAAATATGGGTGAAAAATAATGCTAGTGAGAAATGTTCAGATCAGAAAATCAGTGTTAATGATATCTTCCTTTTTAGTTCACCAGAATGTACTAAAGAATGATCAATGAAGGTAGGGCAGGGTCAGACGAACTAGAATATTAAAAATCATATAAAATTCTAATTCCTTAATGAATAAAATTCATATATAATAAGGTAATCACAAAAAAGTTCCTGTTCTATTTATACATTCGAATGCTTTGGTTTAATTTTGGTGAATACAGGGAGAGGAGTAAATTTTGAAAGTAATATTAAAAGATAAAACCCAATAAATTATGTGTAGGCAGTTGGCTAACAGATAAATGTTAGGAACTATCACAAACCCATTTCTTAAGAAAAATGTCTATACAAAACCTGAAAAATTCAATTCCCACTTACCTGAATGCACTTCTCTCGGTTTTGGTAAGTTAGTGACACATGTATGGGGGCACATTAGAACGTTCGCTGGATGCAAGGTGCCTTCCATGAACCGACGTTTGGTTTCGGATAAGTGAATACCACCTAGCGGCGTTTTCGGTAGGTAATTTGGTGGGACTAGAGCCAAACAATATATACCAACTTGGTGTATTGAGTCCACGGCTTGAAGAACACGAGACATCCACTGGAAAGACTAAAAAGAGATAACAGTGATTTATTAATAATTGATTATTACATAATGTGAATGGAGGTTTGGTTCAGAAAGCATAAATTATTATATGGTGACACAAAATTGTTATTTACCTCTTCTTCACTGCAATCAGGCCGTTGTTCAGCTATCACACATATTCGTTCGTCTCTCAATACCTTAATACTGAATACGGCTATTCTCCCTCTGTAAATGAATTTCATTGGTTCCACAGCAAGAACTGTCGCTATGATGTCATCGGCATTATGTTTTCTTCCTGTCACAGTCATAAGTCCGTCTCGAGATCCGCATACGAATACCAATCCACCCGGCCCTAAGAAGCCCAAAAGACCGGATCTTGTGTATTCTGCGTCAGATATAGGTTTACCATCTGTACCAAGTGGTTGTACTTTAAATGTATTATTGCTCAGCCCTAATAGACCCCAATATTGGGTACCAGTGGCACCAGAATTCACACAAATCTCCCCAACTTCGTCTGTTTTGCACAAGTAGGAAGGTCCTTCCAATTTTACAACTACTATCACACAACCTAAAATAAAAGATGCATCAAAGTTCTTCATATTTATATTTTAGTATATAAAATCATTTAGTAATCTAATTACTGACCTGGCATAACTTGCCCACAGTCTTGTAAAGTAAGAGAGGTTAAACTATTTTCTTGATCTACCCTGACTACTCCAAAGCTCAATCCTTGCATCGACAACACACCTCGTCCTGTAGCGTTTACACCTCCTCGTCCTGGTCTTCGTACAGACACTGTCAAGCACTCACTAGAACTAGCACATGGGCAGATGGCGTCTGCTCGGAGACCTTTTGATTGGAATACAGCGAGAAATTGATCGCAAGAACTGAGCGACCAAGGATTCGCCCCATCGGCTACCAGGAGCATTCTTAGAGAGGCTAAGTTAATATCTTTGTGGTCTTTTGTGGCTAAGAGACCCCAGTGAAGATCCCTAGATTTTACGACAGCTACACATGCTCTGAAAAATGAAAATGTAATAGTTAGGCAATTATTTTGCATAATTTATGGTTTAAATTGGAATTATATTTAATAGCAGGGGAGCCCGGGATGCTAAATTTGCAGTTGACGGCTTCTGCAAAGTAGCACCTTTGCCAACCATTATGTTTTTTTGATCAGCTGGGATAGCATCATAACGACAGACGATGCGAGAGATTGAGGGATAATGTTAAAGTGAGAAGGAAAGAGAGGCGCGGAGTGGGAAATACAAAGCAGCCAGCAGCTGTACTCTCCCACACTTTGTTGATGATTTTAGCTACATCCCCCATTAAAAATGTCAGATTATATTTTTTCCCGTAATTCTTAAAGGATTTCTTTCAAAATAAAATCAATCATGCCTGAGTATTTCGCGGTGACGTTTTTTTTTACAACTGTGATTCGACCATAATATTTTTTTTTACTAATCTGATCGGTGGTCTTCAAAAAGCACGCCCCTGTATTAAGGGTTCAAATATGGTAGGGATACATTATACAGAGTAAGGTTTCTCGCTATGTAATTTTCTGACGCGCTCGAGTAACGCGCAAAATCCCCGCTGGGGCTCCCCTACTATAAGGAATATCTGAAATTAAGTAAGGAGATTTTCAAATGTTATACTGAACTAATATATAATATTGAAACAGGTCAGTTTTAAACGATATGAATTATTCACTACATGTCAAGATGACACATTAAACAGTAGTTTCAACGTTAAAGATTAGAAATAATATTAATTATTAAATTTAAATTTCTATTTTTTTTTCAACAAAATGTATTTCGGAAACTATCAAATGATCAAGATTTCTGGTTCTTTAGTTAAATTTTTACCAGTATATATAGTACAGAACACAAAGAATTTAATTTTGTATATAAATCTTTGCTTATGGTATTAGGTAATTATATTAGTTTACTTAGAAAGGTGCCTTTTGGTGCTATTTAAGTTAAGTTCTGTCAAAATGGTAAGTTATTCTGAAGAAGAGAGAAGTGACATGATATTTACTCTTGGAGAATGCTATGATTGCAGAATATATTCATATGAGTTTCTAATAGAAATTCTCCAACGCTGTTTTCAAAAGGCTGTTACCTCACTTTTAATAGCTTCTCTAGTTAAAAACCCATATATAGATCGAAATCTACTTCAAAGAACATAAATGTGAATCAACAAGTGTACCAAGCATTCTAAATAAATATAGTGACCATGATTATAAAATTCAACTCCACCAAGAATATTCTAAGCGCGACTTTGAAATAGATCAATTTTATAAGTGGGTTTCAAATCAATTAAAACAAAATGACATATGTTTTATTTACTAATGAATGTATGTTTCACAGTATGTCCAGTACAAATCCCCAATAATACAGAATAATTAATAATCAACATAGATAGATAGTTATTTTGTGGATCAATTAATAGATCCCTAGTCAATTAGGCCTCATTATTATGATATGCCTTTAAATGGAACATTATTTCTTTCTTATTTAAGAAATGCGTTACCTGTTCTGTTATAAAATATAAGAGAAAGAATGTGATCGTAATACCGGTTACAATGAGCAAGTTTTCACTGTTTAAATGTAGTTGTCGTTCTATCAATTCTTTTTCTAAACACAGTGTACAAGTAAAGACTTCATGCAAGAAACAAAAAAGTTGATCAGGTACTAGTTTCAACAAAATTTTTTTTAATGCAAATATAAATAATAATAAGAGAAAGATAAATTAAATTATATTTTTTAGTGAAATTTATTTTGAAAATGGTAGATAAATCTTGATAAAAGTCAACTTTATTTACAGCCTAGAACCCGAAAATCATATAACATAGTGTAAAGACTGTTCTGTTTACCAAGAGTGATATTGAAGTGTTTTTTATATTTGAGACACCTTGTACATAGTGAAAATAATTTTATAATATAATCCAATAGCAAGGAAGTTCAAGATATTAGCAAACTTGAATAATTTGAGCATACTAAAAAAGACTTTAATATCAAAAGCAATTATTACATTTTACATTAAAATTTACATCTTAAATATAATATAGACACGGTATTTAAATTGCTATTGGTTTATTTCTATTCATTAGTAATTGTGTGAGTGAAGGAATGCTCCTCATAGCTTCTCATAGTGCGAACAATAGCTGTCGGATCTTAATATCAAACAGAACTGTTATTATGCTGCATTAATTACATTAGTTCATTTTCCGAAGTCTCCTATTACAAATATGAGTAATATGACTGTCAGTAAGTGAATGTATTTAGTAAATAATGCCGGAGTTCTCGTCTCCAACATTTTTTAATTTAGAGAGACAATTTTGTCTGACGTAATGGGCTTATGGTAGTTACAAATATCAACCAAAAATCAACTGATAGGTAGTAAAAAAGACAAATCGGAATGATATTTGATACATAATGACTGTGCAAACCTACTGGCTGGAAACAACCAGTCTAACAGAAGCAGTTGCAAATAAACTCTTAACAACTCAAAGAGCTATGGAACGATGCATACTGGTAGTGATAAAATAAGAAACAAAAACATCAGGAAGTAAGTCAGAGTAGCTGATATAATTCAAGAAGTGATTAACATGAAATGGTAATGGGGGGTGCATGAGCCAGGATGGATGAAGACATGTAGGTATCTAGAATCATAGTGTGGAGGCCTAGATAAACTACAAAAAGAGTGCGACGTTTATAAAAACTATGGGTCGGCGACATTAGGGAAGTGACATTATGATACATTCCTCATTGGTTGACTACATACTACATAGAAATATTCATTTTGTGATTACAAAAACAAGGTCGGTATTTTTTCAGAATGGCGGCCAAGATATATTTGTAGAAGCTTCAAATTTGAAAAAACCTGCATTTAAACCTTACATAGCAAATGTCACACTGACATTTGCTAAGATAGTTCTAGTTTTGTAAGCAATGAACATGGTGTATGGTGGATACTTCAAGAGTTCAAGGTAAAGAGAGATACTACCAAGATAAATTAATAGTTACTGTTGGAAGAGTGCAGTAAGAAATGTCATGTATGCAATTAATGTAACGCTGTTGTAATTTAGTGTTATAGAAGTTGTTTGCTATTAAAATCCTGAAAAATATATTGAATTTTCTCCAGAAAAAGTAAGATTGCTATTATTTGCATTTTCGCGGTTCACCAAGATGGTGAGTTACGTAATTTTTTACTGTCACTACAATTATTTCTCGGACATTTTGGAAGAATATGCTTTATAGCGAGCTCCGATTCCTGAACTTATCACTGAAATGAATTAGTATACTAAGATATTTCAAAACCATATTCATTGGTTGAAATGGCAAAATAACACGTTATAAAACATGATAACAATTTAAAATAATTCTTCAGATCATTAGTAGGTCTAAAGCTGATTTGGTAGACATTTAAAGCTCACATACTGGAGTTGCCATGAAAAACTGTCTACTTGTACTCAAAAAATAAATTATTTATGTAAAAACTTACCTGTGCTTTGTTATCATTTGCATCCAACTGGCTGGGTTAACCTTCATCAAAGCGTAAGGTATATAGACAACGTGCATACCATTAAGAACGCTCGTTAGAACAGAATGCCAAAGACCAACTTCTCTCTTAAAATCCAAAACGCACACCATGTTCTCCCCTTCAGTATAGTTACATGCCATTGTAAGCATTCTGCAATGCTGGACCATCGCAGCACGTGTGATCGTAACACCCATTACGGAACCGTCTCGATCGGTGCTATATTCTATGTAAGCAGGGGTTTCATCTGTTAATCTGCAATCACAAAATTTCAAAAAATCAGTTTAGATAATATAGTTTTTTTTTAATATTCGTGTAAGCTTATGATTAAGTAATTAGGAAAATGTAATATCATAGCCTCTATTCTTTAATGTTTGGGATGGAGCAGGTGGGGCACAGCGACACAAGAAGAACATTCGGACACAAGATTAAATGTGTTTCGAGTGCGGCTAAGTGTTTCAGCGACCTTTTGTGCCGTTTTGTAAAGATCTATATATAAGAAAGATATGTTAGGGCATGAAGTATTAATTATTTTTTACAAATAAATAGGTTAGCTTCAATCGTGCAATTTTAGTCTTCTAAAATATCTTTGGGCTATTTTGATACAACAAAGTACGAGTCACAAAGATGCGTATCAAGGTGCTCCATAACTATATTAAGGTGCCCCAATATAATTTGTCAAATACAGTTTTAAGTTAAAATAATATATTGTCTTCAGAAAATGAAGCGGAAATATAAGCAAAAGACTGAAAGACGTAACATAGATGAAGACAAGATCAAGATCACTATATTCGAAATTACCAAGAATCTTTAACGAGAAGCAGCTGCAAAGTATGATATCAAACCTAGAACTTTGTAACATCGTGTTGAAAAGTCTAGAATAGCTTGTGCGGAAAATCGATTGTTATATTCTAATTCATATGGGTTTAGCATACTGTCGCTCAGGTATTCACAGCCCAGCAAGTGAAAATCTCAGAATATTTGATAACTTGAACCAATATGCATTATGGGTTGTAGCATATTTTGAGATTGGCAGATCAGTAGGTATGCAGAATACTTGGGATGCCAATATCCCCTGTAACATGGAAAATAAATAAACACTGAAAACAGAAACCCAGCCTAAGCAAATCTTAAAATACATGCACAGCAAGAAGTTTTACATTTAATAAACAGCAATGCCTGAGTGTTTGGACAATTATTACAGTGTAATGAAACTCTATAAATTCTGGGCCAGGTATAAACACACCTAACGCTAAAAATGCACAGGAGAAAGGAGGACCAATTGTTTCAGCTGAACGTGGAGAACTGGTCAGACTCTGTGGAATAGTAACAGCAACAGGTGTCTTCGACCTCTTTATGTTTTTCCTCGTGTCCATTTCAATTACTCATTTTTAAATGATAAGCAGGACTGGCTGAATGACAATTGAACTTCAAATTAAAATTCTACCACATATCAACGTTTAACTTTGTGCACTAATTAAATTTTAATTACTTGTGACAACCATAAGTCACATATTTACATCGAAGCTGTTAACTACTGTTGTATCAATATATAACCATAACAGAACGTTCAAAATCTTAAATACTTTTTTTACACCTAAAAATATTATAAGCGGTTTTTCAAAGCCAAGTATTTGCACCTATGTAAATTTTCAGTTGGAGTTGAGGAAGAAAAATCAGAGAAAATAGCCAGGAAATAGAGAGGCAGGAAGCAGATTTTGAAGAGCAGGAACAAAGTCAAAATGATGAAGTTATAGTTGAAAGCCAATCGGTTATTGCGTCATCTGCGAATGTCAATCCACATCTTAAAGTTTCACCGCTTCCAAATGCTGGTTCGTCAGCTCTTCAGACTAATAATGACGTAATATCCAAAAAGGCTGGCAATTAGAAGACACATAAAAAATGAAAAAAAAACGGGCATTCAAGGTTTATACTGATACGTGAGAAAAAAATCGGTTACAAATTTAACATGAAGAAAAGGAAAGAAAACAATTTAAACATATGATGAAAAATCTGACGCTGGAGGTGGAGAAGAGATTCACCTCCCTAAACCAGAAAATAGGATTATTGGGGGACATCTTTCTTGAATTTAAAAAGAAGAAATCTGTAAGTCACTTTTGTAGGCAAAGTCATTTCTAAATATAACTTAACTGACTATTAAGTGTCATATCTTAGAAAAAAATCATGGTCTTACATTGTTGTTTTTCCAGATGGAACAGACAAGGCAAGCATTGACTTAAGAGATGATGTTTTACACTTGCCTAAACTAAATTTTTATAAAGTCACAGCTCGAACATCATCAATGTATATTTTTTCAGTCCATTTAAGCGCAGGGAACATACAATAGAATAAATCAGTAGAAAGAACTATTCTTAATAATATCCTTTGAGTTTTTCACGATTGTTTTTTCCTTAGTGAGTTCTATTTATTTAATAAATGCATGTTTTGAAGAGTAAAGCTATTGTAAACTTTCATGAAAGTGTATTAATTGAAACCTTCATACAATTTCCACTCTGTATTAAAGTGTTCCAAGTGATGTAACAAAATTCCTCGTTGGTGGGGCAGAATCATTCAAAATTCATTTTTTATAAAACTTTTTAAAAAACAGTTTTTCCATTTGACATAATATTTATATACGCTGATGTAAACTAATAATAATATTGTTTTTATACTTGGAATTATATGTTTGATCGCGGTAATAGGTATTATGATTTAGAATCGAATTAGTCTTGATTACCTAAATATCAATTGATTATGGTTTTTCTAATATGTCGTTTTTTTAATTTTTTGAGCAAAATTCTCGGAATTCGTACTTGTAAATTTTCTGTTAGTGTATTTTCTTGTTAGACGATGTCATAAGATACGTTAGTAGTAACTTCCATGAACGATTTTTGTAGATGATGATAATTAGTTAGTCACGTTTATAACACAATATGGATTATTTGGTGACTAATTTCAATTAACAAAACAGATTAAAAAGACTTAAAAAGTATAAATTTTATTCATACAAACTAAAACTTGTTCTTGAACATAACACGAACGAAATTTAAATGGCGAAAAATATATCAACATCTTGTAGAACAAACATAAGTTGTATAATTATGAATCATCCATAAGAATTTTATCAAGACATAATTTTCCAGCAAAATGGAGCTTCCTCTCATTATACTCTCAGTGTCAGTAAATATTTAAACGTGTTTTTTCCAGCGAATTTTAATAAAAATAAGTCAGATGACAGCGGTATTTTGAACTTCCTATTAAACCCAAAGTTGTTGAACTAGATCACGGAAATGAATTTTATGTAGAAAAATTGAACAGACAGGACTTCTTGTCCAAACAGATAGCTTCTGGCGTAACAAGTTCAACCTGCCGCTAAAATAACCCTACGTATTTTATCTATTAAGAATTCATTTCCGTCCAAAAATCCATGTTCCGGTCTAGTTTAACAACTTCAGGTTTATTGGGAAGTCCAAAATACCGCTGTCATCTTACGTAGGTTTATTTTTTCATGGTTAATCGGGTGTTCGGGTCATCTGAAAGAATAATTTACGATTTGACAAGCATGCAGATTTAGATACTTACATATTAATGTAAAAATTATTGTTTATTGATATCTTGATGCTTTATTGTCGAATAGTTTTTTCAAAAAAATGGGTTAATGTGTATCAACAAAAATGCTGGGATCGTCTACAATATTTAGATATGTCATTTAAAGAGAATAAACCTACTTCGTATATATTTTCGGTTTTATTTTGCAAAAAATAAATTTGCTACTAACCATATTGAAGTAAAAAAAATTACAAACCTTGGCTGTGGTGTCCAATCCTTTGGCGTTTTAGCTAGATGTTCTGTAACGAACCAAGTCAGTTTTGGCCAACCTTTGAACTGAATAACTTCACCAGACGTAGTTTTGGGTAAACCTTTCAGACAAGCCTCGGATGTTAAAGCTACCTGTACTGTGCAACTGCCAAGAAGAAATCCGATTTGTAGCGAACCTGCATCTCTTCTAGTTATTGGTACTTCTATCGGCACTGGGACTATGCCCGCTTGTAAACAGCCATAGAATGCACACAAGAAATTTATGGGGTCATTATTAGGATAGACTAGAGCTACACGATCACCAGATTTAAGACTAGTGTCGCCATTTTTGCTGAACGACTTGGTTAATAGTGCGTATGCTATTTTGTGCGAACGACTTTGAAGTTTACCTATAATAAATAAAATGAATACAAATGAGAAATTTCTTATTAATATTTATTGCTATTTCTTACCGTAGGTTAATGTTACGGAAAGCTTTCCATTAGGATCTAGAACTGTGGCTACAGGAGCTTTATACGTTGCATTTCCATATCGGGAAATGGCAGTTTCCAGACTCCTTGGTAAACCAGATGGGATGGTTAATTGTTCACCGACAGCAGGACTCATACTGCTTCCTGTAGATGAAAAATTGTGTAGATTTATTACACTGGTAGTTTTCGTATACATACAGGTAATACAGAATACACAACATTACAATAAAAAGGCACACAAAGTATTTTTTGATTATAAAAATCTTTGGTGTTCAAATGACTAAGATTGCATTATTTTTAACAAGATTACTGATTTAAATTGGAGTATAAGATAATAAAGATTTTTTATCATAATAATAATGGATCAAAAATGGAATCCATACGACGAAGATAATTTTAAGGAAAACCAAAATTAAAACAGAAGAGAAGATGTCGTACATTAAACTAAAAACAACAACATAATAATAATACCCTATTAAAGTAGGTATTACAATTGAAATTTGATCACGATATTTTACGAAAAATACGGATACATAATAAAATAACTATTAGAAAATTAGAAAGAAACTTGGTAAATAAGATATACAAAAATAATAGAGCAAAAAGAAAATGCAAGACCGACTAGCATGGATCTCAGTGGCTAACTTTATCCTATTGTTAAGTAGTAGGATTCACTAGTGTATTTTTAATAAAATTATAAATAAATCGACACTAGAACAAAATACCAAAAATAAAAAATTAACCATCTTTATTCAATCCTAGGTTCTGAATTAATCATATTCCAAATCCCACTTTTGACACCAAAGGTTTGGCACTTTGGTTCGATTTATGCAGTTTTAATTTAAATTACATATTTGTTTAACTTGTAAACATGAAAAATCTATCCATATTTATTCAACTCTGTTTACACATACAACTAAACCTAATTTGTGGGTACTAAATGTATCAGGTCCAGGTGGTTTCCAGGAATTTATCCGCGTAGCTGATAACTGATCCCTTCCGGGATCGATGGTAAAATGACGACGTTTCGGCAAATTCATATCTGCCCTCATTAGGTCGGTTCGGATAGTTCGTGTATCCGCCTGTTGAGTCCTTTGGTTACTCGAATATTAAGGTTTCCGTTGGTTCCCTGAGCGACTGTTGTCATTGGCCCTCGGGGCTCAGTGGACACGCTCCCTGCCTGCTGACTGGTCAATTCCGGTTGAGTTGGTATAGGGAGGAGCCGGCTCCGTACAGTTTCTAAAACTCTATGGTAAATATTATTTTGTCATGTATACCATTACTGTGATCTAAAAATGTACTGAGGCGTTCTCTCCCAATGTTCTCCATAAAGAGGTTACCTACTGAAAGTGATCCGCACTTGGAGAATTTGGTTGAAGATTTCCAGTTTCAAAATTTGGAAATGGCAACTCAAAATAGTGAATAAAATTGTTATGCATTTATCCAAACATAATTTTTACTCATGTAGGTTAAACAATTTACCTTCAGGTTTCGGTGCATTTGGATCTTTTGGATTAGCTGCGATTTCTAATTCGATATCGTCGTCTTCATAAAATTCGGGTAATGGGCGACGTTTTGGTCGTTTGAGCGTATTAAGTAGCTGTTGGATTTTAGCAGAAACTTTCCATCGACCTGTGCCAGTTCCTATGGTATCATCAGAGGCTGATGATGCGTATCTGTTAACTCTGTCGGCGTTGGGTCTTCGACCTCCTTGAGCTGTGTTATTCGTTACGTCGGGTGGTTGAGAATCTGGAAATAGATTTAAATGTTAACTTTCATAAAATATAAAAATAACTGTAATTTATTTCCATAAGTTCTGTTACAATGTAGAACATAATACATTTGCATAGTTTTTTTCGAGCTATCGATTTTTATAGCGATAACCGTCGATAATCTCAGTATAGTTTTTAACAACTTTGCAAACGCAAAATGATCTGAGAGGATTAAATCTGGTGAATAGGGTGAACATCGTCCATTCTCGGGGAAAAATAACTTTTTTTGATTGCATCATCAAACGTTGCAATAAGGTCGCCGTTGATTGTTTCTCTTTCTAAAGGAAATCTGTGAAAACTGTTTTTTACGTATTCTTCAGCTTCTTTGGAGCCGCCTCTACTTTTTTAATTATTGTTTTGACTGTTCCTTCGTCCCAGCTATGAAGTGACATACCCATGTTTCATTCGAGGTTATGAATTATGAAAAATTCAACCTTTTTCCTTTGACCTTCTCCAAACGCTCTAGTAAAAACCTCTCATAACACTTTTTTGTTTTATTGAGAGTAATTACCACTGCAGCATTTACATATCGAAATTTTTAGTCAATATGCAATATACATGCAACATTTTTTGATGGTCTACAAACCATTTTATGGACTTTCTTCACCATTTTTTGACGTGTCACCTCATGTGGTTGATTATTGAGGTTATCTCATTTAATTATTTTAATATTGTAAATGAAGGTGCAGAGTCGTCCAGGCTAAAATCTAGCTCCGCATTGATATTGGTTTGATTGAGGCCTCAAACGAAAGCATTGTACCACATAACGTTTATAATTATTTTCATAGTTACAACTTAACTACCAGAGTTCAATAATGATAGACGTGTAACAAACAGTAATCAACGTAGCGTCGACAAACTTCAACTTTATAAGGTTGGTACTTTCTATGGCGAACCCTAACGTTCAATATTTGTAACGATATTTGGATCGCGATATGAGCACGGAGAATATATTTGTTTCCTATAGGTAGCGTCCTATACATCGATCTGCTAGAACGTGAGTCAGGGATACCCAATCGCAACCAGGCGTGGCCGTTTACAAAAACCAATGACCATCCTGTGTGATCAGTCAAATCCTGACCAGTTAATTCTTAAGGTACTTATATACATATGCTCGTAAACTACACTACCTTCGTATGTAACAACTAAATGAGTAAAACCGTTACATATTGTAAGATTCTTTTTTTTCTATGGTATCATTTCTCGTCTTCTTCCAAACTCTAAGTTTCTGGACTGTTTGTTATATGTTGGTAATATTATGTATGAGTTGAAAAAAGTCATTTACAATAATTCTGGGACCAAAATAAATACTTATAGTTACACTAGTTTGGAAATTTAACCATGTCTGTTAACAAAGGACCTCAGGACGGAGGCTTATATTCTTTCTCGTTGAAATTTGTCTCAATAACCAAAGGCATTTGTTAGATCCACTATTAGCTTCTTATTAAAGTGCAGAGTTGATGAAAATGTCAAAACTAAACAGTTTAAACACTCTATGCAATCGATAACTATTTTATGACTTACATTATGCCATTTTTAATTTGGAAATATTTGTGTTTATTATGTTGGTATTAATTTTTGGATTTGTTGAAAAATAGTCAGTTTTATGTTATAGAAAATGTATGAAATCACCTCTGAATCCACCTTATTATGTTACAACTTATAATATATTTAAAAATTGAATGAATTAAAATTACAAACTATTACAAACAACCTGTTTGATTAATATTTTTTATGACATGTAATTTTAGAGATTTGTGTAGAAAATTTAATGGACATACTTTGAGATTTTCCGTTTTTTGACATATTTTTCCAATTTTCTGTAAAACGCTATGTTTTACATTATAGAAAAACATATGGAATCAAGTCGAAATGTAGTTTTGTAGGATAAAATTTAAAATATTTATATTAATTGAGCCGTTTTAGAGATTTATATTAATTGAGCCGTTTTAGAGAAATCAGTGAAGATTCACTGAACTTTAATCTGTTTATTCCCATTTTCTAGAAAACGATAAATCTCACGTTGTGCAAAATTATATGGTACTTTTCGTAATATTACTTAATACAATGCAATTTAAATCATCAACATTGCTTAAGCCGTCTTAGAGTAATCGCTGATAACCTCCTTTTTGGAAGTCGATTAAAAAATCATAATAATATCCCGTGTGGTGGCCGGGTTAGAATAGCACCATGGTATCCACCGCCTGTCGTATAAGGCAACTAAAGGAGTAGCTGTCCGCTGACCTACTACATAGCTTTCCTTCCTTCCCCACAACTCGCACGGGATGTTCTGGTTTAAATCATTTCATTTGGGAAGTGACAACCCCACGGGTCCGAGTTACCTGGGACACCAGGTTCAATTGGTGACATCACCCATGAAAATGTGTAGACGCCTCGGAAAAGAGCCGCTGCCTGGGGATCGCCAGGGCATGTCTGGAGCCGGCGCTGGACATGACAGCATGCGGGACGTCGGTGACAGGGTGCTGAGGAGGCGGGCCCCTGCCGTCCAAAGAGCTACAACCCAAGAACCACAAAAACACTCGTCAATACAGTTACAAAAACAACGTGAGCATCACCAACGGAGTCAAACAAGAACGAGAACTCCACCCGCAGAAAGTGTTGCTCAGGATCAACAGCCAGCGCTCACTCAAGCGGGACTGAAAAGACAGCGCATGAAATGGACTAGCGCCATGAATGAATTTATAATGCGCACGTTTTACAGAATTACGAACCTTGGCCAGGACAAGACTGGATATCGCCAAACACTACATAAAGAGTTCTGTCGTGAGTACCCAGAGCTTTAAGTTACCGAACAGAGAGTCGCAGATCAATATCGTGTCATCTTGAGAAATGGCCTTATTTCGCCTGAACAACTGGACACAATAAAGAGCGAAGTGGAGCGCGAAGTATTTGGTCGAAATGCAATCGATCCAGCAGAGCCTGAAACACCTTTGGCACAAAGAGCGGACGAGATTCAAGAACTTCAACAAGAACCGCCAACCAACGCTGACCTGCTTGAGAAGATCCAAGCAGAAATGGAAGGAGCTCTTAGAGAGTATAGTGGAACAGATTCACTGACTAGGCCAACTATTCCCAAATTAAGATCTTCTAAGAAACTGGGTACCGCCTTGCAGGCTATGAACAAATTTATGCTGCCAAACTATGTTTTAGGTGCTAATACGTTAGAGTCGCCACACACAATCATCTACTGTGCTGCAATTTCCATCTGCAGAACAATTGGGGTCGCAATAAGACCAAAGCAAGCCCTCCCCAATTTAGACAAAGACCCCGAATACCACCTTGGCAAAAAAGACTTGAAGGGAAAATTAATTCTCTTCGGAAAGACATTGGAAGACTGACCGAGTACCAACGAGGGGTCAGGAACAACAGAATAGAAAGACTTGTCAAGACTATAATGGACAATAACCGAATACACTCTCAGTGGGATGGAGAAAACATCACATCTCAGCAGTGTCTGGACAGTTTACGACAAAAGCTCTCCGTCTACAGAAGTCGATTGAGAAAGTACAAAACCAGTAACCAACGGAAACTAGACAACGCACTATTCCGAAAATCAGAAAAAGGGTTTTATAGAAAACTCAACAACATCAATAATAATGAAATCCCTAGCTATCCCAATAAAACGACCATCGAGCAGTTCTGGGAAACACAACTTTCCACAACAGTTTCCCATAACTCCAGAGCGAGTTGGATTAATGAGGAGGAGGCTGCATTTCAGAATTGAATAAGATGCAACACCAACCATTTACAACGGAAGACACGTCCAACATAATGAAACATCTCCATAATACTCATAATTAACACTCTTTATTAATGATATAATTATACATCCACACAAGATGCCTAGTTTCCTTACGCATGGTGCTACATACCTCTTACCAAAGGATAACACAGGACATAGCAAAGTACCGACCAATCACTTGCCTCCCAACCTTATACAAACTTATAACGTCGAGCATTGATCATCGCCTTTTCAGACATTGTGAGCTGAACAACATAATTACCGAACAGCAAAAGGGATGCGCGAAAAACTCGATGGGGTGCAAAGAATAACTAATAATTGATTCCGTCTAAATCTCCACATGGCATATGTGGACTACAAAAAGGCTTTTGATTCAGTTCCACATGATTGGCTCATTCAGGTGCTGAAACTCTATAAAGTAAATAATTGTATTGTTAACTTTTTAGAATATGTCATGAAAACCTGGCAAACCAACATCTTTCTGAATGAAGCCGACTGCTCGATACAAACCGACTCTATCGCTATCAGAAGGGGTATATTCCAGGGAGACTCTCTTAGCCCGCTGTGGTTCTGCCTTGCCATGAACCCACTCTCACATAAACTGAACTCGACTAACTTTGGGTTCAGTCTCAAGCACAACAACATACAAGCATTAAAGATGGATGACTTAAAGTTGATGGCAGCTACGGAACAACAGCTGCATGATATGCTTAAAATAGTAGAAGGGTTCTCTAGTGACATCCATATGCAATTTGGCCTAGACAAATGCCGAATTATTAATATAGTTAAAGGCAAAATACAGCAGGGGCCCTACGAAATGGGAGATGGCACCTCAATTGAATCCATGGAGGAAGACCATACTTACAAATACCTTGGAATAAAGCAGGCTCAACGAATTGATCACACCGCCATGAAAAAAGACCTAGGAACAGAATTTTATAGAAGGATAAGACGACTGCTAAAGACCAAACTTAACAGTAAAAATCTGTTTCAGGCTATTAATACCTACGCGTGTTCAGTGTTTAGTTACTCTTTCGGTATAGTTCACTGGTGCAAGACCGACATTGAATAATTACAACGGAAAGTTCGAGTACTATTAACAAAAGCTTAAAATCACCATCCAAAGAGCTGTGTCGAACGTACAACATTGCCCCGGTGTGAAGGAGGAAGAGGATTGGCAGATATAGGATAGTTACGTGATCAACAAATTTCTAATTTCCGTAATCATTTCCAGAAACCTCGCAGAATTTTCTGATCTACACAGAGTCATATGTCAGGTTGATGACTCAACACCTCTGCGACTGACAGAACAACAAGTTCAAGTATACCACCAGACAACTGATCAGAATCTGCTCAAATGGAAAGAGAAGCCGCTTCATGGAAGACATATAAATGACGTCAACCAAGATTATGTCGACAGTTCAGCGTCGAACTACTGGTTGATCCTGGTCATATGTTTCCTGAAACGGAAGGCTTCATATTGGCAATCCAAGATCAAGTAATTCCAACTAAGAACTATCTAAAGTATATCGTTAAAGACCCTTCTATCAAACACGACCAATGCAGATATGGTTGCCAAACATCTGAATCTATCCAGCATATCACAGGAGGTTGCCAAGCGTTCGCTGCAACTGAATACAAAGAACGACACGATGCTGTGGCAAAAATACTGCACCAGGAACTAGCGCTTAAACTTGAGCTATCACAGTCGGTAAGAACACCCTACTATATATACAAACCAGAATCTATTTTAGAAAATAACAACTACAAGCTATACTGGGACCGGACGATATTGACCGATCGGACTGTTGCTCACAATAGACCAGATATAGTTTTGGTAGATAAAGTCTCTAGAAAAACAACCTTAATTGACATAGCAATCCCTAACAAATAAATATTAAGCAGGATGAAAAAATAGCCAAATATAGGGATTTAGAATTTCAAATACAGAAACAATGGGACATGAACAACACTCGAACGGTACCAATTGTTATGTCAACAACAGGAGAAGTCCCAAAACATCTATTAAACAATTTAAAATACCTCGGTCTGGACGAACATCTTTACCAACTGATGCAAAAGCCGTCCTTTTAGGAACAGCCCGGACGGTTAGAAAATTCATGGGGAACTGCAGCCACGACGCCAACCACGGGCCTTATAACCTGGCAACGCCTCCCACAGAGCTAAACCCTTTTGATATGTAGTATATCTGGGGTGAATTTTCCCCTAAAGGCACACTATGTGTGCCCTAGAGGAGTTATACCATACAATGTTATATTTTGATGTGGATGATACAAGAAATTAGAGAAAGGAAGGGTAAAAAGTAAAATCTGGACACAATATGTGTTAATTACAAGTTACAGGAGATTAGCAAGAATAGAGGATAATAGACAATAATAATAACACAATGTTAGCCCTGGGAAGTAAATTGAGCAAGGAAACGCCCGAATTAAAATTCAAATTATGAGATCAGGAAGCTAGCACGAATAATAGGAAATGATTAAATAAGTTGAAAACGATAACGAAAGCCGAATAAACAAATGTTTTAAACATTAACATTAAACCCCTATTTTAATAATTACCAACGCCTTTTCACCAACTAAGTTGTCATTATCATAATTAAAGATTATGTTCAATGTATATAAAAATTATGGGTGTAAAATTGGCTAAAAGTGGATTATTGGAAGAATGGACCAATATATTATTTAGTTTTCAAAAAGTTCAAATCTATGGCGAATAGTTGAAAACGTTGATAAGATAAGGAAATTGCGTGATATTATGTTTAAATTTAAAATACTTCCAAGCAAATCATTCAAATTTACCTTAATTAGGAGACGTAAACAATTTGAAAAACACGTTCTACTTTTCGAATAATAATGAAACACTGGTATAGCTAAACTGTCAAATTGTCGGCATTAATTTGATAGCTGCTGATTCGAACACGTTATCACTTACATTAATCAAAATTTGTCGGTGACTGAAATTTCCAATTGAAGCATCGAATCATCCTAACCGCGATAATTGTGTAAACATAAACCTCAACATGCAATTTTCTCTGATTAAACATACTTACGATAAAATGCTATACGCAAAACAAAATTCATGTGTCATAACTGACCTAATAAATTTTAGAAACTAATTTACAGCACCTAGCTAATTAATTTGGCATATTTAATCAGTTTTTGTTTACGGCTAATTCAATAAATTATAGTTAATACTAAATCGGCAGGTAAAAATATGTAGGAACCAAATAAGTTTTAATCTCTCTAATGTTTAGAAACTATTTTTGAATTAAAACTTCTGCAGGGACAACTAGAGGATAATTAATTTTTTTTTGGGGGAAATAAAACTGATAATTTGAAAGGTATGCAACAAACACAGCATGACTTGTAACATATTTATGCAACCAAATGTTAGTTAATTATTATAATTATCAAAAAAAAACAAAAGATATGGTGCAGATCATTTTCAATATCAGTTATACCTTCTTCCATGGTGGTGCCCAAAGTGGGAGTTATTTGAGTTAAATGATGCGAAACGCAAGGCTAAATAACTTAAGTTTTACACACACCAATTTCTTTGTCGATTTCGTGATTTTCAATTTATCTGTAGTTGTAATACTGAAATTCATCAAGAAATCCAGTAATTTTTGATTGACCAATAAATGTGTCAATTTGAGACAGAGTTTAGATGACTAGTAAGTATTTTTAATTCAGTGAACTTGTGTTTATAACTTCTCATGGGTCTTATTTTGGTGTTTTTTTTGAAATGGCCGTGTATTATTAATTTTATTTTATATTTACCAAATTCGTATCATATATTATTCTTTCTACACTTATCACTTATTGAACTGTTATTTCAGTTTGACTCCCATACAAGCCTTGCCTCTACCTTCCATTAGAATAAAGAAAGTTAATACAAAGATGATGTTCATATTTATCTATGGTTATGTTTATCAAATGGTAACTAAATTGCGAAATCGACTATGAAATAAAACGATTGGTTACACCGCATCAACGGCAAACAATTTGTGGAAAAAGTGGACTGTGTAAATGGTAAAACTGTCACGACTTCTTGGCAGGTTAGGTGCTCGATAAACTGAAGTGTGTAAAACTGCCTTAACATATACCATAAATACAGTGTCACAATTTTATTAATAAAGTTCTCGGGTTCTCATATATGGACCACCCTACTTAACTATAAATCCACCAATCCCGAATATATTTCACCCAAACTGCAAGTGCTCATGTGCCACACTATATAACAATTTTATTGGACATTTTTTTGAATCACCTTATATAACTGAAACTCTACTTCATCCTATAGTGCAACCATCCTGTATATGCTGCTGTTTATTTGTCCCCCAATATAACTTTTTTTAACACCTGACTATAACTCTACTCCACCCTATATTTCAGCTATGCAACTGTTTATGGTCTACGTGATATAACAATAATTTCTTATATTTTATGAGCCACCTTGTAAAGTACAGTTTCTCTCCACCCTATATAACTTTTTCCAACATTGTGTTAAACACGCTCTAAATCTATAATCTTGCTTTGCCCCATATTCCGGGTATTCCATATAGTAGGATGCAACTGTTCATGATCTATCCTATCTACCACTTTTTTTAACTTTTTTTGATCCACCCTAATGGAAATACTAATAGAACCCCTGGCGTGTCACAAATGTAAAAACACAGTTTTGCACCCTAACACCAAACCTTTATTTAAACACTAACCCAAACTGCAACTGCTTATTGGCCACCCTATATAACAATTTTATTCAACTTTTTTTTTGAACAGCCTTGTATAACTATAACTCTACTTCCATCTACATTAAAACCATCCTGTATATACTGCTGCTTATTAGTCAAACATTACTAATTTTTGAACCATCCTGTATAAACATTTTGCTCTACAAAATATTTCAACTATCCATACCAAAGTAATTTGTCTTCATTTTATATTTCAACTACCCCTTATATGCATCTTTCTCTAACATTGTTTTAATTACACTGTATAACTATAATTTTCCTTCGATCCATGTTTCAGATATTGCATATATGTAACAGCTCATGTTCTATCTTACAAACATTTTTTATCCAACCTGTTTAACAATAATTCTACTCTACTCTATATCAACCACCTTGTATATTCAACCACCCAGTATACCATTTTTGTACCACCCTGTATAACCATAAATCAATCAATGCCCAATATATTTCACCAACTCTGCAACTTCATCCTATATAACAATTTTGTTTAAATTTTTTGTTTAATAACCCTGTATGTATTACAACTACTCTGTATACGCTGCTGCATATTGGTCAACCAATATAATATTTTTTAAATAATTATCTATAGCACTTTTCCACCCTATAATTCAACTATCATATCTGTGCAACTGATTATGAGCTACGCTATTTCATAATTTTTCCACGTATTTTTTGAACCACATTATAAAGTACAATTTTTCTGCACACTTCATTTAAATCACCCTTCATTTGGAACTTTTTCTAACCTTGCTTGAATCACATTGTTTAACTATAACTTTACTGCGCCCCATATTTCAGGTACTCTATATATGCAACTGCTATAGAACAAAAGGTTTCTACCATTTTTTACCCACCGTGTATATTTATAAAGCTACTCCGCCTTATATTTCAACAACCTTGTATTTGCAACTACTTATTTGCCACCCAATATAAGATTTTTGTACCACCCTGTATCCTTACAATTCTAATCCACACTATATTTCCACCATCCGGTAAATGGAACAGCTTGTAGATCATAACATTTCTTTATACAGATAAAATATCTATCAGATTTTAAGTCAGACTATAGGCTTTGCAACAAAAAAAGATTCAGCAGAATCAGTTCAGTACTTCTTACGTGGTGCCCAAACAAACGAACAAACAGACAAACTTACAAATTTATAATAGCATAGAAGATAGATTACATTTATAATTATTTATTATAAATAGCAAGTAATGTAATTAATGCAGGTTTCTCTGTGTCCGCTTATGATAGTTTTAAATCTAGTTAATGGTAATTTCAAGACATCACAAAATATACTTACAAGGTCGGAAATTTTGCATGACATCGCTAATATCAGTTATGTCTTGCCTTCTCTGATCTGCCCAATTGTTAGGTGGCGGTAACCGGGGCCTGTGATGTAATGGCGGTGGTGAACCTGTACTACTCGTGTCAGACAATGGAGGCGGTGGGAACATTTGAGGCGTGATTCGATCTTTGACCTTTTCCTTTTCAGGTGTACTCTCTACGGTTTCTTCATTAACGATGCTGTCCTCGTCTGAGGATGATTCTGTAACAAAATGTCAGAATTAACAAATTAATAATTTTATTATGATAAATATATATGTCGATTAAAAATATAAAGGTGGTTTTATTGTACATATTTAGTTAATTGTGCAATTTGTGTATATTTATTGCAATGTTTAGAAATTTGATTCATCCTTACACGCATGGTCTGTAATATAACTTGGTTCTGCATTCTGTCAACAGAAGTTGACAGATTATCTCATGTGATTTTTTGTTTTATTGTTTACCTATAATAAAGGGGTTATAGCACGGTACTATTATGGGCCCATACAGTCACCCTTATTTATGTTACCGCCATTTCCTATTATGTTCATTGATAAATCCGTAGTTATGAATGAACATAACCGAAAATCGCCGTAACATGCATGTTGTTTAACATAACAGAGATACATCATAAGGGGGATTGTCCAACAAATTGCCTAGCACGTGCGTTGCACAATAATTGCTAATGTCAGTGTTGACGGTTACTTCGCTGGTGGAAGGGTTCAGTCGTGAAAATGAAGACTATTCAAAATAAGGAATTTGACAACAAATGAGGATAACAATCACAATAAATGATACATTGTACATTGTATGGTCAAGTCGAAATTGATTTTCACCTTCCTGAAAGTCACAGTTAATCAGCTATTTTAAAAACAAAAAACAAGCGACTTCACCATTTAAGAAATCTCTAAATATTCCTCAAGCTTCTATTTTTTTGTCTGTTCTCTTCTATGTTGAAAATGTATTCATTTGGACACACTAGCTTCTTAGCAATTTATATTCTTCTGAGTTCAATTTGCTAATGGGTTTCACTTGAGAATATCATTCTGAAGGTAAACACATTTGAAAATATGCAGATGTAAAGGCGTGACCTATTCGTAGGTCCGATAATCTTAAGACTCAGTAGTTATTCATCTTGCCTTCATGTCTACTCCAAGTTTTCCCTGTAGATGTTATGACAGTGTGTTAATTAAAATATCGTCAATATAGTTAGGACGGTTACATCGCTGGTGGAAGGGTTCACTCGTGAAAATGACGACTATTCAAAGTAAGGAATTTGACAACAAATGAGGATAATAATCACAATAAATAATAAATTGATACATTGTATGGTCTAGTCGAAATTGATTTTCACATTCCTGAAAGTATTAATATTATATAAATATATTAATATTTGTTATAATCAACATGAAAGTATTAATATACCGGATAATTTTATGGTTACTGTGTGGCGGAGTTCGGGTGTGGCAATGGCCACCACATTTTCACCAAATATACTCAAAAAAATCGATTTCTTATCAGCTGTTTACCATGCCGCTATCTACTTAACTTCATTTTTGCTGTACGTCGTGGTTGCTCTCGATCCTTCCAGTAACGATGCTGACCGGCTAATGTAGAAAATTTCTTTTCTCTCGAACAGAATGCAAATTTTTATACTTACTCGTGCGTTCAGAGCTTGATATTTATTTTTCCGCAGGAATAGTTTTTATTGAGAAAATAGTTTTGAAGGAACAGATTTTTTTATAACTTTCGAAGAGATTGTGTCTTGATCTCAAAATTATGAATAGAAACTAAGTCATACTATTTTAATAAGTTTGCCATCAACAAATTAATTTCAAATCCTAAATAGAATGATAGAAAAGCCCAATAAGATTGGAATGAATAAATATGGTTGTATGACCCAGAAGAGAGATCTTGAAGAAGCATACACCGTACAATATAGAGAATTAAACTAAAAAGATAAGATGTTCGATATCAATAAAACAGTTTTCGAGAAAAAGTTTTTTTATGCAATGAGGCTACTTATTAAATAATGTTATATGTAGGGTGAAAATGGCTATTATTATTATGTATTCACTTTCTCTAAGAATTAAATATCGTTGACAAAAAAAAATGAAATTATTCAGTTAAAGCTACTATGTGAGTGGCAAACTAAATAAGCAAAACGTTTAAATGTGGACTGGCTTTCGAAGTCTTAACTATTATTCATTTTATTGACAAATTATTAAATTAAATTATCTTAAAAGTTACTAAAAATGTTGGGGGTAGGTACTTTGTGGGGTTTAAATCTCAATATGGAAAGAGTTGCAAGAACAAAATTTATAGAAACTTGTGATATTATTTAATTATGATTTAATAATTGTAATATTTATTCGTTTGTGGCCATTATTACTCTCAATTTCTAAGTTTAGTATTGGAACAAAATAAGGGCATCCATTTTTAACTCTTTTTTTCGTAGTTCAATTATTAAATTTAGAGCTAGAGCTTAATTTTTCATATGGAATAATTTTTTATTTCAAAATGATATTTCAAGAAGCGTGAAATTCTGGGATAATGAAAATTCTGGTAATTTGTTTTATTAAAATTTATTGCAGTTGTGAGTATATGCATTCTTTTTATTGTAACATATAATACAATGTTGCATAATGCATACTAATTGCTAAAATGCTGCGCTGGCTAATCCCACATCTATAAAGAGTGGAGTGCTCCCAGCGGTGAACTAAATGTGCAAATTTCCTCTTTCCATCCACGACCCAGCAGTTGCATCTGACGTGGTTCCCAAAACTAAATATAGAATAGTTTGTTGGTAATGGAATTTTTTTGACAGATACACATTTTGAACTCCTGAGATTCATTGCAAATAGAAAAATGAACTGAGGTGCAATTATATATAATTGCTAGAATATAATAAAACAATAATAATTACTGTTTGCATTCACAGTGAAGAATCACAAAGGCATAAATTAATGTACACGCTAATAAAAATAATAAAAATTGTGAATACGTTGAATTCAATTATTTTGCACTACATAACACTTTTGATAATTAACACGAAGTATTAACAATTATAAGTGGTTATACATTAAAGTTACTATCTCATGGAGCTTAAATGTTTTCCAAAATCCATTTTTAATATACGTTACAACTAATAAGTATTCCTTAATTACATATAAAAAGGTGTTTGATCTAAGAGCTCAGGTTTTGTAAGACCTTAACGATGGGATTGTCTGAAATATAGTTGGGCACATCTGAAAAATATATTCGGTGGCCTTTGTGATAAATTGATATTGGCAGGGAGAGTTTTTAGCAAAGCGTGTAGCTGCGAGTATTTTTCACAGAATTAGTAAAATATGTAAAAACTCTGGTCCCTGGACACGATTGGACACAGTTGATACTTAGCATTTGGAAATAGTTTCAAAGATACTGTTACGAGAATTCCTCCGATATTTCTGGGAAGCCGAAAGATTGTTAGTCTGGCGCATCGAGGTCGGCGGCTTTCTTTGTTGTATTTCTCGAAGAATCTAGTCTAGTCCCGGCGGCTCTTTGACATTCTGGAGAATTCCGAGAAGAAATATATATACGGAGAGCTGAGGAAGCATTCATTCCGTATTCGACTGCCGTATTGTTAAGTTAAGATAAATTGTAAATAGTTCTGTGAATATAAATTGTGTTAAAGTAGTGGAAATAAATAAAAGTGAGTTGGACTGTGTTTTTAAATAAATTCAAGAACTGAACAGACCCCGATTGTGAAAATAAAAACATTACAATACGTTAGAACCGTGCGAATAAATAATTGCTAGAAAATATATCCTGAAAAACATACCGTGAAGCTGTCTCTGATCCTAATTAAGATATTACGTAGACGCGAGATGTAATGATCGACATGTAAGATTTTCGATGAAACTAGCACACGTGGTTATGATTATAGATGTATAAAAAAAGTGTGTAATAATAATTTTTATGTGTATCTGTCAAGGACCTATATTATAGATTTATTGGAATTCTAGTCTGTACTTACATTCTTTATCTTAGTGACATTCACAAGGAAAGTACTCTGGGGGTTTTCGAGGTTTTTCAACTAGAGGTATAGTTCATTCTGTGGAATGATATAGTATCACGACCGGCGACAGAGTCCTTGACAGTTAGATAGTAGTAGAAATACGTACAATTCGCCGGCTTTGAAGTAGTAAGGGGAAAGGATGGCTATGAATGGAACAGAATGACCTTCGGCAAGGTGTATCGCTTTTGTTAAGAGATGATGATGATAAAAACAGAGATGATCCATAGTTTGACATGGAGAGGTAAGTTTACTATGTCGCAAAATTGGTACGAGGTGCGATTAAGTATGGGAGCTGACCTCTATTCTTGAATAAAGGTCCAGTATTACATTCAGCCCGAATCTTCCTTCTATCAAACACGTACGGCACGTTATAGACCGTACTTATTTAAACTTATATCATTGCATTCAAGAGTTGGCAGTACTTAGCCATAAACTGTGGGTACCCTCAAAAGAGATACCACAATCTCAGATAAAACACACTGGATGTATAAAGGAAAGTTATCCAAATTCATTCCATTACTGGTTATTTGAATCATCTGAAAATTTGGTAAATTATTTACCGTTTCTAATTCAATGGTTTATATACCCAAGCTTTATTTGATATAAGGAGGGTGGTCACAGAAATACCCGACCTAAAAATGAAGATATTAAAAATTTGGGGAAAATAATTCTCTACATAGTGGATTTTTCTTCATTACTTCTATCCGTTTCTATAATAAGAATCTTCGAGATACTCAAAATAGCTGTCAATGGCAGTTTCCACCTCTTCTTTGTTGGAAGGTAGGTTTTTCTTGATCAATGAAATGCTACAATAAATTCACATAATACTCGTACTCGCTGTTGTTTCTCCTTTCTGTACATAATCAGTGAATGACATGTAATTGTTTGTTATTATGTAATACATCCATATATGTTAATACAAGATGCAGGCAATATTGACATACCCTTTCTACGGTCTTTTACATCCTAAGCCTCCATATTGTTAGCGACAGTTTTGATTTCACGTTGCTTATAACCAATATCATATACGAATACCAAAGGTCAGGCTTTATGATTTTAATTGCCAATACGTGAATATTACTGGACATTTGTCACAGGGTTCCATAACTGGAAAGCCAGCGAGATGAGGCCATAAAATGAGAACTGCATATCGCTATTAGATAGCAAATTTGTTTTATTATTTTCGGAAGTGTGTGATTAGGGTTATACTCAAATTGTTAAATCAGTTAATTAACTGCTATAGAGTAAAATAAAATATTTATTATATTGGAACAATTTATTAAATATCATCATATATCCTGATAGATGGAAATAATATTATTTACGAATGTTCGTTAATTCTGAAAATAGGCCCAATTCTAAAAAATAGAAATTGTCAAACATTTTAACTTGTGCCTTTTTTCATAGTTTCTTTGCCATTGACAACGGAGTCTGACCTAGACTCCGAAACGTTTGGAAATATTGAGAAATTTCTTGACTTGTGGTGTTATTTCCCAGAAAGTGCTTAAACATTGAAAAAATATTCCACAAATATCCTTCAGAAAAGTACTCAAGGAACCACACCGACAAACAGAAGTTATTAGAAAAAGATCACATAAGCCAAGCAGCAGAAACTGAATAGAGTCTCGTCAGAATTTTGGATTCAGGAGATGGATTGTGGAATAACTATGTACAGAATGCTGACTTACTTTTGGTGAACATTTTGTGTTAGTTGTTTTTCACTGCTGGTTTTTTCGTGATAGACTGCACTACACTGACGAATTAAAATTTTGTTTGTGTAGTCATTTGTATATGTTAAATTCACGGCGTGCTAGAAATAACGTTCTACCCTAACGTTTTCACTAGATTGAAGGACGAGACAAACAGTTCCTTCAAGACATCAAAGAAATCAAAATGATATACCAAGGTTATGGGGCGGAAACCAACGGAAATAGTTCGATAACCTGTGTGGCATAATGAATTCACCATTAAGTCATAGCCTACATATCACGGATTCGATTTTATATTCCTTGTGGAGGTAATGTCGATACCTATTGTATTAAGTATGTGAAATGGGTGTAAAGGAGTAGTTACGTTGTATCTGACTACTCCAGGGATTTTTTTTCTTGAAGTGTTTGAATAACATACAAACCTATGTATTATAAAATGCAATTCGAAATTCAGTAGGAAATTTTACTTACAAATCTAAAAATGTATATTGTGTGGTTCCTCTGCTGCTGTGGAGGTACTTGCCTGCAGTCCCGGTTGCCTCCCTAAATCATGTAAAGTTTATTGATTTATATTCTGGACGACGATTAACAAATTTAAAAAAGAATAATACAATCTTGAATTATCCGTTCCTGTAGTTTCCTATTGAGTCAGTTTGCGATTGGAAAACAATGGATTTGAGGTAACCCCACAGAAAAAAAAAAGATCTAGGTGGCCATGTCAATCTTTCAAGCCATTGATTAAGATAGTAGTCATCTAACTATTGCCTAACCGGGAGTATATAATGCTCAGGTCGGCCATCTTGCTGGAACTGTAATGAATGTTGGTCTAATAACGCATTTCCGTTTATATCAGTCTGGTTCTCTAATTCGTGAACTATAAGACGCTCGATAGAGTAATATCAGCATACATTTCGCCAGTTAATTTTTTCTGAGATGCTATAGCTTCAACTTGTGCTGCTTCGTCAAGTAATCTTGGTTGATTCCTTTTTCTGTTCCCAACAGATGAAATTTACTTACGAGTTCATTAATGCATACGTGGTTTACGGTTTTGTTGAAATGCCTGTCGTTAAAAACTCTAGCTATACTTAGAAAACATTCAGTCTGGGAACTACACGGCCAGCTTAACTATAAATCATTATTGTTGTCAGTACTTCGTTTACAGCTAACACGACCAAGTAACATTATAAAACTGGACATTTAAAAACCAAAATGGATATCCATAAACCATCATTACCAAGATGTTTGAAGAGCTGGACAAACCACCTAGGCAGGAAGAGGACACTACGATAGCAACTCTACTATTACCGTATACTAAAGGCTTGTCGGAAAAACTTAGACGAATTACACACAGCTATGGAATCAGAATGATCTTCAAAAGCAACAACACCTTGAGAAGCTTGATTACAAGAACGAGACCGGACGCAGCAGCAATACCAAATAACTGTAGCATACATGCGAAAAAGCGACCGCTGGACACCAGGGTTAAGGAACACCGCATAGCTACTCAATCATGCATGGACCGAACACCATAATATCAACTGGGACCAGTTCGGCCAACTGCCACGTGCGACGACGCTGTTGGACCGGATAAGACCCAATGACCATGACCGGCGACACATGACCGGTTAAGGGTATAAATACAACAGATAATCTGAATTTCCTATCATTCACCTGATGACGATAGCAGATACACAGCTATTGAAACGTTGTGAGATCAACCACTTCAAGACGATGGAAGCCCAAGGAAACTTCGAGGAACGAGTTGCATGTCTACCAGCTTCAGACTTACATTAAAAACCAAAATATTGTAAAAACTGATAAACCGTATTTTAAACTTTCTGTTTGTTTACCAAAAATAAAGAACACGAAAAATAGGAATAAATTTCAGCGTTTGTTAATTTAATAATAGATAATAAAATAATACATTTTAATTAAATAATCCTTAATTACTCTAAACATACTTGATCAAAAGTAGTTTTGTAAGGAACCGTTGAAAAACATATTTTGGGAGCTCTAAGATAATGTATCACAAGGAGGGGGTTGCCATTTAACATTATTGAGTTGGTGTGGTTGGGGGGTGAGGGCGTAAGATAGGGCGGATTATTTAATACATTGTAGCCCCCTCGAAATTAGAGAAAGTAGTTCGAGGAATTTTTCATATATTTTTCTATTTTTTGATGAACCAAAACCAAATTGTGACCCTGTGCATGTTCAGTTACTACTTAAAAGCAATGCACACAATTTTGTCAAATACACAATTATACCTACGGCCCCTAATAAATAAATGGTCCTGTCGCAACAAGCTAGTCACGTGACCATCGAAGGTGGCAAAAATTGTTTGCTCAGGAATATATGTTAATACAAGAATCGACTACATCAAGCTCATCATAACTTTTTAGTTTATCTTTTAAAAACTTTAAAAGTTGTTCTAAAATAGAAACAGTACTCACTAGCCACAACCGTTTAGGAATTTTTGTTTGTTACACATTTTCTTATTTTACACTCAAACTTGCACCAAAATCCCTGTTGAATGCACATCGAAGCTGGAATATTGTGGTCCAGTGTTTATTTATACATTTGCTACTTTTATAGAACTTTAATGTGTCACTTACATTATTAATTTGTAGAGAACTTTCATAATTCTTAAACTGTAGCAAGTCTTTTTACAGTAGTAGTTTTCTTAGATAAATAACTTGGCAAGCTTTGAAAAACTGTTGGTACGGCATCTTTTTGTAGTTCAGGATTAATTCGGTCAAATCCATCTATTTCATTAGTTATTTGAACTTTCTCTCCCTTTTTGATAAACTTGCCTTCAAATTGATTTATGTAAATTCTTGAATTTTTTAATAAACTCAATTCTGTATGGATATAACCACAATACACTTATAACGGTATGCTGATTTGTCAACTCAAATTGGAACAGTTGTGCGCATTACGTCACGTTGGAGTCAAAACATTCATTACACGATACCCTTATATTATTATTATTATTATTAGTTTTATTAATATTACTAAGAAAAATGCAAACCGAAATACTAAAGGTACGAACATTAAATATATTGGATTTCCAAAAAATGAGGAATTAGCGAAACAATGGATAAATGCTTGTTGTTGAAAAGATAAAATTAATTCAAAATTAATAAATTAAATCAACATTCAATCATTAACTGTTACACATGTTCGATAATATATCCAATATCCAATTCAGTTGTATTACAAAAATAGGTATTTGAAACTAATTACTGATACGAAAACGCTACTCTCTTAAGTTTAGGTTTAAGAATTTTAAATTTTGACTCCAACGTGACGTCATACAGACTGCTGAATGCGCATCGGCATACCGCTATAAGTGTATCGTGGATATAACCACTGTTGCTTTAGGCAAACAAAAAGTAGTTACATGTTTTACACCTTTTTCTGATTTTTAATTTGAATTACTCCTGAGACACTGCACATATAAGGCATATTTTAGCAAAATATGTAACTTTGCTTAATTTAAAAGGAACATATTAAAACGTTAAAATTAAAAATATAAGGTAGGATATAAATTTTAGGTTAGTTACAAAACAGACATCAACCTTTTATTGTCACGTGGTACACCCAGTGCCAGGGCCATTTGTTTAATAACAATGAACGAAAGTAAACCTAATGACGATGACTCTTCTCAAGATTTATTATAGGTACCTATTCACATTTATATTCTAAAATTCAAAATTATCTCAACACGCTATATAACTTGTTGAAAGCAATTTGCTAACAAATATATTGTGTATTTTACTTATAAATTTCGACAGGGAGTAAAAATTCCAAAGTAAACATTATTTCAGCAGCTTGTTAAAACAAATTGTAAACTTACAAGTGTTTTTCATCACCAGTTTTTGTTCTACATTATTTACAACAACACGACACAGAAAAAATATTTATATTAATTCAAAACGGTGCACGTTGAACAAGTGAAAGAATAACATTTCAGAACGACACCGAGTACCGCAGCAAAAACGGTGGTGCTGTGAGTCATCATCGGCGTGCCGTGTGATTCAGTCAATTCGTTCATTGCAAAATTTAAATTTCCATTTTGCCCTTGGGTCAGAACGAATTCATTTCTCCGTAGTGGAATTTTATTGTGAACAAGCCAAACAATTATTAGAATTACTTTCATCTAAATTATTATGTATGACGACCTTTCATTCAATTAGATTATAAAGTGCTGAAAATAGCATCTCTGGCGACGTGTAGAATGAGCGCCCGAGTGTCAGTTTCATCATGTAAGTGTAGCAAATTTTAATCGTGAGGGAATTAAGAAAAAAATATTATCAATATGTTATGGTGTAATTATAACGAGTAGTGGCCTCAATAATATTTCGGACAGGTGTTTCTGTGATCGTTTTGTACGAGAATATAAAAGGAATTTAGAACAGAATTAAGAAATATTTAAGGAAAGGTTTTCAACTAATACTATGTTAATTAATGGGTATTAAGGTCAATAATTTGACTGCTTGTCAATTTGCTGGTCTAAAGATGTATAAACATTAGTTATAGATGTAAAAAAGACGTTTTGCTCTGATCTGCCTTCATGAATTTACATGAAGTATCAGCCACAACAATTCAGTTCTGCCATGTTGACTAAATTCTATGATGCAACTAAGCCCACATACGATAGACATAACTGTCGCATGTGGTCAATGGGTTGAGTTTTTGAGATAAGGACGTGTTCCTGCAAGTAGACATCAAAAATGCCACGAATTTCTCGCTTCTGCGGAAGAATGAAAGTTGATATCGAGAGTAGTTCACAAACAAATTGGCTAAGATATGCGACTGACCAAGGAAGGTTAAGGAACGGAAAATATTCTGGAAACTTGAAGGATTCCTGTCCTTAACTTTCATTCTTCCCTTGGCAGAAGAGATACAATCGTGGCATATTTGCTTCGTTTCTTTAAAGGATCGTGTCCTTATCTCAATCATTTGACCACATGCAACACTTATGCCTTTCGTTTTTTTGTGGTTGTATCATAGAATTCATTTAGCCAATATGACAGAGGAGAGAAAGTCGGAACAAAACATCATTATTATGAGAATTGAAATGTCTCAAAAAATTTTTTAACTACCTCATGAATGTGCCGCAACCAAAGCAATTTAAGTATATGCAAAACAAATACTTGGATTGTGACACGTCTTTAAAAATGAATTACCATTTAAATTCTTTCCTAAAGATTTGGGCGTTGTTACTGATGAATACAATGAAAACATAAGTATATTGGAGGATTACTGTTATACACTCATGTTCATATTGTAATTATCCTCTATTGAGTATCTGGACCCTACTTCTTTCAGATGAATCGAATACTAATATCAGAATCTAGTTGACAAAAAGTGGATATGGACCCTTCTTCTAGACTAGAGTTGGCCTATGTGAGCCGAATCAAAAAGAGGTTTTTAAATGGTAATTGCCACTTTAATTGCATATGGACTATGGATATACTTCGGTAACGTCGGAATATGTTACAACGCCAGGGGTAGTATATTGAATCGTACATTACTATCTTAAAGTATATGAGACAAAGGGTCATAGAGTAATCATTATTTGATTAATGCTTAGGACACCTTTACATTAATCAGAGTTCTAGTTTATCAATTTTAAGTGAATCAAAATAGTTTTCAGACATTACTGAGTCGTAATGTTAATATGTATTTTAATACTTCTTAATGTCAACTGACAAGAGAAGAAAAATATCCTGTTTTAAATTCAAATTATACGAATATTTTAAAGGTTTAAGATCTGTGCATTTAAACCATACATTATTTTCAATTGATATAAATATAAATGAAAACGTTTGATGAAAAAGGAAGCCTGCGGATTTAGCACCGTTGCAGATACGAGTACACACCAAGCATACGATGTGATAAACAAATTTTGTCTACACACAGACATACTCTAGGGAAGTTAGTATTTTCAATTGCAAAAAAATCCACAGATATTTGATTGGCTTCTTCAGTAACTGAATGAAAAGTTCTAGGGTCGAAACTAAGTTTGTTTTATACGTAATTTCAATAGCGACTAAAAGATAGGTTCATATAGCTGATTGGATAATTAGTTATTGAGCTATTTGGAAAAAACTCTAAAACATACGCGATTTTCAATCGTCCATAGTTATTGTATAAGATGCGTTGAAATTTTGAAACTCGGCAGAATCTTTCATTTGTGCGAGGTAAATAATTGGTAAGAACCTCAAATTTACAGCTCAGACGGTTTTCTTGCAAATCTGAATTTTTTTTCAGGGCTTTTGATTTTACGTGAAGTTTACAATGCTCCCATTTTGAGCTAAATTAATATTTTAACATCTGAATGGAACATATTAATTATTAGTTCTTTTAGTACCATCCCTCATAAATTAATTTTTTTTTAGTTTTATTTTCTTGTATGTAAATTCAGTTTGAAAGCTTGCATTTTGGTATTCGGAATTAAATAAAATGTACTGGTGGGAGAAGCACCTTCCCCTCATTTTACTACTGCGTTCGAACTGACATTCATTTCTATTCACTTTTATTCTTTCCCTAATACAAATGTCATGCCAACTGTCAAACTGTTTGCTGATAGCCCAGGGACGAGAAACGGTGGCATATCATAATTTGTTCATTGAAATGTTACATTTCTATTTGTTGATATAACTTTTTATCTAATCATTTTACAAAAAAAATGACATCATGCCATTTTTATAGATGGTGTTTTAAGGACTAATTTCCAATATAAACTTTAAATTTTATTCATTAGTTAACTAACTTCATAATTCATAACTACACATTAATATTAATGATTTGCATAACTATATTGTTGACTTTGATTTTCTATTTTCTGACTCATTATTTCCTTTCTAAAGTTTTTTCCTTATAAAATTGTCAAATAAATTAATTGTGATACTGCGATCAACTTTGATTCAAAACTCTGAGAATTAAAGTCACTAAAACAATTACGAGGTTAAATCATACATTTATTGAATAACATTACATACAGAAATGATTGATTTAGCATTTTTCAATATACCCTCCTGCGTGATCTACACACTTTTTCTACCGAGAGTTGGGAGGTTCAGTATTCTCTGAGGGCGAGTTGTGAGCATAGAGGTATTATACTGTTGAGTGAATTAGGTATGGGCGTTACTGTAAGTGGCAGTGTAATAACAATAGAGAGAAAGACAATATCAGGGTGCGCTTGCTATGTCTCTACCCTACCAATAGTACGCGCCACCCCTTACACTGACCAATCAGGAACGACTCGCTTATTCTCTCTCTCTCTCTTCTATTGCTATTGCATCAATTTCGCTACTTCTCTTGCTCTACAGTATAATACATCTATGGTTGCAAGCCAACTGCGCATGTGCTCCTCAACTTTTTCATATATTCCAAATCGTTTTCCTCCCGGTGATTCTTTCAGAGGCAAGTCAGAACTATAAGGAGGGTGGGTGGCTTCTCAGCCCATTTCTTGCAGTATTCCTTGTTTTTTTTGTTTCAAATACGCGGCTTTTGCCAACCGTAACAACTGGCAGTAGCAATCCACATTCACTGTACGTTGGGCACGTAGAAAATAAATCAGTATATTTCCTTAGAGTCAAAAAAATCGTGGCAAGGTCTTTTACAGATGAGAGCCGAGTATTGAATTTTATTCTTTTTCCGCCACTTTCGACAATGCGCTTCAAAAAAGCCTTCCCTTCTCGCTGAAATCTATTTAAAAGTCTTTCAATGATGTTTAGTTTACAGTCAAAAACCTCGGAACAACCAAGCACAAATTTTTCTAAAACCAAGTTGATCAATGATAATTGATTGAACACTTCCATAGCTGACACCCAATTCTGAGGAAATTCCTCCACGGTTAATCGGCGCTCTCGTTCAATAAGCTGTCGAACACTATTGGCATTGTCAGCTGTAAGGCTTGTCCTTGTGCGTCGATCATGGTTATCATTCTCGTACGTAAATTTTCTCACCCACATATATACACGATTCTGAGACAGTGTACTAAACCCAAATTGTGCCTTCAAATGAGTTACAATTTCTTTTATGATAATTTGTTGCATAACAGACGAATGTAACTCTTGCTTAGTCATGGCTGTATTCTGTACTGACCACACATCATACAATAGGTAGGTACGGCTGGTCCCCCAGTGTCCATAAACCAAACATCTAACTCGAAACGACATTCTAAGCAGAATAGCAAAATTACCGTTTCTATTTGATTTATCCTCGTATTTAACGTAATTTGCTTGGAAAAAGCATTTAAACGTCATGTCAATTCGATGACATGCTATTTTTATTCTACCGTGAGGGTAAATTAGGATCCCCCTCTACTAATATGTATGCGTTGGCGAATACCAAAATGCAGAATTTCAAATTAAACTTACAGACAATAGAACAAACCCAAAAGAATATTAATATATGGTGAGTTGTACAGAAAGACTTGATAATTAACCTGTTCTATTCAGATTTATCAAAAAGTTATTTGATGCAGAATGGGAGCGTTGTAAACATCACCAAAAATAAAGAGCTCTCCATAAAAAATTATATTTGTGAGAAAAACCTTCAAAGCCAAGAAGTTAAAATTTTGAACAGTTATTTTAGATGGACAAATGAAACTTTCTGCCAAGTTTTATCGTTCTAATTTTTTTTAGAAAAGAGTTACGAGTGATTGAATATTGCACCTTTTTTCACATTTTTCGCGAATAACTCATTTATTAATTAACCAATCCTATCGATCAACATCTGATTTAGTAGGTTCTAAAAATGCGCATACAACACACTTACCTTTGATTCTTTAAATTTTTACTCTGTGTCTGAGAAGTCACAAAAACTGCCAAAATTAGGGTTTTTGTTATTTTAAACACCTAGTATAATTAACTAAGAAGTAAAAATTTGTTAACAAAACTTTTTTTGTGTTACGCGGCGCACCTATCAAGAAAAATTATTCAAACACCTGTGGAATTTTTTCCCCTACACTAACAGCCAAATATCAAAACCGACCGCTTCCAATGAGGGATGCTTTATAGGCGTGCATCCAAAGTTGTTCACTTATAAAAAGTATTTTCGGATGACTTCTGCATCCAAACAATTTCATTTATTCTCTATTCTATTCCCATCAGATAGCAATCTCTAATTATTTGGAAATAGTAAGCTGTTTTCAGTAAAATAATTGAAAAAATATTAGGTATATATTGAAGGATCATTACATATACAGATGCGCAATTAGACTAAAATCGAAGTGATTGTATCATACCAGAGAGTACTTTGGCAGATATATGCCAAAAAAAAGTAATCGTCCCCAGTAGCCGGTACAAAGTATCGATTACTTCTTGCAAAGTGTTGAATGACTCCAGTTGCTAAAAAGTAATTGTACCTGACTGTTGTATTAATACGTGTCATCCCTGATGTACATAGAAGAAAACCAAAGAATATATAGTATATTAATACTGTAATACTATCAGTGAATGATTAAGAAAAAAAAATGGTTGAAAGGGATATCTTTAGTTGGTAGCAGATACCTTAAGAAATTTTGGAAAAACTAAAAAAAATTGGAGAATATTAGTTGCATCGGAAATGTTCCAAAGTCAATTGTGTTAGTGTTTTAAAATTTAAAAGTTTACATCTTCTTGAGCAGTCTTATAATTTGATTAGCGTTTGATTTTAAACATTCTCGGTACTTAATTGATATTTTCCGAAAATTTTTATTGATCTAATTAAGATAATTAATTATCACTTGTATCACTCGGAATTATTAAGTTCTTGACACAATAAAATAAATTGTTTGGCCAGACATATTTCAAATCTAGTATACAATGTTGCTATTTCATTCGCGTAACGTAATTGTTTTAATTATACAACCAAATTTGATGTGCCAATCATACACAGATTACCTAATTCTCCTAATAATTATATATCCTCAATGTTTAACTATTTGGAAAGGAAACATCCGGCCTGGACTACATAATGCACAATAATATATCAATATTTATTATTCCATGGTGTGTGTCTAATTATTAGCCTGGAGAATTAATCTGATAAAGGTAATTTCGGTATTAAATATTCAGTATTTATTGTTGAAATTAATTCCACATTGTTTAAAGTTATGTTAAAACTTCGTCATTAATAGGCTAGGTGAGTTTGGGAAAAAATGATTAATATAAGGTATTCTCTATCGAAAAATATGTTGACAAAGATAATTCACGTTATTAAATGTTCGGTATTTGTTGGTAAAATTAATTGGGAACTATAATGTTTTAAAACTGCATTATAAATCGGAACACAGATTTTGGGCCGAAAATCTTAACTATAATTAGTAATTACGACCTATTGCGAGGCACGGTTTAACTAAAAAATGTTATTATTGTTGACAGAGGTAATTTTAATTTTATTATTAAATATATGTTGTTCCTTTAGCGGCAATTCAACCTGCCCGCGTATATGGAGCCTGTTCTCTAGGCTAGAGTTATATTGCATTGTAATCATTATTTGGTTGCATAAAAAATAAATTTGCACATACTAGTTAGTGGGGGTCGTACATCCTCTGTCGCAGTCCACATTTTGATCGCAATGTATCTTTTTCCACCATCCTTCTTCAATTGCCCTGTCTCTCATTATGTCTAATTCCATCGTTCCAAATAGTTATAGGGCTTCCCCTTTTCTTACTATTTTTCGGTACATTTATCAGAGCTGTTGTTGACCATCTCGAGTCTTTTATCTCTGCACAGGCTCATACCATATCAGTCTACTTTTTATTTTGCCAATACTGCCAAATACTCTTTCAGCTTTTCTTCTTATTTGTTTATTTCACGTTCCTGTTTTATACGATACAATCTGTTCAACGACCGCCTCATATCATCTGACTTCCGTGTCTAATCTCACACTTTTGGACTCCTGAGGATTGAACTCCTTATCTGATAACGAGTTCAGTCAATCTGAAGTTTATTGAAAAAAAGTTTTGCTGTTGACAAAGGTAATTAAAATACTTATGTTTTCTTTTAATTTCTTTTATGTATTAGTGAAATAGGAGTAATTTTGAATAATTCTGTTAACTGTATTAGTACATTTTACTGATTTTTCCCAATTTTATTTTTCGTCCTCTTTTAATAATTTTTCGTTGTTTGTCTTATTTTTTGATGCCTCTTTTCGATGAAATCATTTTAGTACAAATGTCTTAAAAATAAATCGTTTCTTTTGTAAAAGTCTGACAAGAATAAATAATTTATTTAGAAATCTGTAAAAAAAGTCTAAGTGATGTAGAAGTTATGACCAATATTCATTTTTGAAGTGTAAATTTTAACATAAGGTATCTCGAAAATAAATTTATAAAGCAAACAATATTTGTTTTTATATTTACTATCGATCTTACCATGTTTTTTTTCGGAAACGTTGCATACTCTATAGAAAAATATTAAAATCTGTTATAATCAGCAGTGTTGGGCATTAATCAATTAAATTTTCAATCGATTAATTAATTGATTAATTCAATTGCATTTAAGATTAATTGCGATTACGTTAATCGCAATTGAATTGTTAACTGCATGTTGCAATTAATTTATTTGAATTAATCTCCATTAATTGTGTTTTGCAATTAAATCAATTGCAATTAACTTTGTCAATTGTTCTAATAAACAATTAAAACTAACAATTATTTCGTTTTGATACATACGGAAAATTTCTTTTCAAGCGATCGCAAAAAAGGAGATGTTTCAAGATTAATATTCTTAGTTTATCTGCATATATAGTTATTCTCCATAAATAAAATCGGCATAGTCTGAAACCTAAAGATAAAAAGAAATTATTACACTTATAACAATAATTGTATACGGGGTTTGTCAAAAATTATTAATTTTCCTTAATAATGAAGTGGAACTTACCATTGCTTTTGGCAACATCGAAACTGGTTATAAATTAAAATTAAAGTTTTGAAAGAAAAAAGTGGCATGTTGGCTGTATTTGCATGGGTAAAACTTACAAATTCACATCTTAATTTGAGGGACACATTGGAATTGAGTTCTGTGTGTAATTATCATTGCGTGGCAATACATATCGTTCTTGTTATAAAGTATGATTCCAGAAATGTACCCATTAAACGGTTACATATACATATACAAATTGGTTAAAACATAATCCGTCCCAGAATTATAATTATACAGGGTGGTTCAAAATATGTTAGAAATTAAATGTTTCATTGGGTAGTAGTTGGATATACAAGGTGGTTAAAAAATAGAATGGAATGAAGTGAAACTATAGTTATATAGGGTGGTCAGAAAACAAATAAAAAATAATTATATCGGGTAACCCATGAGCAGTTGAATACTTATGATAGTTGGAAGATAGGACGGAACAGAACAATTCTTATACAGGATGGTTAAAAAAAATATGCAAGAATGTTGCAGGGTAGTCCCTTAGTAGTGACATTTAGAGGGTGTTTGAAATATAGGGTAAAGTGAAATTAATCTTATACAGGATGATTAAAAATATGTTAAATTGGGTGGTCATTAGCAAATTCATATACATATGGTTCACATATATTCTATTATATTAATTATACAGTGATTGAAAAAAATGTTAGGACAAAAATGCTATAATAATAAATAATATAGGGTGGAGAGGAATTGTAGTTATACAGGGTGGTGAAAGAAATGTTAAAACAAGAAATAATTTAATGGGTAGCCCGCGAGCTTGTATTTATGATGATTGAAATATAGTATGGAATAGAACTATATCTAAAGAAGGTGTTTAAAAAAATTACAAGAAAAGAGTTTTTAGAATGAACCATAGGCAGTCGCTTATACAGGAATGTTGGAATATAGAATGTTATAGTTATACAAGGTGGTTCAAAATGTTTAGGAAAAAAGTTGTAATAAATAATCCATAACCATACCATACAGAGGGGCGAAATATATTATGAAGTTGAATTATTCTAAAGAGTGTCCAAATATTTGATAGAGAATTGAACTTTAACTAATTTATTTCGTCTTGTGAAAAAATTGTTGGCATAGCAAATGTTCGATTATTTGGATATATGTTCCCACATCTTGCACGAAATCTTGAATTTACGAGTGAAGTAACCCATATAATAACAAATAACCTAAAATAAATTCGTCACATGTCACGTTTTATAACTGTATACGAGGTTCGTCTAAACATGAATTTTTCATAATAGTAAAGTACCTTCTCTTGTCAATATAAAACATTGTTATGTAACAAACTTAATCAGAGTTGAAACTGCTATCAATTATGCCATTATATCACAAAACAATTCTAAAATAAATTTAAAAAACATTTTAATTTCGGTTCTAGAACATTTATTTAACACTCTTTAAATAATTCCATTTTATATTTTAACCACACTGTAAGTGCAACTACCTATATGGACCACTCATAATTTTTTTTTACTTGGATCACCCTGTATAACCATAATTCCACTCCACTCCATATTTTAATCGTCCTGCATATGTAACTGCTTATGAATCAAACACTTTTTGTTTCTAAAATTTATCAACCACCCCCTGTAACTATTATCTTACTCCGTCCGATATTCTAACCTAACATATATTTGCAACTCCTTGTGGGCTATCCTATAAAGCATTATTTTTCTAAGATTTTTTTACCACCCTGTATTAGTATAATTCCAAATATAAATATTTGTTCATTTTTGGAATCACTCTGTATAAGTATTTCTAACCCAACATATATTTAAACCACCCTGTACATGCGTCTACTTATGGCTATCCAATCCATTTTTTAACTACCCTATAATTCCACTACACTATATTTTAACATAATAAAACATATTTTGAATCACAGCGCCTTATATTTTAACAAATTAAGTATATCTGCATATACAACTGCTTCTGGGTTACGTTTTTTTAATCATCCTGTACAACTGTAAAATACTTGTTTCTACACATAAGTGTCACAATCTGCCACTGAATTTTTTAATATTTAATTTCTTTCAATAATATGATTATTCCCAAAGACATCGAAATCTCCTAATTCATAAATTACGTCAAAAGAGAGCCGTTTTCTGGAACCAAATTACATATATACATATACAAATAAACATAGATTACTTGCATTATATAATAAGATAAATTTTAATTGTTAGTTGTTAATCAAAAACATTAAAAAGATTGACAATTGATTAATCGTTAATTGTGGAAACTCTTGACTAACAATTAATTAATTGTTAATCGCAGTTTTCACAATTACAATTATTTAATTGTTAATTGCAAAAGGCATGATTAACAATTAATTAATTGTTAATTTTTAATTGTCCAACAATTTAATTTTGCCCAACACTGAATTAGTATTGTTCTCGAACTTTATTGGTTTCATGCTTTTTCAGATAGCAATTTTTATCCTTTTTAACCTAGTTATTCTGTTTTCTGTTTTTGGTAATACTTACTGGAGAAATGTTTTTCGGTTGTAAACAAAATCCCAGGAAATCATAATTTCACCACTATATTGCCTCGATTTGAATTATTAATGTTTTTGGAGCACATATTGATTTCAAATTTCATCTAAAAGACCATTTATCCCAAAATCATAAAACTCAATTGTTGCCTTCTAGAAAAGGAATGTTATTTAATATGCATAATGTCATTTTAACATGGCGAAGCGAGAGGTTATGAAAATACGTGTTTTTTATTTATGTGGCAGCAAAAGTGAAACAGTAAATTAAGCGAGTTCTAGGAGGAAGCTATTGTTACCCAATGAAATATGCATATTCATATCGGGAGTTCTCAACTACTATAAGGTACAATATAAAACTCTGCCTGAATACGGATACGAAACTTTATTTACGAGTTTCCAAAGCAGTATGTGCTTTATATTACCGTTGTTATTATTTATTAATATATTATTACGAACTCAATAGGATAAAACAACAAATATTGACTAACAAATATGTATAATCTATACCAAAAGAGTAACTTTATTAAAAAATGTAACTGGAGAGTTATTCATAACAGAACAATGAGTTGATATAACAATACTAGTAAAATAAATAATTATACAACAAACATATAACACGAGTACCAAATTCAAACAAAAAAGGAAATATCTGGGAAATAAATTAATAAAATTAATATAATGCGTTGACAAAGAAAAATAATTTCGTCAAGAGACGGCAGTTGGATGCCCATACCTTTGAATTTCTAGTTTTTTTGCGTAATTTTTCCTGTAAACTCTGAATGAGGCTGATGCATCATCATAGAAATGTAGAATAAAAACGACACCATTTCTAGCTTTTCAGGAGATTTATTTTAGTGGTAACACTTAAGTCGTTTAAGGTACATCAATATATCCTATATTGGGAACAACACGATATTTATAAACAGTATATTCCTTGTTTAATTATATCAAGAAAGTAGGTAAATTTTGCCCCCCTTGTCGTCCTAGCATGCAAATTCCAGCAGTTGTATTACCCAGAAGAAGATATTGTCACTGATGTCACACTGGTGCCCTGGCTTCTATTCCTACCAAGGGCGTACCCAGCTTTTGGTTTAGGGCGCGGCAAATTAGGAAAAAAAATCAACCTTCAACAACAATCACCAATTTATTGATGACCTTGACATATTATCTAGTCATTTCGTTGAAAAAAAAACAGGCTTAGAAATGCAAATAAACCGAGAAAACTAATTTTTTTATATGACGTAGGGGGTGCCTAGAAAAGCTTAACTTGAAATTGTCGCCCAAGATTTCCTATGTGGTTTTCTGACTGATATTTGTGGCATATTTTTCAATGTTTAAGTATTTCTTGAGAAATAACACCACAGATACCCAATATCGGGATAGTTCATAAGGTTTTTCCTAAGTTTTCCCTTATGATTTTAATGGGAACACTGAATCAACAAAATTCTTTGGCGCATTTTTGGCGGATGCGCTGTCTTATAATAAAATCTTATCCAGGAACAAGCCGTCGTTAAGAATCTAGCAACTACATTATAGAGACTAACTGACCAGGATAACATCAAACAGGAAATTGATAGTTTAAAAACAGATCTAAAACAAAAATGTGAGGCCCCAATAAACAAGGCTAATCTAGCATATGTCAAGGGCACCACGGATATTATTGCGAGACTTCTACGTAAATAGTACAATAAGGAATGTATGGGATTCAGTGTGCAGACGGCCACAAAACCTACCTGGGACAACTAACGGAAGAATTCAAGCCAGACGTGATGAACACGAGAACGCCAGAAGACAGAAACAACAACACCGAGTGCAGAACACACCACCACGACTTCACCCCGAATAGACAATATGAAAGTACTAACAAATATGAACCACCCGAAATCGAGACTGGTAAGAGAGGCAACTGACATCGCGAAACGGCCATACAGGTTAAACTCACGCAATGAAATCCAGAACTTAGCGAACTCATGGAAAATTCTATCAGACACCGTACCGACCCGGCCCCGCTCGATAACTCAACTGGAAATGATCAATAAGCCAATGGCCAATGTCAGGCAGCCGCTCACGGGACTAAGCCCCGAACGACGACTACATAACAACGTTCCGGATACTGTAGACCTTAATATTCGAGTAACTAGAAGCGTGAGAAGACGGATAAGAGAATTATGCTAACCGACCTGATGAGGACAAATGTGACTCTGCCGAAACGTCGTTGTCATTTTACCATCGATCCCGGGAGGAATCGTTTATCAACTATGCGGATGAATATACCCGATACATATATATCATATATATATATATATATATATATATATATATATATATATATATATCACCTTAAGATCATACTAAGTCTGTCAATATTATATAATTTTATTTAAATTGCCTATACGCCTTGTGATACTGCAAAATAATTAAGTTTCTTCTATAATATAAATCTTATTTAATATGCATACTGTTAGCTCATGGTAGCAATGTACGATGTTGTGAAAATAAAGGAGTTTTATTTATATGACGGCAAGAATGAAGCAGTGTTAAACTTAACTACTAGACAGAAGCTATTGTAAGGCTTAATGAAATGAATGCATGTTACATATCGGAAAAAGTATAATTTATAAACTAAGAACGCTGACTAAGGTGTCGCAGCGTTTGCAGTTCTCACGGATGTTCGTCTGCGGGTAACTGGAGACGACACGAGTTATGCTGACTCAGCTTGAGAACTGTTGCTAGGTTGTTTCATATAAGTCGATGGAATAACTTATATAACAACTCCCATCCATATAAAAAAGTTGATGCTACAGCATCGACTTTTAAGGGAGGTTCTGCAACTCAATATCCTCGACAGGACTAAGGAGACTATGGAGTTTTACCCTGGGCTTGATGGTTGATGGACCTGGTGGTGGTGCTGGATCGGCAGAAGGGCTGATCGTTGGAGGCTTCTGGAATTTCTTCCTGATGATGCTCATGGAAAGGAGGGCCACCACAATTGCGGTTGTTGCCATTGTGATGATCGTAAACCAGGAGGTGTGTTTCTCCAAGAATGGTTGGTCTAGGAGCTTTTCCAATTCCCTGGAGTATTGCCTAAGCTTATGGTTAGCGATATTCAGGTCTCTGGCATCCAATTCCTGTAGTCTCATGGGTTTCAACTTTGGAAGCTGACTGATGGTTGGCAGGTTGTCGCAACAGTTGTAGGGATGTTGACTGGGTGACTCTTAAGTGTGATGTTGTCAACGTTGTTGGTGGTCCTTCTGGCATGGACCCTGGTGTTTCCGATGAAGGCATTGCAACTGGGTTGGATGGTCAGTAGAGAATTTGTCGATATGGATTGGGTAACGACATCTTCTCCCTTGCACTTGATGTTGATGGGCAACTGTCCGGAAATCGAGATTAACCAAAGGTTCAGGTCAATCTCTTGAATATTATACTCTTCGGCATATAATATTAAAGGCTTGCAAGTTGGAGGAAGGGCTGCTGGCTGTCTAAGAAGCTGTGCTTCGCAGAAGGCTTCTTTGTCTATGGTGTGTGGAATAACTTTGGAACAGATCTTATGTTCTTTAGATAATGGCTTACAGTCACTCAGGTCTTCGAAAGATGCGTATAATAGCGAATCGTCATCTCTCGCGATATATTTTAATTTTGTTGGAAGAATATGGTGAAATCCTGTTCGATAATCCAAAACTGGGATAGGATACAAGCGGTATAGTGTATACGTTTCAGGATTGACTAAGGGATTTTTAGTACAAAAACAATTTTAGTATTGATTTGAAAAGCTTCCAATTCTATTAGATCGATGTATCGAGCAACATTTGAACTATAAGTTGGAAGTGGTAAGTTATTTTCATGAAGTGACTGTGATATTTTCTGAAGGGAATCGACCAAATCTACTGGGTTTATAATTGAGCTATGTAAAATTTTTAGACGGGCGAAAGAGACTGCAGTTAATACATCGTTGAGAGTATCTTCAATGTATACGTAACTTTCCATTAAGCTTTCACACAAATCTAAGACATTGGCTTGAAGTTCATAAAAAGCAAGATCGTCTGTAATGAACTCAATTGACTTCCTAATTGCTTCAATATTTTCCGAAAATATTTTCTCTTCGGACTGAAATTTTTGTATTGTGGTGTTAAGGTTTTTAATGACCGAAGTTGTTACGGATAATTGTTGTTTCATTAAGTTTTCAATTTGATGTTGGTCTTTAGTTATTTTATTTATAGAGTCACTAAAGTATTGTCCGTCTGTTGCATCTAAGTTACCGGAAATAGATTTCCAAATTGATCCCAGTCCGTTAATGAGTCCGCGTTTCTTTCTGTTGGTACTGTAAGTCTCAGTGTCAGCGAAAATTTCTGTATATTTGATGTTAATTGATTTAGATATTTGTTTCAGGAGGCTTACGTGAGTCTGTACTTTTGATTTGAAGATTTTAATGTTGGTTTTGTTGTCGTTAATAGTTTCTAAAAGTCTGTTCAGTATATTGTCGTTGTTAGAAATAGCGTCTCGAAAGGGGTTTAGATCTTTGTAAACAAGGAGTGTCCATTTGTCATTAGAAATTTTAAGGGTTCCTTCTTCATGGAAGAAAACTCCTATAGTATTGTTAACAGGCGTAATGGAGTACTGTTGAAGGTTCACGACTGAAAACAGTCCACAGAATCTGAAAAAAGGGATTTATTCAAAATAGGGTTTTAGTCTGTCAAAGTTAACTTTAGTTATTTGGTTTGTTTGTAAATTTATGACGGTGGCAGAGTTTTTTCGTATTGCGGTAATTTCGAAGGGGCCGTTGAATTTGTTTTCGGCTTTGTTTTTGATTTGGGACTCTTTTACGTAGACTTTGTCGCCTACTTTGTAATCGGGTTGTTTAGTAGAAACGTGTTGGTCAAATCGCACTTTAGATTTTTCTTTCTGTCTTTCGGTTTTAGCACGGGCGAGTCTGTAATAATAGTCCATTCTGTTATTTAGGTCTCTTACGTATTTCGAAATAAGTTTTTCCTGGTTGTAAAGGGTTTCTGGAGGCCTACTAGAAGTGTGCCCAAATATGAGTTCATAGGGCGTGAAACCGGTGGTTTTATTTTTTGTGTTATTATAACAGATGATGGCATAAGGGAGGACGTTAAATGGATGTTCGGTTGGATGTTCCGCTGTATTTGCCCTTATCATTTCTGCTAAGGTCGCGTGAAATCTTTCAATAGAACCGTTTGACTCGGGATGTTGAACGCTGGAGAATGTCAGTTTTATGTCGTATAGTTGGCATAAATCCCGCATTAAAGTGTTGTCAAATTCACGTCCATAGTCACAATGGATGCGAAGTGGAGTGCCGTAATGTTGAAAGAAAATCAAAAGGGTGTTTACGACAGTTGAAGCTGTTTTGTCGTTTATGGGGTAGGCTTGTGTAAATTTCGTTAGTTCATCCCTAATAGTCAGTGCATGATTTCTAGATGGATACTCGAAGATGTCAATGTTAATACGTTCGAAAGGAGTCTTGGGTGTTTCCGTAATAACAAAAGGTGCACTTAGGTTTTTCCTACAGAACTTTACTTTTTGGCAAGTTTCGCAGGATTTGATGAATTGTTCTACAGTTTTAATTAAGCCGGTCCAATTGTATTTTTCCCTAATACGTCTGATAGTTTCGTTAATGCCACGATGGAGGTTGTTTTTACCAGAGTGGTATTGTTGTATTATTATAGGAATTTCGTCTTCGGTAGGAGTTGTAACAATGTTTTGGCAGATTTTCAGTTTGATTTCTTTGTCGGAGAGAATGAAAGATAAAATTTCGAGAATGGGAAGTTCTATGTTATTTTCTATGCAGTATGTTTCGGAGTCGTTGAATTGGTCTTGGTTGGTATAAATAATTTTGAAAAGATGTGAGACGACAGTTTCAGGGTCATAGGGCAAAGGTACAACTAAGTATTTTCTATGCCTGACAGATTTACTGGCCATGATGTTAAGAGTGTCATTACTGAAATTAGGTTCTTCTTCGAAAAGTCATCAATAATTTTGTCGTGTAAGTCGTTGGTTTTGTTTTGCCAAAAGAATGTAACTATGCGTTTGTGGGACTTGTCTAAAAGTTGAGAATTGGATATTTCAATTTTAGAGTAATCGATTATTGACTCAGTTTTGTAGAGTTGAACAAATCGATTAAACTCAGTGATAATTCTTTCGTCATGTTCGTCGTCATTGTCAGAGTTTTCAGGTTGTTCGGAGTCAGTTTCGTTGTTAGCGAAAATTTTGATTTTGGAAAGGAAATCAGCACATTGCTTGAAATGGTTGATTTTGATGCGAGAAAGAGCATCTGCGTTTTGGTTTACCTTGCCGGGCTTGTACTCGATCTTATAATTGTATTCCTCTAGCTTAAGGCGCCATCTGGCTAGACGACTGCCAGGATCTTTGATGGAAAAGAGCCAAGTAAGCGGACGGTGGTCACACAGGAGTGTAAACCTTCTCCCAAAAAGATACGGTCTGTAGTGCTTAACAGCCCAAACTATGGCCAACAATTCTCGTTCGATGGTGGAATATCGTGTCTCTGCAGCACAGAGGGTGCGAGAAGCGTATGCAACAGGAAGATCTTTTCCCACAGGGCCTTGAGAAAGAACCGCTCCAATAGCGAAAGCACTAGCATCAGTAGTGAGCAGGAAGGGTTCTTCAAAGTTTGGATATATCAGAATTGGGTCAGATACAAGGGCTTGCTTCAGTTCATTGAAGGAAGACTTGCAGTCTGCGTCAAAGATGAACTTGACGTCTTTTTGGAGTAGTTTTGTCAGAGGTTTAGAGATCTTCGCAAAATTTGGTATGAAGCGTCTGTAATACCCAGCGAGACCAAGAAAAGATTTGATGTCTTTCGGAGTTTGGGGTTGAGGAAAGTTCTGAATACATTCAACCTTTGAAGGGTTTGGTTTTACACCTTCTTGTGTGATAAGATGGCCAAGATAAGCCACTTCTTTACGAAGAAATTCGCACTTATCAGGTTGAATTTTTAGGTTAGACTTCCGAAGTCGTTTAAAAACTTCTGTCAACCGGGAATATATGTTCATGGATGGTCGGAGAGTAGACGATGATATCATCCATGTAGACAAGACAACGTTCATTCTGTATACCCAGAAGAATATTGTCCATGACCCTCTGAAAAGTAGAAGGTGCATTTTTTAAACCAAATGGCATACGAACGAATTCGTAATGACCATTTTCGACAGAAAAGCCAGTCTTAGGAATATCTTCCTCTTGGATTTCCAACTGGTGGAACCCGGAAGCGAGATCCAGTGTCGAAAAGTATTGACACTTTCCAAGTTGGTCGAGAAGATCGGATATATTTGGCAGAGGATATTTATCATCTACAGTCAATTCATTTAATTTCCTGTAATCGATAACTACTCGCCACTTTTGTTTACCAGAAGCATCGAGCTTCTTGGGGACGACCCATACAGGTGAGGACCAAGGAGATGAGGAGTGCCTAATGATACCTTGTTCAAGCATTTTTCCAATTTGGGTTTTCACTTCCTCTTTATGTACTTGAGGATATCTATAGGATTTAGTGAAAACGGGCTTTGCGTTATTCGTATCAATCGAATGTTTAACCTCGTTAGTGAAAGTCAAGACGTCACCTTCAAGATAGAAAATGTCTTGAAATTCCAAACAAAGATCAGTGATTTGTTCGCGTTCTTCGTCATTCAGATGTTCAGTTCTAATTTGTTGTCTAATAGTCGAGTTTCTATCTATGTATTGGGGTTCATGATAATCGTCTGTATTGAAATTCAGAAGAGGGTGAGTTTTGTCAAGTGGTTCCAGTTTTAAATCAGAAAAAGTTACTGTTTTGGGCATCGCGTTAGCGTTGATAATGGAAGTTAGAAATTCACCTTTTGAGTTAATGTGTACGAGTGCGTTTGGAAGTCGTACTCTGTCAATTTCTTGAGTTGGTAAGATGGCGTCGATGTTAGAAAGATCGCATTTAAGTTTAAAGATCTTTTCTGTGCGTGCCTCAATGGTTATTTTGTTTTGTGTAGGTGTTTGTGAAGTAATATTAGGCTTAACGTTGAGTGTGTCGGGTACATCAGTCAAGGGTTGATCGTTATCGGGAACTTTGTGTAAAGGGATGGTTTTAAAATTTGTTATTAGCTGTTTAGATTTTAAGTCAACTATGCATTCATAGTGTTCAAGAAAATCTAATCCTAGTATGCCGTCAAACTCAATGTCCAAATCGTATATAAAAACTTTATGTGGGTTACGTGGAGCGAATGGGATTAAAGTTGATTGTGAGATGGGAATTTTTTCGTGGGTAATACCTTGAATAGTTACCCTTTCAGGAGATCTTTGGGTGAAATTCTTTACGGTATTTTCTTTGAAGATAGAGATACCAGCTCCGGTATCAATAAGTAGTTTGAATTTAGAAGAAGCGTCAAGAATGTAGTAAAGGTTTTTAGAGTTAACTGTAAGAAGTGGGCTTAAAGAAATAGTTGCTCCGGGAAGTTCAAGTCGGGGTTCAGATCGTCGAGATTCAAGCTTTGAATCTGCGTTTCGACTTCGCACAAAGTTGTTGTCGAATCGGGAGGTTGGTCTAGGCTCGGAAGCGCTAGAAAATCCTGGTATTGATGACTATTAAAGGGCTCGATAGGAGTATCTTCGAACGTTTGTTCAACGATGGGATAATTTTGAAGATCATCCTCATAATCGTATGTGTTATCATCCGTATAATAATTGTAGTCTGAATAATTAGTGTAATCAACATTTTGGTGTTGATTGAAATGGTGTGTCCTTTCAGGACGGTTATTAGGATTGTTTTGTATTACCGATGGGCGATAATAGTTAGGGTTCATTTGAGACCTAAAAGGGGGTCTCTGAAAGTTTTGTGGACGAAACTGTTGTCCTTGCTGAGCAGGGGGTGTATTTGAGGGGAAATTTGGCCGTGTTTGCTGGTTAGGCCCAACAGGATTTGGCCTATGGTTTTGATTGAATTGTTGAGAATTGTTTTGATTTTTCAATCGGCAATTTACGGCTATGTGGCCTAATCGACCACAATGAAGACACTTAAGTGGTTGTGTCGGCTTTCGAGGTGGGAAATTTGGTTTGAGAGGAACAGATTTGTTTGTTTTCTGATCCTCGAAATAAGAAAGTTGGAGCTCTCTTCTAATACGGGAGTGTGCCTCTAGAAGGTCTTTTGGGTTACTGGCACGAATTACCTGACCTAAACGGGGTTCTAATCCCGTAAGAAGGGTATTCATCACCATTGTATCCACTAGAGTGGTCTGGGCGTCTTTTTGTTCTGGACTAAGCCCAGCGGTTTTGTGGATACAGGAGTGCATTTTCGCACTCAAAACTTGGAGTCGATTATAAAATGTCAGTGGGGACTCATTTGAAAGTTGTTTCAGACGTTGTAGGTCATGAATCAGGGAAGAGAGATCACGAGAATCTCCAAAGTGTAGGGTCAAGAGTTGTTTAATTTCAAGGTATGATCCGGGATTCCTTGAATTAACTAACTGCGCCGCTTTCCCTTTGAGTTTGTTCTTTATATGGATCACTAATAAATATTTTTGATCCGCCGTGGACATATTATATGCGCAATTACACGCATCTATAAAGGTCCCCAAGGAAATTTGGTCGCCTTCAAATTCGGGTATAACGGAAAATATTTCCGTTAACCGATATCTTTCGGTTTCATTGATTACCGGTGTTGGAGAAGCTTGTGCCATTTTTATATTAGTCGATATAAAAGAATTGGAACAAGGGTGTAAAGTTTATAGAATAAAATGTTAAAGGGTATAGAGAATTAATAAAATGTAGAATACGTTAATGGGAATAACGATTGTTTGAATGATAGAACAGTATGGTAACCAATTAAAATAGTAAATTCAAATAAATCAGTTATTCAAAATAAAAAAAAATCAATGAAATAAGTAAATCAGATATACCAATATCAATAAAAAGAAATCAAATAAATATATCAATAGAATAAAATAATTCAGTTAATGAAATAAATCAATGTTTCATTTGAATCAAATATATCAAAATAAAAATCAAATCAAATAGATTATATCAAATAATTAAAATCAATGTTCAATAAAATAAATCAAATAGTATTTACTTAAAACGAATGACGATTCACCATTACTTACATCAACAGGAACATTGAAAGCGCCGTGTTCTACGTTTGATTGCAGTGAGGACTTCTTTCAGGTTCGTTGTTCCGTTGAGGGATAGGAATCCGCCGCTACCAGTTAGAGTACTCGTGTTCTAGTAACGTTAGACGGATCCTACTGACTGCGCCAATTTGTTATATCACACTTTCAAAATTTCTCTTTTTAAAAAAAGATTTTATTTATATTTGCACAATACTTTTAATAAAAATAATAACTTGAAAATAACAATGAAAATAATAAAACTTTATATAATAATTAAAAAGACAAAATGAGTGTTAAACTAAACTAGACAGAACTGTAAGTAATAATGAATGATGTTACAATGAAAAAGTATAATTTATAAACTAAGAACGCTGACTAAGGTGTCGCAGCGCTTGCAGTTCTCACGGATGTTCGTCTGCGGGTAACTGGAGACGACACGAGTTATGCTGACTCAGCTTGAGAACTGTTGCTAGGTTGTTATATATATATATATATTATATATATATATATATATATATATATATATATATATATATATATACCTTAAGGTCATACTAAGTCTGTCAATATTATATAATTTTATTTAAATTGCCTATACGCCTTGTGATGCTGCAAAATAATTAAGTTTCTTCTATAATATAAATCTTATTTAATATGCATACTGTTAGCTCATGGTAGCAATGTACGATGTTGTGAAAATAAAGGAGTTTTATTTATATGACGGCAAGAATGAAGCAGTAACTTAACTACTAGGAAGCTATTGTGGCTTAATGAAATATGCATTTCCATATCGGAAGTTTTCAACTACGATAAGTTACCAGAAAACAAAAAGTACCCGTTTATGCAAAACCGCATCAAGATTTAGGAAAGAAGGGAAGTTCTGAAACTAAGCTCTTTGTTATTTATGTATAATTAGATAGTAAAAGTAGTTGTTAATTAGAATTTCCTTGCTATCAACCCCCATTATTGAGCTGAATGCAGTTGAATGTCGAATAACGGCATATTACAATTTATGTGTTTAAACAAGTAAAATTGAGTTTTCTATTTAATACTTATTGTAATAATTTTTTGGCGATTCTATAAGTGATTATGAACAATGAGTAATCTACTATTTGGTGATCAGTAATTTCTAAATAAATAATATTAATTACATTCGAATGTAATTCAAAAGCATGCATACTGAATAGGTGTCTAATTACTTCTTGGGAAATAACACCACAGTTTAAAGAAAATTGCTGTATATTCCAAACGTTTCAGGGTCTAGGTCAGACTCCGTTGTCAATGGTTAAGAAACTTGGATAAAAAAGGCACAATTCTAAAATGTAAATTTAAATATTTGACAATGTGTATTATTTGATTTCTGACGTAAATAAGAGAATTTTATTTGTAATATACAGGGTAGCACAGAAATTTCTAAAGACCATATTATCGTAAAGTTCCTTTCAAATTGGAAGAATTTGAAAGGGAGATCTTCAGAATTTTATTTGGCGCTCCTAGGTGCGACTTTGTTATAAGATAGTGCATTCGCCAAAAATGCGACCAAAGAATTGTTGATTCAGTGTTCCCATTAAAATCATAAGGGAACACCTAGGAAAAACCTTATGAACTATCCCGATATTGGGTTGTTCACAAGGACATGACCATTAGCAATTTCTTCCTTAACCATCGGCAACCAGGAACGACTGAATTCTACGGAGGTAGTAGCGATACAATCGTTGTCATTTAACAAAATTAAAGCAGACTCTTTTAGTTTTCTTTTGGTGTTGTGTTCTTTTTTGTGTAATATAACTGAATTTTGAAACTGTATTCTATGACCAAGGTCCCAAGCATGTTCGCAAATTTTGGATTTTTCAAATTGTCGTTTGTTTATGTAATTTTTGTGTTCATTTATTCGAACATTCAGAGGTCTAGAGGTTTCTCCCATATAGAATTTATTACATTCACAAGGGATTTTATAAATGCAATTTTTTGTATTTTGAGTTGTGTTATTTGGTTTGGTTTTTGATACAATTGATTTTAGTGTATTTCTTGTTTTAAATGATGTTTTGATATTATATCTGTTTCCCACTCTTTTTAGTCTTTATGATAAACCCTGTATGTATGGTTATTGTATTAATGTGATTATCTTGGGAGTCAGTGTTGCTTGGTGAAGTTTGAATAGGTGGTTCAGTATATGGATAATTTGGATAGCCCCAGATAAATAGCATCTTTACTACTGGTTAAAAAAATTTTGGTATAGGAGGCATATTCTCATAAAATATTACCCATACGAACCTGCTTCGCCTTTAAAAGTTTTTTTAGAAAATACTGTAAGACTTTTGGGAATTCAGTATTTCCAAATAAAAAAACCGTCACATCACTTTACATTTCCAGCAGAATCACGCTTATTAACAAGCCCCAAAACAAGAGTATTGATGTTAAAGAACAAAGAGTTACAACAATTTATTGATAACACACTCAATAGGGTATTTAAATAATATTGGGAAACTATTTAAAAATCAGGCTATATTCATATTTCTCGAAAAAGTGCCGTGTTTCCCATTAAAATCACTTTCACATTTTAAATTATTAAAGGCGGGCCAAAAATTCAGTTTCTTCTTCTTCTTCCAAGGATGTCCCTCTCTGGACGGGGGTTTGGCTTCGATCTTGCGATCTTATTAACCCAGTAATATTTTTCGTATTCTAATTCATTGTTTCACCTTTAGATCGACATAAATTGGAATCAGCGGAAAAATATTGAAACAAAACTCTCTTGTAATAAACATGAAATATTATTCTTTAAAATTCTCTGGAAAAGTTTATGATTACTTGGATTACGTACAATACTATATTTACAGGGTAAGGCAGCCTCGGATTTCCGGCTATTTCTCTAAAACTAACACATTAAATCACTTCATGAGCGTCTGTTTCACTTTATAAGTGTCTTTGGGCATTTATCCAGAAGAAAGAGAATTTTTATCAGGCATAATATATTATAATTTAGATTTCCTAACCCTACTACACATACACACATGCGACTGCCTCGCCATCTATAATGAACTGGGCTCGTGACATGTGTGACGTAGTACCTCAGTAAACGACAGTCCAGATCTGGTCCAGATGTAACAATTTTTTTAATTTTTATTTTAAAATAATAATATAATGAAATGGTATTTGAGTGGTGTGTAGTGACGCAATAAACAAAGAATTGTATACATTATCCTGAAAAATGTTGTTTCTGTGACAAGAAATCGTAAAATACGACAAAAGTGTTTTTAATTAGCAAGATATTATTGTTTTTATATATAAAGATTACGTTGATATAAGTATTAAGTGTATTTTTTTTAAAAATTACTATTGGCAAATACCTATCCATGCAAACAGAATAATATTTTTAATTACAATTTATAAACTAACTATAATAACTCGTATTCGAATACTTTTGTTCTGAAAAAAATATGTCGATTTACTTACGATTTTCTAGGTATGATCAATCTTTTGTAAACAATCTCCATGAAACGCCCTCAGAAATAAATTTTAAATGAGTTATATCAGGCGAACGAGGTGGCTAATCAAATGGTACTTTCTGTCCAATCAATAAATTTGGATTCTCGTCGGTTGAAGTGAGTGAATAATGAATAGTGACTGTATTTATATATTTTGTGGTAAATGATGCCTCATTGGTAAAATTCTCTCTTGGGAAAAATCCCTAGGCAACAACTCTAAGAAATTTTTATACACTGGTAAGGTGTCAATTATTGCTAAATAGTTTTTTAATATAGAGGATGCTGATATTTACAACTCATTTGCAGCAATTTTTGTACCTGTAGTTGGATCATTTTAATACTTGAACTTCGGCATTTTTTGTGCCCAGAATTAGATTTGACCGGTTAAAGAGAACCAGGAAATTTTCCATGATAATTCCTTACTGTTTCATGATCAATACGATGTAAGATAAATAACATCATGATCTACAATCAAAGTATTTGTTAAAATAAATTAAAAGCTACCAAACTCGATGGAGTTGCATTATTACTGAGTTCATTAGATCATTATTCTAATCCGACTTATATACGTCTGTAAAATTGCAGCTCAATTTAATTTGTAAAATTTGATAGGCCAGAAAGGCTAGAAAATTAGTTAGTTAACAAATGATGTCTAGAATTTTAGATGTGAATGTTAAGATTGTTCGTCAATTAACTCGAAAGCAACGATTTAAATGTAAATATTTAAGGAAAAATTCTTTAATCAAATGGCAATGAAACTCGGAATAATACTAACAAGAAAACATAATTATTCCGTAAATATTGGCAATTAATGTTTATACTGATACGCAAAAATTATTCTCCAAATGACAATAGGGATGAAGCATAAGAAAAAAAATTACCATTAAACAAACAGACAATGTAGTCACTGATTAAAAATAATAAGAAAAAATGGGAAATTCACAAAGACAGAAACAAAAACCATTGGAGATAACAACAGATATGTTAAGAGTGCTACCAACTACGACAATGAACAAACTCACATTAACTCGGTAACATACCGAATTATAGTTTATAACGAAAACTGCAATTGGAAATTACATTTACAGACACACTAAAGCAATGTTTCACAATGAAGGTGGTAAAATACATTCAAAAAAGAGCGGCAGTCATTTGAGACTGAACCATGGAAGCGTAAGCTTCTTACGAAATATTTTTCCCTTCTCTTGTTGTCTCACTGTCTCTATTTTGTGTCAATCTTAGTAATGGATACAAATATCTGGTGAATTAAAATAATTGTCATTATTTTGTTACGACTCAAGTCTAATTTAATTCTTAATTTAAATATATCTCCAAAGAAATATAAGTTTAGATATTGAGTAAGTGTTTGTAAATAATTTTGTTCAGGTGAATAAGTATTAGAAGACATGATGTCAAAGAAAAGTTCGTTTTGTTCTTAGCTAACATCATTACAAACACATTACATTTATACAAAAAAATAAATTATATATCTATATATTCAACGTTAGCAACAATTTAAAATTTTTAAGCTCTTATTCTATGTCATATTAAAATGAGTATTATTCATTTTATGTTAATTGAAAATATTACATAAAATTAATTAATAATGACGGATTCCCGTTTAAGCCGTCGGGGTAGCCGCACGTGTGTGTTCGTCTTAGGTTAAGTTAAGCAGGTCCAGCGCCTGATATCCACAGTATAAGCCATCAACCGAGTAGTGAACCCATTTTTGGTTATAAAATTCCCTTGTTTTCCATAAAGACGCTTTGATAGTGAAAATGACGCTCTAAGAGTGATTAGTGATAATTGGTGTTATGTGCGTGTAAAACGGGAATCTAAGGCTACCCCGATTATGTAAATAGTTTTCTATATTTATCTACTTAATCATACCTACTAGCTATATATGGGGAAGAATTATTAGACATTTTATTTCAAGAAATTGTTTATTTTCAATATTTTTTATTCGGCACATGTGCAAGTTGTCGGTAATTGATCTATCAGCTATGCAATTCCACAAGTGAAAATCAGTAAAGTGAAATCTATCTTTAACTGGAAAAAGGAAAAGAAATCCAGGGAATTATGTGAATGTATGATTTCAAAAGCTAACATTTAAAGTCGTGTTAAAATATATCTCCAAAGATGCACATTATTTTAAAGATATAAATCAAGTAAAACCAGCTAAAAGAAAAAACAGGTTTACAGTAAACGACGATATTTATCGAAAATTATATTTATTGGAACGATTTTTTTATATTCTTTATCTACATTATAAAAACACTTGTTTATGGTCAATGAAAGATCAAGACCACTACCGGCCGCAAGGCCAACCTTGCAAGAAGAATAATTAATAATGACATAATATTAAAGAAAAACTATAATTGCCCTCGGTTTCGAACCTGAGAAGTTTGAATTCGCAGCCGTGCGCTTCATACTCTTGACCACTTATCTTTAAAGGATTTAAAAGTAATACATCAGACCCTCCTATTGAGTGGTTAAAGTTAAACGTACTTTGTTTATTACGATAACAAAACGATATAAACAAAGGACATGTTTTGCTTAATGTGATCCTTCTATGAGTCTATATTCGTTGATGATATGAAAATTTAATGTCAAGTTGCCTTTTTGTGTGGTATTCTTCATTCCCTTGTTAATCTATTTTCATGTGTGTAAGGGTGGGCCTCCGTTAAGAAGCTTACACTTCAATAAAATAGAAGAATATAGAAATGTTTAGAAAAGACTGTCTAAAAATGAAAAAAGTATCATCGAAATTATAAAATAAATACTAACAGTTGGAAAGTTTCAAACTTCATACTTTTATCCAAAAACAAAGAAAACTCTGAACGAATGAAAAGTGGTTTTCTTTAATATGATGTTGTGCTCTATTAGATATTTTTATGAATTTTATTTACACAACAGAAATTCAGGAAGAACGGGTAAGTAGGATTATGTGAACAAGTGAATATGACTATTGACCATTGGAATAGACAATGAATGACTACACAGTACCGACAACAAAGATTGAGATCCTAATATATATTTTTACGTATTATACTGGTTTTTAAGTTTTATGAAATTCTAAACTTAACTCATTAAATAATTTTTGTTATTTTAACTACCATACCTTATAAACAATTTCCAATTTACCGCAAATAATCTCAACTGATACTGGACAAAAGTGTTCTCTATGAAAATCATTAATGGGGAAATTCATTGAATTATTAAGAAACATAAAGAACAGTGGAATGTATGGTAATAGTAAATGTAACAAAATTAATTGCAAAGAACCAGACGAAATAGAATTAATTCTGGAAAAGAGACAATATAAAACACTTAGTTTATCAAATATACGACGCAAATAGCAATGTTTTAACCTACTTCTAATTGTCGTATTGATTTTCAACTTTCAAGTATATATAATTCAGTAACAATACAGTTTGGTAGCTGATCATGGAGCCAGGAGGTGGATACGGATACTTTTCAATGCCTACCAGTAAGTTCATTGAAATAGAAGCTAATTTAGTTGTTTTGATGAGCTTAACACTTGGTGACGAGGGTCTAATGATGAAGCATGGGTTTGAAAACTGGAATTATTTAATGGCTTATTTGGATTGTTTTCAAATTGCCGATTAGCGATAGTTTAGTACTTTCTAGTGTATTGCTGCTATTGTGTGTTTTAATATTTAAAACTATAATTTATTTTGAAATTTTTATCAAAATGACGAATTGTTACTTTATTCACAATTTCCAAGATACCAAATCCGAATTCTCAATTAGTAACGCAACTTAAAATACGGTATCAGTTCCCTTTGTGAATTTATTGTGCCATAAATTCTTTCTCCAGATTTGCATAACTGCCACGTTATCAGGTGAAGTTGAGAAGATAAACGTAACATGTTCGCAATATAAACGACCACCTCAATTTTTGCTATTGCACCCAAACCGAATTGGTTGAGGCGAAGTTAACGTTCGAATAGATCGTGTAATAAACACATTACTTCATAAATCATGTGAAAAAATACTCTAGGGTGTCGTTTATAAAAACTGTATATAGATACTTCGTATATCGAAAGCTTGTCAACCGTATAGTTTTCGACAGGGGATATAAGGCAAAGCCTGTAACTGCCTCGAATGAAATGTGACTTTGAGTATCAGGCGCTTGGTGGTTTGTTAGTTTTTAATTGCATTTACTGTTGGGAAAGTTTTTTGACTAAACATAATTGCACCACAATCTTGAAACGGAGACTCTTTGAGAAGGAGATCCAAGGGGCACCACTGATTTGATATAAAAATAATAAAGGTGCTGTTGTCAACTTTTTTAGATCAGACAAATACCTAGTTTAACAAAGTTCCAGTTAGTCTCGCGACTGATTCGGTAATGTATTTTACTTTTGTTGTTGTTTATCAAGGAGTTTATTAACTCTTATATTTAACATTTGGCATTTCATAACTAGCACCCTCAGGTTGTTCCCTAAGGATCCACGATTGCGTTCTGTATGCCGTATCTGGTAGGACGCATTGACTGAATACACAAGAACACAGGTGCATCGATATATTGTGTCTAAAATCCGCCCAAGATAATCTTCTTCGCCTATAAATTTCAGTTATTGGATTTTCTCAAAGTTTTATTACTATATGTCCTAAATAGACAAAATTTATCACTTCTGTTAGGATTTGGTTTTTAAGTTTTATTTTCTGTTCTAGGCATCTATTACCTACTATAATAAGGTTGTAGAATATCGTCAGTATAGGGTTACAGTAAAAATTTTTCATATACCTATAATTACAAGTTTGAAACGCCATCGTTGTTACTATTTGTTAGGGAGGTCGGTATGCAATGGCAGATGAACACGTTACATTAAATTCCTAATATATCAAATTCCTAATCGACATTTCTTACTCACTACAATTGGTTAATGAGTTAAGAATAATTAAAGGACAAAAACTTATAAATTTTCATTTTCTATTGTTTTCTTTCAAATGAACTGGAAATTGAAACAGCAGTTTGGTATTTTTACTATCAAGAAATATATCGTGATTTTACAATATTTAAGCCTTCTTTAACATTTAACAAAATAATGGTCATGTTAACTTACAGAATCGATACTGTTAAATTAAAATGTACGAGAATAATGTAAGTCATCGACCTATTTGGGTTTCCTGTGGCCATATATTATGTGGTTTTATGCTATCATCAGTAGGTTGTGTCAACAATAAAATTGACATAATTTCAAACAGAAAGTAAAAAATACATTAAAATAAAAACATAATAAACAACAAAATTCAACGGAAAGAGGAACAATATTTTCAACATAAAATAGAAGTATTTGCTTGAGTGGCAGAGACTGTTTTAAAAAACTGAAGATTGAAATTGACAACTAGTTATGAATTGTTTTCTGAATGATAATTGTGGCATCTCTGGTTTTATTTTTGTGAATTGACACCATATAAACTTACTTGAAAATCTGTATATTTTGAAAAGTCCAAACCTTTCAGGTCTAAATCAGATCCCGTTTTCAATGGTAATACCACAAAATGAACAACAAATTAAAAAATTAAAAGGATTTGAAATGAAAAATATCGTAATCACAATTTGACATTAATGTTTGACAATAAAACTGATGCAACTGTATATATCAAATTTGCAGTAAATTCCCTTAGTTACATCAGTTTGATTTAAAAAAAATATGTATATTTTTAATTTTCTAATTTGTTCCCCCAACATCACCTTTAAGTGAGGCTCTGTATTAACTGTTTTTATTAACTTTAGTCTCATTAGTTTAGGAGATAAGGGAATAGCTAAAATTTTAATTATGAAGTATTAGACCTTTAAACAAATTATATAAAAAAAATTAAAAATATATATCTGTATTCATGATAACGATGCCCTTCATATGATAAGTATTTTATATTATGCGTTTGGAAAAAAATCATTTAATTCTACAGTTTTCTACACACTTTGGGTGACGCTCTATATTTTTCGGAGAAAAAGGGCTATGGTAGACGGTAGGGCATAAGACTGCTAAAGGGGTTCCGTTCATCGGATGTACGGAACCTTAACACATCAAAATTCAAGTAATATAATAAAAAAAATATATTAGATAAACCTCTAGACTTCTAAATGTTTGAATAATTGAACACAAAAATTACCTGAAAACTTCAATAATGGTGAACATACATGCGACAACGTGTATAAAAGGCAATTTCACAATTTAACTATATTACACTAAGAAGAAAACAACACAAAAAGAAAGTCGGCTTTAATTGTAATAAATGAGAGCAATTGCGCATTTCTATTTCTGTAGAATTTAATTGTTCTTGTTGTCTTTAATCAAGGTATAGGTTTATGACTTTAATAGGATCCTAGAAAATTCAGAAATCTTTGATTTAATTTTTGGCCATTATCTTGTACCAAAATCGCATATAGGACCGCCACATTAAATATTGAAGTTGAACTCTTTTAAGTTATTCCATATTATAAAAACTTTAGAATAAACACGAAATCTCGATTTTTTTATAATCTGTATATTAAAGGAAACAGTACATTGTCTTTAATTAGGTCTATTTAACTTGCCTCTACGTGTTAAGTGTGGTGATTTATGTAACTAAAATGCATAATTTTTAACCAACTTTTCTGTTTAAAACATTGTAAATATGGTACAGTGGTATAATGATGCTCAGGCTGTGGCAAAATAAAGCATTTATGAACCAGAACACATTTTATGGATTTCTGGTAAAAGAAAACACAATTTAAACTATTTAGGAGAAATATATATAACTAAATAAAGACATAGTTTAGGCATTTCGCGTAAACTGGTAATAATTTATTCCATATTTAGCCAATTTTCGAATGATATAGATTATAAATATTTACAATGTCAAACAATGACAAAACATATCTAAACAGTAGACAAGGGATGGCAAAATAAAATATACAATGTCTAACTTTACCTGAATAACGAAACTTCTTATCTATTGTAATGTAACAAGTGAGGGCACTGCACAAACAAACACACAACTAACTTTATGACATTGTGACAAACTTCGGTGAACATATCCTTAGTTGCGTCGCTAATGCGTTTTGTTCCACAGAAATATCTTCGTATAGATAACACAACCGTTTAGTTCTTCGCCGTTCGTGGAAATACCACTAAGAACTGATACGATACAACTAGTGCGTAACTAAAGCTTGTTGCAATAATTATTTTTTATCGCTGAATCCTTTTATGTACGGTACGTGATTCGGACGGAAGGATTAAAAAAATGGATCGGTCAACATTGACGAAAAAGCAAAACATGCATATTGTTACATTACAATATAGATTCGCTATTAAATAACGAGAAAACATGTTTTTTGAGTTAATACCTGTTTTAGACTCATTGTTTAAGTGGGAGCACTTTGTGTTATATTATGAATGAAATTCTGCTTAGTTTTTTACAGTTAATGTGAAAAGTAGGCATTTCGGTACTGCTATGGTGGAAAATAGTTATTAACTTTATCGTTTATCGAGCTACTTTTTACATTACTCTGTAATTTTTTTTATACTGTTATCTTATGAAAATAATTACTAATTAGTAGTAGTGGTAAATAGTATAAAAAAATACTGTTTTAGCAACCTAAAAAAAAAGAATAGTAAAACAGGTCTTTAAGATATTTTTGAAGACCTCCATTTACAAATTAATTTTGTACAAATAGACAAACCTAGTGAACTTTTAATGTCATAGAAATGTATACGTCCTAATAATAGATTTGGCTTCAGGGTAGATACTTAACTCGAAATTAAAAGTTACACTGAAACTCTCTACGTAAGTCAGTTATCGAAATGTATTCTCATAGAGTCTTACAGGAATAAAACCATCTATCATTTAATTTACTGTATTTAGAAATATCAGCGGAACTTTTCAAATTAGAATATTAGTACACTGCACAATATGATTCGGATTCGGAAGTTTTGGAAAAATATATAATGATTCTCAAACCTGTACATAAAAAACGGCAAAAGTTATTGATAAATAGTTTGAAACACTACAAATATTCCTTCGTAAACAGTTTGCGAGGATGAAAGATATTACCAACCAATTTGTAACCTTTTTTGCTTTCGTTAGGTATTAATCTTATTCATTTTGGTGCGTTTCTAGGAAATTTCAGTAACTGCCAGGCCAAAATGATTAATGGTGCAATAAAAAGTAATAAAATAAAAATCTGCAAATTCCTAAAGAAAGAAAGCATACCCAATAGTTCAAGTCATTGGAGGTTTTTAAGTGATATACCACCTCACAACCGTTAAAATGTGTGTGCTGAGATGCCCGTAAATTTGTTTTTTTTTTCGTGGTAGAATGAATCCTAATAGTTTTCAACGTTGGTGGTCGTCTTCGCGGACGACGGACATGTACGGACGTATGAGACATTCAATCTACCAGTGAAAAAAGCAAATTTAAGGGCATTTCAACAACACATTTTAACAATTGTAAGGTGTTATATCACTTAAAAACCTCCAATGACTGAACTATTGGGTAGGTTTTCTTTCTTTCGGCATTTGCAAATTTTTATTTTATTACTTTTACATTAATTCTTTTGGCCTGGCAGATTTCCTACTAGAAAACGACATGAAACTATTGATTCCTTGTATCGAAACGCCCCTTTGAAGTTACCGACCCTTGGCAAATAGGACTGACGGATTGAAAACACGTCAATGAATAATATTAATACCCAACGGAAGCAAAAAACGGTACAAGTTGGTTGATAATATCTTTCGCGGTGCAAAACAAGTGCTCACGTTCTCCATTGTCTAAACAATAACAAATTTAAGTGAAAAATCCGACTAATCCTAAAAAAGACATAGCTAAAAAAACAAAAGGGCAGTGCATGTCAGTGCTGGACATAATCGAATGATATTAAAATCGATTATTACAACTCGAATGATTTTAATAATTGAATGATGGCTCGAATGACCGATCACTCTTTGCTACGTGTCAGCGGTTGCCCTGTGTGTGAACATTTCAATTAATATAAAATTATGCTATTAAATTTATCTTAGTTATTCATTTAATTTATACTTTATTTGTGAAGAAACTGCTATTAATAATTAAAAAAAAATCCTCAAATTACTTCGCATTGCAATAATTGCACTGTACCTTGAAAATACAGTATTTCCATATGAAAGAAGCAAACAAGCGATTGCATATTTAATAGCAAGAATGAATAAAAGCGCCTCTATATAAATGCCGAATGGCAGAAAAGCTCTTCTGTTCGCTAGGAAATCATTCGGATTGTAGTATTGAGTATCGCTTATATTTATATATATATATTCGAGTGATTTTCATAATCGAATGATTGATGACATTTCATTCGAATGATCCTATCACTAGTCCACACCCTACATAGCGATCAGCAGAGCAAGTAAGTCCTCTGGCGAAACCGTATCTTTTTTCTATTTGTTATTTTCATCTTGACAGATTTTATCATTTTATTCACACCATAATTTAAGTTGAGTTAGAATCATATGGAAAATTTTATTATTATTATTAATGTCAAGAAAAAAGGTTAATTTTCACAAAGATCTACATAATCTAAATCCTAAAATGAATTCTTCACATGTCACTTTTACAATTGTATACGAGGTTTGTCAAAAAACTGACCTAGACCCAGAAACGTTTGGAAATATAGAGTTTGTGGACTTTTTTAGTGGAAATTTCTTCTTTAGTTTTAGATTTGTTAAATATATTTTTAAATCTTAATTCGTAAACAATTTATGCAATTTTTATGTTTGTTTGAAACATTTGCACATTTTTCTATACGTCATCGTTACTAGCAGTAGCAAGAATTAACACTAATTTGAACTTATTACTATACATATTTTAGTATTATGAAAAGTTTATGTAGTATAAAAACCACAAATATTGTTATAAACATCCTGTATACCGATAAATACTCTCCACAAACTACTTTACTAATGATGAACAACTCAAGTCACTTATGGAAGTCAGAGGTCATCCGTTTTTTGTCGTAAATACCTTCAGTTTAGTGAGCATTCGTCAATAAAAAATGTGAATGGTCCATCTGACTCGTCTTTTTCGGCAACGTAATCACAAATTCGGAGAAGATATTTTGCCTCATTTATAAAATGAGTCAGCACAACTGCCACGATTGATTTGAACTTTGTTCGTTGCTAACCATGAAATATGGAGCAAATTGAATCCATTTCAGTTTTTCAATGACGCGAAACATGTTCGAAAAGAAAGCATTTTATCCAACCCCAGGATCGGCCATAAATCAAAGAAGTTTTATCGCTACACATGACTGAGATAGGTTACTGGAAAATTCCTAATAATGGTGTCAGAGCTCAACTTCGGAATAATTTATTTGCCAACGGAAACGGCAAATGAAACTGTTGATCTATATGAGTTACGTTTAAAAAATAGCCTAGTAAATATATGTACACGTTTTCCAGTTCGGAAAAGCACGTACGCCGAATAGGTATAATAAAGAGTTAAGCATAAATACATCAACTGTTACATTTCCTCTATTTTTTTCAATAATAAATTAACTGTATAAATAATGGAGAAGTTCCAGGAAATTTCTTTTTGTTTAAGAATCTATTCTAAAAATAATTTCAACAAATGGAGCTATGATTAAGTGAGCAATTTTTTAAAGAGTTCGTTGTTGATAACTCATTAGTTATTAATTATACTTTTTTGTTATTTGTTAAGAACTTGGTTATTGAGAAACGATACATTTGAAAGTTTGATTGTTTGTGAACAAGTTGCAAGATTAACCGACCATACATGCAGCCTGCTAAATTAAATGAAAACAATAAGCTAGATGAACTTAAGAATATGAGAAAAACCTAGATCAAAATTGTCGTTAGTGATAAAGAAACTCGATATGTGCAAAGTATTAGCAAAGTAATGTGCCAAGAACGATTTACTGTAATTCTTTGTAGTTTTCACCTAATGGAAAACTCAAAACACAAAGGAAGACTCACATTTCGATAAAATCTACAACTTTTCCCCGGAGGGAACATATCAAATAAACATTTCTTGAATAGTTATCGGTATAGGAATCTTGCTATAGATGAAAACAGGTTTCATCAAAGGAGGAGCTGCGAAGGTAATTAAAAGAGTATATGAAGCAAGGAAACAAAGGAAAACCAAATCTGTAGGTAAAGCGTGATTTTGAAAATGTCAAAGAACTTTTTTTGGGACAATTTATTTGTTTAGCACAATTCTTTTATTGGAGTACCACTGGAATCAGATTAGAGTCTGAAATAAAATGAACCTGAATTGTGAATGTATGAGATTATTTCAATTTGTAAATGGAAAGGTCGTGGAAAGAAATGTTTTCGACATCGAATTTTTATTCCTTTACACCTAGAAGAACAACATGAGTTTGTGCAATATTTGTTTTAGAATATATTCATAGGTGACGCCAGCAAAGTCGCCTAAATGATTTAATTATGCAACATCACATGAAAAATAGCAGTTGCTGGAGAAAGTTTTTTATTTTCCCTAGTGGACCTCACTGAAACCATTTGTATTTTCACAAGAAAACCTCAACAACAGATAATCGTGTAAAGGCAGAATCACATTTGCTTTTCCCGAGTATATTTATCAATCAATTGATATGATTCTATTATAAACAACAATTTTATAATAAACCAAAACAAAATATAGTGTAGAAAAGTAACAGTTTAAGCTACTCTCCTGAACAATAATGCTGGAGGAGCTTAAGGAACAAATGAAAATATGCATATTGGCTTATTTTATGTACATCAATCTGAAATTACTCTCTAAAATTAAAAAAAGTCTTGCGGCCTAAAGGATTAAAGACTGATTTGTAATTTAACTAAATTAATCTTCTTAGAAGTAAAAAATGCTTCTAAAGTTATTTAAATATTTGTTATATATATATATATATATATATATATATATATATATATATATATATGAAAACTTACCAGAATCATGTCTGTCTCTCTCTGGGCTTCTAGCCATAACTGATGTTCTTTTAGAAGGCATTGGCATCGATGGTTTGTGCCTGTTCTGCATTGCTTGAGCAAGAGCCTGCTGCACAGCTTCTTGTCGAACTTCTGCAATGAAAAACGAGTATTTGTTAATAAAGGCAACTAAAAAAAGATAAACGCAGAACATGATAGAAAAAAAGTTTTTGTGTTCAATTTGTTTCCCCCAATGTTAGAGTTCCGATGACTGAAAGCTTTCATAGAATCACACTGGTTTTTGGCCGTGTGTCACGGACCCTTTTCTCGGAAACCACTGGATGGAAAAGGTTGAAAGTACAGCAAAAATAAGCAAATTTTACGTATGTTTTCACCGCCTGTGTGAATGAAGAGACTATAGTTTTCCGGGCTGCTATACCGTGGTCTGTTGGAATTTCTTCCGAACGTTTCATTTGCAAATACGGCAGACAGCTTCAGCGGCGCAGGCGTAGATGATACCTCGTAGACTGCTCGCCTGCAGTTAAAGATAAAATGTTCGGAAGATCACGGCGAAACAGCCCAGACAACCATAATTTACTTTAGGTGAGAAAATCCTAATATTAAGTTAGGATGTAAAATAGATATTTAAATGCAAATTAAAAATTGTTTTTTTCAACGGCGTCAACATACCAAATGAATGTAAATATGTTAAAAGATATTAAGGAACATATACAAAAAATGTTTCACTTAAACTTTACAGGAAAGCTTACGCGAAATTCCAAATATTAATTTTGAGGGGTAAATCAGACATTCAAATGAAAAATAAAACTTGAAAGTTTTTCAACAATAGCATATATAGCTTATTATGGGATAACCATATATTTAAGAAAAATTTTAAAATGTATACAGTGTGAAAAAGCCAAATGGAATAAATTCAATAATGAATAAAGGAGGGCGTGTTGGGAAAAACGCTTGGACATGTCGATTTGTATTTTTCAAAAGGGTGTTCATGTGACAGTAGCTAATACCAACTTTCTTATTTTAAATGCAAGTCCCTGTATATTATTTATTTTTTGGATTCTCCAGAAAATTCTAGACATACTTCATGTACAATGTCCTACACCTATCTTCTATTGTTTCGGAAATATTAAGTGTTTTCAGATTTATTACAAAAATTAACTTTAAAAAAGAAAATTATTTTATTTCAATTCGCTACATTACACTAAAACCTAATAATTAATACTTATTCTTTCTTAATAATATAAAAAAAAACAAAAAAAACATTAATGTCAATGTAGGAAATGTTCAAAATACTCGCCGCGCACGTGTTGGTAACATGCTAATCTGATATAGAAATGTCTAACGTTACTCAACATCTCAGGCGTGACTGATCTAAGTAGTCCAATGGCGTCAAATCAGGAGATCGTGCTGGCCATTCTATCGATCCGCTTTGGAAAAATTTGGTTCAGGTACTGCTAGACATTGATTTCGTAATGAGGCGGAGCTTCATCTTGCTGAAACCATATTGTATTGGTAGGAACTTGTGGGTTTACTGGATCAGGATATAAGTTTGCCAAAGTTAGCACGATCTTATTTTGGAGCAGTTCTAAATATTTATCATATTTATCTCCATTCAAGTTGTCATCAATGAAAAAGGGACCTACGATAAGATTTCCAACAATTCCTGCCCAAACATTAACTTTTTCAGGATATTGCGTATGTTTCTGTCATCCAGTGAGGATTCTCATTAGACCAATAGCGGTAATTTTGACGATTAACATGACCGTGAAGTGTAAATGTGCTCTCATCAGAAAACAAAACATCTTCTAATTGGATCACATTGTTATCTAGCATTACCATCATTTGTTCACAGAAATACGTTCTCCTATCGAAATTGCCTTCCATGAGCTCCCGAGTCGGCATCATTTTATAGAGATGCATTTTACTTTAAAACTCGAAAAATTTATGTGTGGCTAACGTTGAACCGTGGGGCTGCTTTTCGACTAGAATTGTGTGGGTTTTCTTGAAACTCAAGCATAATATCGAGTTTCGTACTATTACTTAGAGCATTGGCCGCTAGTCTTTTTATCTATATTTAAATAGGCTTTACCATTTTCTACTCTGTCTCTCAACCAATTTTCTTCATTTTTGTTTTGTTTAATAGCTACTGACGACCTTCAGTGCACAATGCTAATATTAATTTATAATATTGGTTAATTCATTAAATAACATATAATAAAAAATCATTATTTACGTTCATACTGTCAACGCCAAACAACTGACATTGCCGCCGCCGCCAGAGAGTCAAACCTCAAAACATTGAGTAATTATATATGAAGGGAGCGATCGTTACATATATTCTTAGAGCATGTACTTCTGGAAGTGGTATGCAAGCGTTGTTATTGTTTAGTGGTAAAATAGTCAATGTAGTAGATCGGTATTGATTTTTCGGACGCGTTGCAGTAACTTTCGTATTAACTTTTCTGTTTTTAATGTGAATTTAATTATTTGATTAATTTATCCGACCTTCCCGAAGGTGTTGTGTACAAAATTGTCAGACAGCTTTTTTTTATATTCCTGAACTTGATTGATCGCGAATGACGAAAACTTTTAGGTTGCAAAGAACAATCTTCCAATTATTATATAGAATATTATGCCAGGAGCGGTTCCAGCCAAAAATTTGGGGGGTCATTCATTTTTCAAAAATATTTAGATTACCGATATTTGATTACATTTTTATTTTCTTTTTATTTCAATAGATTTGTCAATATGAGTGAATTTTGGTCATTACATCTACTTCTCCGATTTCTCCACAACTCTGTTTTTTATAAAAATATACTTTTTACAATTTCATGAAATAGGGTCGAATTTCCACCATTTGGTCACCACTAGTCTGTCTTACATGAACAAGCTCGCGAAACTGCTTTTTCTATTTTGCTAATTGTTCCTTGGGATACAGGCGGCAAATTTGGAAAATTTTCCATTTGTGTGCGTGTGTTATCTTCGTAACTAATCATTTGTAGAATGGTTATTTTGTGCATTCCTCTTAAATGAACCATTTTTCTGATATTATTACGTACAGTTAACGAAATTCAAACGACATTAGCACTGACACTGATCACCACTGTCATGCAGGCAGACAACAAGCTGCTAAGGCTATGAGTTTTGACGAAAATAAACAAAACTGTTTTTTTTTTCAAATCAGTAAAAAGGAAGGCAGGAATGGTTTTTGCTTACGATCTCAATATAAAGAGCTAATTGGGAATTAAGTATTGAGTGTAATGTAGCGAATTTGTGAAATAAAATAATTTTCTTTTTTTAATGTTAATTTTTGTCATAAAACAGTTGAAGATAGGTTTAGGACATTGTACATGAATTATGTCTATAATTTTCTGGAGAATCCAAAAAATAAATAATATACATTTAAAATAAGAAAGTTAGTACTGGGCCACTGTCACAAGACACACCCTATAAAATTTTTTTTGTTAAAAAAATGCGCATTTATAAAAAACAAATCAATGTGTCCAAAAGTTTTTCCTTACGAGATCCCTTTTATTCGTTATCGAATTTATTCCATTTGGCTGTTCCACACTGTAGATAAAAAGATATTATGCACAATATACGAAAATGACCTTTGTCTTCCACATTACTGAATTTTGAAAATATAGGGTAGGTCAGAGTTAACAGTTCCAAGAAGACCCAAGGTAAAATCCTAATATTAGTTTTGGGGAGCGCCAATAATATGTTACCTTCTACAGGACAATTATCTGATATTTTGTAATAATGTTTACGAGGTGAATGCTTTGGGTATGAAATACAATGAAATACAGAAAAAGTTTCAATTTGAGGATTAGAAATGGTAAATATTTGGAGAGTCAAAAGTTACTGTCCCAATGATGATTTTATATCTCATTTAGATATAATTGCATTATGAAAGAGTTCGGGAAACAAAATAGATCGAGATGTTAGAGCAAGGGGGCCTAAGGGTACTGGCAGACCGCTGTTGTTAACTTTTCAAGCAAAATACCGAACGCAATATTTATATACATAGGTAGTGTATACACAGTGCCAGTCAAAACTCCCTTCCCCTCGTATCTTTTGAAAGGTTATGCTCACACTGATGAAATTAATGGCTTGTAAACTTCTCTGGTAACAGATGACGTAGCCACTAATTTTATATAGGACCTAATGGGAACTGATAGCTCATTTGAAATGTATTGGGTTTCAGCCAATTTTAAAGAATAATTTAAATAAATACTAAAATTATTATATCACATTACACACTGTAATTAGGGGCCGATCCAGGATTGTCATTTGGGGCAGGGGGGCTGCATCACCCCCTGGATCTGCTAGTCACTGTAATTAATTAAACGAATTCATACATAAGTGCATGCTATTAGTACATTCTTTTCGTACTCGTTTGAGTGTGTCAGGTGAAACTGCGCTGCATTTTTCAATTATCCGTTGTATTAAAACGTTAATATTGTCGGATGTCGTAGCGTAAACCTTGAATTTCAAATACAGCCATAAAATATGTCTAATGGTAACAGAGCTGGCCATTCTATGGGACCTTGCCGTCAATCAATCGATCAGTATATTATTCGTCCATGTAATAATGAGCAGGAGCCCCATTTTGTTGAAATGTTATTGCCAAATTGCCGAATTCATCTGAATAATCTTCCACAATTTCAAAAATTAGCGGCTTAATTGTGATGTGCGGGTTTGTATCGCTCCAATATCGTACATTTTGTGTGTTCAGATTTCCATTGATCACAAATGGTTTTTGTGTAGTGTTGGTTTTATTTAATTTTAAGTGTCATAATTTCACAGAATTATAGTCTTCTGTCGGTGTCCTCATCTGAAGGTTGATGCACCAGTTTCAATTTGTATGAATGAAATTTGTTTTTCACCAACATCCTTTGTACTATCTACTATACTTTGACTGACTTAACACATAGACGCAACTATAGCTGTAGATGATTTACTACTATTTGTGCAATAATGTGATTTTTTTGTCATCACTAGTCGATGGTGGACCAAATGGTTTGGTATTTTTAACAATACCTGTTGCTTCAAACTTTCGAAGAAGCTCCTGCAAGTTAGTCCTCGACATAGTACGTATTTGGGTACCTCTCATTAAATAAACGTTTCGCTTTGTAGAGATTCTTTCTACATTCACCAATTATTAAGACAGCTGCTACTTTGTCGGCTTGAGTACGTACCATTTTGCCTATGCAGACTCCTGAACTGTTTTGATATCTAACCAGAGGCAGAGTGAGTAATCTTTATTAATTAAATGTGAAATAATAATTTTAGTATTTATTTAATGTATCCATCAAAATTGGCCAAAACCCAAACAAAATTAATATGGCTGAGTAGGTATTGTCAATACCTTTCAAATGAGCTATCACTGCCATAGTGACCCTGTGAGGTCATCTATTACTGTTAGGTCATCTGTTACCACTAGTAGAGAAGTTTAAAATATTTATTTTCCACTCCAAATTTTATTATGTAAGTTCAAAAGATACGAGGGGGTGCGGACTTTTCCCTGGCACTATATAATTCCAATTGTTACTAAAAACTGTATTATGGACAAAGAATCAATAACATTAAAAGTACTCGTACCTAAAATATTCTAAAATCAATTCTACTAAGTAAATAAATGTTGATATTACACACAAAATGAGAATCTTTGTTTGTGCTAAAATAAAAGTTGTCCACAATATGTAACCTTACCATACGCCCGGTATTGCAACAGCTAAATTTTTAAATTATATTCACCTGATCTGACCCTAACGTTCTCTTCTTGTTCCCGAAATTAAAAAAGCTGGATGAAAACAAATAAAAAAATAAATATATCTATTTGAAAGGGCAAAATAAAAATATTTAAGAACAGATTTTTCAATAATTCAACAATTTCAGACAATTTTTTTTTTTTGATAATATACTAATATGTATTACAATTGTTCCACATAAAGAGACTTTTTAAATGTATGACGTGTGATAATGCCACTTCGTAGTTATTGCTCTTGAAAACGTAATTATACAGACATAATACCCAAAAATGACTGTCAAAACAATGCGTTTATTCATATATGTTATTAATAAATATTGAAATGGAGCCATTTTACTAAATTACATAAAATGTTGTTTGTGTACAGTTGAGTTGATTTTCCAACGAATTGGTTTGATTGAAGTCATTTAATTTTAAAATACTATATTTAATTGTAATCCGTGCCCTTGCAAATATCAATAAATTTAATTATTAGCTTCGTTATACATTGACAGTAACACAAAATAAAACCACGAAGCAAAAATCGCAATGGCAAACAACAACATTCAACATTGCCTAATTTAATTAATTAAGTATACTTACTGAAATAATGACACTAAATATTACTGAAAAAATGTTAGCAAAACTGAAGGCGATACCAGAGGGAATGTCTGTTTACTAACTTATCGATAATGAGGGTTTATCACTTATCATGCTTTTGTTTATTTAACAATGACATTAATAAATTTCCGTAAGATAACGGCAAATCAGACAAGAGATTCTGTGTTGTCGTTGGAAATGCTAGTCTTTCCTTATCTATACTTTATTTAACATGTTAACTGCTTGACAGGGATCGGACTGGCAGTTTTACGATAAACTGCTCAGGAATTAATACATTGTTTAATGTTACTTCTCTATGATACATTACGTTAACCTGTAAAAGGTAGAGGACAAATAACAGGGAAATAATAAAACTCTTCTAAATTACCGATATATCCATTTTGAGATCCAATAATCCAAGACAAGGGAAGTGATATAAATGTGACCTAAATAGTTTCTATGTAGGATGATCAGTGGATTTTAATGGGTAAAGGCGAGTTCTGTTCTCAAAACTTTCTTGAAGTCATTAGCTTAGTTGTGTTCAATATACTTAGTCGGAAATTTGATAGGATCGCTCTTATGTCTGTTCATTCGCATAGCGAAAATAAACGAATTCTGATTGTGGGGGTTATAATAGATGCCATGAAAATTTACCTCAATTATAAGAAAATGATTTAATTGAATTTTTAGTATTAAGCAATTAGGTGAGTTTACTGTTAAATATTGCGATATAAATGCAAATTATACAAATACAAAACACAAAATGAAACTTTTTTCAGATATGAGGCTACTAATTCCATAGATGTTGAAAAGAGAGCTAAAAATAATAATGTAAAAGTAAAATTATTTCAGAATTGTTGAGAGTAATAGTTGAGTAACCTTCTTCTGAAGATTATCTTATTTGTGAGGGCATGACCTCATCTCGTGAACAGAGTCCTATTTTGGAATCTATAGTATTATAAAATTGGAAGTTGTTTGTTTGTTTGTCTGTTTGTTTGTTTGTTCGGGCATCACGTAAGAGCTACTGAACTGATTTTGCAGAATCATTTTTTGTTACAAAGCTTATAATTTTACTTAAAATCTGGTAGATAATTTATCTCCCTAAATTGACAGAAACGGTAGATATAGCGAAAAAACTTCTTCCATGTTGGATAACACAATTACTATATTGGTTCTACCGCAAGCACCAAATATTAGATACTTGAATCAGCTTAGCTTTTATTCAAAATTCGGAATATGCCAATGTAACATGTTTCGATTTAAAAAAAATCAACTGATATACCAGCCGTAATCTTACAGGGTGCACCATAATCATCTGCATATATACAATGTGGTTGAAATACGGAGGAGTGGAATTAGTTATACGGGGTGGTTCAAAAAAAGTATATTGAGTGGGCCATATACCAGGTGGTTCATAAATGGGCGGAGTAGAATTATATTTATATAGGCTGGATAACAAAATGATATATTGTTTTGCTCATAAGTAGTTGCATATACAATATGGTTGAAATAAGGGTAGAATATTTATACAGGGTGGATAAAATTTTGTTGAAAAAAATGTGTTATGTAAGCGTTAGGATCTTTTAATTATGTCCTTGAGTTATTATAGTTATGAAATGGATTGAAAAATCTTAGAAGTTGTTTACACAGGGTGATTGAAATATGAGATCGAGTGGAATTATAGTTTATAGAGTGGTTAAAAATATATTTTTATCCACAAGTAGTTGCACATATAGTATGGTTGAAATATTTAGCGAAGTATAATTACAGCTATACAGGTGGGTTTGAAAAATATTATAAAGAAATGTTATGATCTACAAGCTGTTCCATCGGATGGTTGAAATATAGGGTGGAGTAGAAATTTAAGGATACAGGGTGGTACAAAAATGTAATATTGAGTGGCAAATAAGTAGTTGCATATACAAGGTTGTTGAAATATATGGTGGAGTAAAATTATAATTATACAGGGTGAGTAATAAATGGTAGAAAAATTTTGTTATATAGCACTTGCATATATATGGGACGCAGTAAACTTACAGTTAGACGGTGTGATTCAAACAAGGTTAGAAAAAGTTGCAAATAAAGGGTGCTTTAAATGAAGTGTGGAGAGAAATTATACTTCATAATGTGGTTAAAAAAATATGAGGAAAAAAACAGCGTGGCTCATAATCAGTTGCACATATATGATAGTTGAAATATAGGGTGGAGAAGTGTTATAGTTAAGTATTTAAAAAGTGTTACATTGATTGACCAATAAGCGGCAGCGTATGCCAGGTAGTGGTACATACAAGGTGATTCAAAAAAAATTTGAACAAAATTGTTATATAGGGTGCCCCATAAGCAGTTGCAGTTTTGGTAAAATATATTGGGCTTTGATGGATATATAGTTATACAGGGAGTTACAAAACATGTTATACTGGGTGGCCGATAAATAATTGCATATACAAGGTGGTTGAAATAGAGGGTGGAGCAGAATTATAGTTAAACAGGTCGGATAATTTTTTTTGTACGATAGAACATGAGCTGTTGCATATATGCAATATCTGAAAAGTGGATCGAAGCAAAATTATAGTTATACTGTGTGATTAAAACAATGTTAGAAAAAGTTGCATAAGTGGTTGAAATATAAGGTGGACACAAATTATACTTCCCAGGGTGGTTAAAAAATGGTTATATAAGAATCCATAAGCAGTTGCGTAGATAAGATAGTGGGTGGAGCAGAGTTACAGTTAAGTGTTTAAGAAATATTATGTTTGGTGGCCCCTAAGCAGATGAAGATACAGGGTGGTTGAAGTATTTTGTTGAGTAAAATTATGGTTGTACAGGATGGTTCAAAAATAAGTTATAATGTTTGGCAGCAGTATATACAGGATGATTTTAATGTAGATGGAAGTAGAGTTCAAGGCGATTCAAAAAAAAAAGATTAAAATTGTTATATAAGGTGGCCAAAAAGCAGTTGCAGTTTGGGTGAGTGTTTAAATAAAGGTTTGGTGTTAGGGTGCCAAACTGTGTTTTTACATTTGTGACACACCAAGGGTACCACAGGCATTTTCATTATGGTGGATTGCATCCTACTATATGAAAAACGTGAAACATGGGGCGACGCACGATTATAGTTTTAGAGTGTGATTAACACAATATTAGAAAAAGTTGCATATAAAGGGTGATTAAAATATAGTGTGGATTGTACTTTACAAAGTGGCTCAAAAAATGTCAGAATTAATTATTATATGACGTAGACCATAATCAGTTGCATAGTTGAAATATAGGGTGGAGTAGAGTTATAAGCAGGTGTTAAAAAAGTTATATTGGGTGACAAATAAACAGCAGCATATACAGGATGGATGCATTTTAGGGTGAAGAAGAGTTACAGTTATACAAGGTGATTCAAAAAAATGTCGAATAAAATTGTTATATACGGTGGCCCATAAGCACTTGCAGTTTGGGTGAAATATATTCGGGATTGGTTAATTTATAGTTAATTAGGGTGTTTCAAAAAATATGGAAAAATTGTTATACATATATGTTTCATAAGTTATTTCTTTTTGCAAATACTTGTACATTCCGTACGCGGGTGAAACCGCGGGTACCGGTTAATATTTAGCTAATTAAGTAAGATCCACGTTAATTTTATATTATGCCCTAAAGCAATCCATTTGGAAAGATTATCAGAATAGAGTTAATACTGTAGACTGGTAAAGAGTAATATATTCTTGACAGGGTAGCTGGTAGGCCGCCTTTCTGATCCAGGTAGGCTATGTCTCTGCCAAAAGGAAACAATCATGTCAGGCGAGCCGTGATTATATATAGATTTCGATGCAGGAAAGAAGGCGTGTTCCTGATCTAAAGCATTTCTTCTACAGCAAAACTCACCTATTCCTCAGGCGTGGTATTTGAAATCTTAAATTCCTCTTTTGGAAACGGAGATCACAAACAGACTAGAAAAGGAAGCAGATGTAGGATGCTATGAATCGGCGTTTAAAAAATCTACCAGAGGAAATGAATTTTAATAGATGACCAGTAGAGTCTAGTAATTTCTGATAACAGGTGATAAAGAAGGATCAAGGGAAAATGTGAACAGTAATATGCTATATTTTAACATAAGCAAAATAAACAAAGGGGAAAAGTCTCTAATAAGCTGGAACAATGAAAATATGATATTACTACAACAACGTATAATTTAAGACAACACATTATTTAACGAATAAAATAATTTTCTACGTAATTATGAATGTAAATGTAAAATACTGAAAGATATTATATATGAAACTACACTTTTGAATACAATTACTCACATTGACCTTCAACCCCTAGCGGTAGTAACTACTGCTAAAAACATTTAATGAGCAGGGGTAGCGTGTGATATCGTGTTTAAAACGGTGAAATTCTCTATTCAGTGATATAGGACTTTTTGTTTTTTAGACGTTGGTAATAAGAAAAATCATTTTTTTTCAGTTGTTTACTCAAAATATTAAAGATGTCGTAGAATGAAGTAATGTTTGAAGTAATTAACAATATTTACAGTAATTATAGTCTAAGTCATATTTTCAACCTGGGCACAGTTCATTTCTTGACAAAAAAATGCCGGTGTTGAATTTCTTCAACAACTTTTTGCGTTGATTTGATTAATTTGTTGCCTTATTTGGTGTTTTAAATCATCAGTGTTACTTGGTTTACTCTGTTAGAATTTTGATTTTCAATAGGTCCACAAAAAATAATCCAGTGGAGTCAGATCGCCAGAACGGGGTGTCAATATATTTCACTTTTTCAAAATTTTCAATACAGACAGATGCTTTACTTAGAACATTATTACCTGCTTCTTCTCTTGTAGGTTTCTGTAGGGTTTTCTCAATATTTAACAATATATATATAATTTTTTTGTAATTCAATTTTGATCTCCCAAATTTGGGAAGATCTTTGACAGTTCCAAATGACGGAAATTTGCAAGTCCTGGCAAATCTTTTTATGAGAAAGATCGAAAGACAGGCTCTTCAGACCGCGGAGTACCATCCTAAGCTATGGTTACGATATGTGGATGACACATTTATAATATGGCCACATGGTACAGAACAATTCGACAAATTTCTGGATCATCTTAACAGAATACACTCGAAAATTATATGTATCATGGAAACAGACAAAACAACAGCCTACCATTGCTCCACTAAGTAATAGAAAAGAAACCTGACGGAACCACAGGACACACGGTATACCGCAAAACCATGAGTTATTTTCAGTAAAACCCTAACATACAGATTTAAAAGTCTAACAGACAACGAAAACAACAAGGCTGAAATGAACATTTTAAAGGAGGCATTAAAATCAAATGGCTATAACCACCACATAATACAAAAAGCACTTACACAGAAACCCAAACCCAAGACACAAGATCTTGACAGCTTTTCTCCCTTTTGTACGGGGTACAAGGGTCAAAATTGGGTAAGCCCTAGCGAAACACAATATAAAAACAGTTTTGAAGAAATACCATGCAGCCAAACTAACACAAAAACAAGGCCTGTAGAGAGGAACACACAAATGCAGTAAAACAAAAAACAACGACTGCATTGTCACAACACAATCTAAATACAGGTTATCAATTAGATTGAGACCACATGAAGATGTTAGCAAAAAGTGAAAATTAAATAACAAGGCTCGTTAGGGAATCTATTGAAATAGAATAATTTATATTTAAAAAAGAACCGACTTTAACTGGCTTAAAATAAAAACCGTTTAGAAACCATGTGCAATCAATAACTATTTTCTGACATATTTTTTTATCTAATTTAAGGTACAATTCTAGTACTTATGTTCCATACTATATAACATATTTTTAACCACTCTTTATTAGTATAATTCCACTGCACCTTATATTTCAATCATCCTTCTAACATTTTTTGAAACCTCCGCCCAATAATATCCTTGCATATGCTTATTTAACCATTTTTAGAGCTTTTATCCACTCTGTATAACTATAGTTTTACTTCACTTTTATTTCAACCACCTTGTATACGCAACTACAATACAATTTTTTTTGAACCACCCTTTATAACTTATATTTGAACCGTCATATATATGGAACTGCTTATATACCACCCAATATCACATTTATTTGTAAAATTGTTTTAACCTGTCTATCTATAGTTTTACTTCCCCTATATTTCAACTGTGCACATTGCTTGTTGTTCACTTCGATGCACGCACACACCTACCACCGTATACCATACAGAAAAGATGGCTCACCTAAAAAATTTTCTTTTCGATACACTAATGGAATATTTTGTGGCATTTCACTTGACTGCAATGAAAACCGTTACAAATACCCTCTACGATATACTTTCATGGCATATCTTGATATCTAAGCGAGATATTTATGATGAAAATTTGATATTTACATTGAAGTTTACCATTTTTTTGCAAATATTTTTACGATTTTTAGACGAACGGTATGATCTGCGGAACATCTTTTTACATTTTAAAATATTCAAATTTGTTGAGCCGTTTTAGAGAAAACAGTGTAAATTTATTGAAATTCACTGAAATGTAGTCCCTTAATTAAAAGCTCACGTTATAGAAAATTATAAGGTACCTTCCTGTAATATTCCTTAATACAATGCCGTTTAAGTCATCAACATTGCCTCCTCCTTTTTGTAAGTCGGTTAAAAACGCCTTCCACCCATATGAAGAGCCGCAGTAACAAACCGCTATATTAATATCAAAAAATCTTTAGAAAAGGTAAAATAATGTGAATATACTTTCGAGACAAGCGGACCGATAACCCGTCAAAAAGCGAGAGCTCTGATTGGCCAAAGCGAATAAGACCACGCCCACTCTGCTCATAGCATAAAACAAGGATGCAAAGCAGCACCCGATCATTTTGTGCTACACTTAGTGGGTGATAATATCGATTATTCCGAAGAAGATGAGTGAGATTTCGTCGAAACGCCAAACTGTTTTTTCTAAGACATAAATCATTCACACGAGAATCCCTTTAATAGATTTGACTGTATTCTTTATTATTTTCATTTTGGAAAATTATCATGGCATTCTGAATTGAAATATTCACTTATGCTTGCATCAATCATAGTATTCCTTTAAAAACTCTTCCTGATTGAATAAGGGCAATACGAAGCCAAAAATGAAGTTTCTTTGGTCAACTACGATTCAAGTGGGTTCTTATAATACCTGGCCTTAAGCTGAATAATCAAAACTCCTGATATTGTCATAATTCTTATTAGCGTATAATCGCTGCCCATTACATCAACAAAAAAAACTTCTATCATCAAAGCGTAATAACTTTTTTTATACTAAAACTTCTGGTTCGTGAAATGTTTGTTGGAGAAACAATGGCCGTATAAAACAGAACAGTAAGTGGACAGTAGAACATTTATTCCAAAACAACAGAAAAAAATCTCATGGGAACACACGCCTCGTTCAAGTTGGCAAGGTTATTAAATGGTGTTTCGCGAACTAGGACGGAACTCACTCTCTACGTTCAACCTGGAAAATATTATTCTGTGCTGTATTCCCTTTGAATTTCATTCTTTCAGAGATACGTATTATTACAACCCTCCAGGGATATCTGTTCTCGTATATAATTGAATGTCGTTACTGTTATGCTCGCCTTTGTTGGTGGATTGGGTAATTTGCACAGGGTGATGACGTCTAATAATTGAGGTTTTATGGTAAATTAAATGGTTGGCCATTCGTTTAGAAAAGGGTTGAAGGGATTTTAAGAGCGTTACTCCTGTTTGTTGACGTTTCAAATCAACAGAGTACCATGGAGATTATTTTGGTGAATTACCTAGTGTAATGTTTTTGTCAAGATTTTCTATTGACATCTTAAATTGTCATAAGCGCAGTGAAATAGCTCCATGTAGTTATGCCAAAACTACCTGCTACGGTTTTTCTCTACTAACTTTTGTACTAATTTCTTACTTAATGATATAGCATAAGAAAAAGATCTTAGCTCACCTCAAGTTCAGTTTACAGTTTAATTTTAGCTCGTTATGCATTTTTGTCAGTTATAATTTACGTAAAGTTACAGAAATCGCTTTTAAATATCGAGTCCAAAAAACATTCTATGCCTAAAATTCAAGGAATTCCAAAAATTAGTATTGAACCATTGTAGATATATAAAATGAAACACAGAAAACCTAAAGAAAGATTCAAAATTACAAAGAAAGTTGGAAAAAAACGACGCAAATAAATATATTGTTCACAGTTTGCAGAAATGATATAGAATAGAATAGAATAGAATATATTGAAACTACAAATGAGGATATTTTCCAGGATACTTAAAACCCGTTGCGATTATACGAGTAGTACCAACGAGACAATCTCAACCAATCAATATCGTATAAAATCGAAATTTAAATGTATGACACAAAAAATTAACACCAGCAAATAGATCTGTGATTATCTTGTATAGTAGATTTAAGAGCAATCAACGGGTCTCCGAAGCAGCTAGACATTCAAAGCAAAACGTCTAGCGACAGATCATTTATGACATGTATTACGTGATTTGTTTACAAGTTGAGTAAAAGTTTAATTTAAAATAAGGGCGTTAATCAAACCCGAGTATGCATTGGGTATGTACTGCATGTATTGCTTTGGGTCTCAAAAATGAGAATTTTAAACCAATATACTAATCTGTACCCCGTATTCGATTTGAATTTTGTTCTTTAAGAGATACGTATTATCATAACCCTGCAGGGATATGTGTTCTCGTATGTAACTACTGTTATGCTATCTTTTGATGAGGATTTTAAGGGAATTAGTCATGTTTGTTGACTTTTCGATTCCTAGACCACTAAGAGGAATATTTTGTCATTTACTTAGTAAAATAAAATTTATAGATATTTTTCTATTGGGTTCTTAAATTTTTACAATCATAGTGAAGTCGCTTGCTTTAAATCTCTAAATCCTGTATTTAGAACAAAAACTATGAAAAGAAGTAAATAGTTATGGATTTCGAGATCTTACTGACATATAGACTTGGAAAATATTTAAATTGAATTAATTAATAACCAAAAATCACCTATAAGGCCTCCGCAAAATGAGACGCAGTTTCGTGACGTGACGTGAATCTCGGCGAGAATTTGTAATCCACGTAAATATATGGGAGTGCGATATCTGGCAATGTCGATATCTTTACTTAGATTACAAATTTTCGCCGTGACTTACCTCACGTCATGAAGCTAGACCTCATTTTGCGGCTGGTCTGAGGAAATGACACATTTTGATTAATCATTATTATTCTTAAGCTTTTTAGCGCCAATATCACTAATTTATTTTTTAAGATATTCACGGTTAAGACTTTGGATGAAATATCCAACGTGTAACAAAATTGTCCTTTTTTCGCATAAATGACTCGACCTTCCACACGTCGTCCTAGAGGTCAGTAAAGTTAGCACCGCCATTTTTCAGAAACTCAAATTAAAACATATAGGAATTACGAGCTATTTAGGAGCTCTTGATTTTTACCTAAATTGATTTTTGAGCTCAATATTTACTATGGAAAAAGTGCAAAAAACTATTGGCGGTGCTAACTTTACGTAAAGTTAGCACCGCCATCTCAGAAAAATAAACAAAAAAAATTTGTGAAGCATCTCAAATTAGGAGCTATTTACGAGCTTTTAATTGACGTATTGAACGTCAACCCCTAAATTTGTCTAAGGGGCAAAAACCACCCCCAAAAAAATATTGAATTTTAATTTTAAATTTAAATTCTATTAAAATTATCTACGATTTACGAGCTCTTTCCTGGTGTAATGCACGTAAACATCAAAAAATGTCCAAGAGGTGAAAACAACCCCCCAGGTATGCAGTTTTTTCAAATTTTATGATTAATAAATTTTGAAAAATACCAGCATGATCTACGATTTACGAGCTTTCCAACAGTTTATTACACGACAACATTCAAATTACTGGAAGGGGTGCAAACCACTCCCAATTATGCAGGTTTTTCAAATTTTATGATTTATAAATTTTGAAAAATACCAGAATGATCTACGATTTACGAGCTTTTCAACGGTATATTACATGACAACATTCAAATTACTGGAAGGGGTGCAAACCACCCCCCAATTATGCAGGTTTTTCAAATTTTATGATTTATGAATTTTGAAAAATACCAGCATGATCTACGTATTACGAGCTTTAAAATACTACATTAAAATTTTTGCAAAGGGTGCAAACAACCCCCTTAATTTCCCATAATATAGACATTATGTGATTTTGTTTATTTTCAAAACTGACAGCCTAATCTACGATTTAGAAGCTCTTCAAGGATATATAACACTTACTTTCAAATTATTGTAACGAATGCAAACAACCCCCAAATTATGTAATTTTTCCAAATTTGTAGTTATTAAATTTAATTAAATTTAGAAAACTAGCAACATAAATTATGATGTAGAACCTCTTCAATGATACATTGGAGGATCACTTCAGAATCACCTGAAAGGTGCAAGTAACTATCTAAATGACTAATTATTTCAAACTGTCAGAGTTTTGAAATGGATGAAAATATTAAATATTATCCTTACTACGGCAAAGGTTTAGAAATCTAGATTTTACAAATTGTGATTTAAAAACTTGGAAATGGTGTAAGGTGTAATTATCTACGATGTATAAGCTTTCCAACAATATGTTAAAAAACGACTATTGTTGGTAGACATTGTTCGGATAAATAATTGTATTATGAATTATGATCTTTTAATTAAGTATTGAATCTCACGAAAAATTGTAACCATCTTTATGGACCACGTGTTGTTACCGTTTCTTCTGGTTTTGTATTGAACTAGCTTCTTCTTCAAAATCTGTTGCTCGAAGTTTTAATAATTACCTCAAGTTTTTTGTTTCTAATTAACATATTAAAACAGTTGTTTCAAATAGAATTGCAATATTTTTATGTATTACGAAATGCACAGATTAATTCCAGTCGGCATTTTTCAACCAACCTTCGCCAAACGAGTCATAAAAACGTTAAGAAAATATAAGTCAAATAATATTCTTATTTTTGTCTAACATTTACCATTTGAAAATGGGCTGAATCTATAATCTATACAAGAAATATAAAACAGGAGTTTGGTATCTGAGAGGGCAATGTATTTCGTTATTATTCTTTCAACTATTATTTTTGTACCCACAATAATCAAATTATTCATAACAAACCAAAAATACAAATAGGAAGACATAAAAGATCAAAGAATTAAACAAATGTGTTGTCTCGTCATCTAGGTGCCAATATTCCTACCTGTAACTAATAACTCAGTAAAATTTCCATAGATGGACCATTTCACATTTCAAATTACTGGTTAATATCATAAAATATAATAGAATTTTTTGTTAAAATGTTTATTGATACTACTTCAATATACCTACTTATTGAGAGAATTTCAACGTACTTGAATTTCAAAAAGAAATGTTCTTAAATCAAATGATAGCGATTAATTGTATAATGAAGTATATTATATATGAGTTTGAAGGTAAAAATTGAATACAGAATGGCGTATATTACTTATGTGATTCCAGAATTTAAGTAACCCCTGCAATAGAAAATACCACATTACGAATTTTTTACTGCTTTAATAAAATATATTGCCTCGACTAGAATCAGTGGCACCAATCAAATATTAGATAACAATTATCAGAGAACTGTTTCCAATATATTCACATGAACAGTGTATTTAAATTTATTTTTTCATGCTACAGAAAAGGCCATTACAAACAACGGCAAGAAGGCTTTCTCGAATGTTTCATCAAAATCTAAAATGAAAATTCTTTTATAGGCCAAAAATAACGTTCTTAATTTAGATATTTGAAAATGGACTAAACTAATTATGTAAAAATATTGCGGATGGACTAATAAGATGGTAATATCTTTTTCATTACGGAGTATCCTTATTGGCAAAACTACATTACTGGTGTACAAACCGCATAATGAATGAATTAATTGAGAAACAACATTTTTTGAGTTAATAAAACATTGAAAAAATTTAGTTTCCTTGAGGATCAAAAGACAAGTTCTTGTGTTTGTATAGGAACTTACAATCTTATTATAATTTGAAAAAAACCGCACAATTGAGGGGTGGTTTGCACTCCTTCCAGTAATTTGAATGTAGTCGTTTAATATACTGTTGGAAAGCTCGTAAATCGTAGATCATGCTGGTATTTTTCAAAATTTATAAATCATAAAATTTGAAAAAAAAAACTGCATAATTGGGGGGTGGTTTGCACCCCTTCCAGTAATTTGAATGTGGTCGTGTAACATACCGCTGGAAAGCTCGTAAATCGTAGATCATGCTGGTATTTTTTAAAAATTGTAAATCATAAAATTTGAAAAAACTGCATAATTGGGGGGTGGTTTGCAACTCTTCCAGTAATTTGAAAGTTGTCGTGTAATATACCGTTGGAAAGCTCGTAAATCGTAGATCATGCTGGTATTTTTTAAAATTTATAAATCATAAAATTTGAATATACTGCATAATTGGGGGGTGGTTTGCACCCCTTCCAGTAATTTGAATGTAGTCTAGTAATATACCGTTGGAAAGCTCGTAAATCGTAGATTATGCTGGTATTTTTTAAAATTTATAAATCATAAAATTTTAATAAACTGCGTAATTGGGGGGTGGTTTGCACCCCTTCCAGTAATTTGAATGTAGTCGTTTAATATACTGTTGGAAAGCTCGTAAATCGTAGATCACGCTGGTATTTTTCAAAATTTATAAATCATAAAATTTGAAAAATTTGCATAATTGGGGGGTGGTTTGCACCCTTTCCAGTAATTTGAATGTAGTCGTGTAATATACCGTTGGAAAGCTCGTAAATCGTAGATCATGCTGGTATCTTTCAAAATTTATTAATCATAAAATTTGAAAAAACTGCATACTTGGGGGGTGGTTTGCACCTCTTCCAGTAATTTGAATGTTATCGTGTAATATACCGTTGGAAAGCTCGTAAATCGTAGATCATGCTGGTATTTTTCAAAATTTATAAATCATAAAATTTGAAAAAAAACTGCATAATTGGGGGGTGGTTTGCACCTCTTCCAGTAATTTGAATGTGGTCGTGTAACATACCGTTGGAAAGCTCGTAAATCGTAGATCATGCTGGTATTTTTTAAAATTTATAAATCATAAAATTTGAATATACTGCATAATTGGGGGGTGGTTTGCACCCCTTCCAGTAATTTGAATGTAGTCTAGTAATATACCGTTGGAAAGCTCGTAAATCGTAGATTATGCTGGTATTTTTTAAAATTTATAAATCATAAAATTTTAATAAACTGCGTAATTGGGGGGTGGTTTGCACCCCTTCCAGTAATTTGAATGTAGTCGTTTAATATACTGTTGGAAAGCTCGTAAATCGTAGATCATGCTGGTATTTTTCAAAATTTATAAATCATAAAATTTGAAAAAAAAAACTGCATAATTGGGGGGTGGTTTGCACCCCTTCCAGTAATTTGAATATGGTCGTGTAACATACCGCTGGAAAGCTCGTAAATCGTAGATCATGCTGGTATTTTTTAAAAATTGTAAATCATAAAATTTGAAAAAACTGCATAATTGGGGGGTGGTTTGCAACTCTTCCAGTAATTTGAAAGTTGTCGTGTAATATACCGTTGGAAAGCTCGTAAATCGTAGATCATGCTGGTATTTTTTAAAATTTATAAATCATAAAATTTGAATATACTGCATAATTGGGGGGTGGTTTGCACCCCTTCCAGTAATTTGAATGTAGTCTAGTAATATACCGTTGGAAAGCTCGTAAATCGTAGATTATGCTGGTATTTTTTAAAATTTATAAATCATAAAATTTTAATAAACTGCGTAATTGGGGGGTGGTTTGCACCCCTTCCAGTAATTTGAATGTAGTCGTTTAATATACTGTTGGAAAGCTCGTAAATCGTAGATCATGCTGGTATTTTTCAAAATTTATAAATCATAAAATTTGAAAAAACTGCATAATTGGGGGGTGGTTTGCACCCTTTCCAGTAATTTGAATGTAGTCGTGTAATATACCGTTGGAAAGCTCGTAAATCGTAGATCATGCTGGTATTTTTCAAAATTTATTAATCATAAAATTCGAAAAAACTGCATTCTTGGGGGGTTGCTTTCACCCCTTGAACATTTTTAGATGTTTATGTGCATTACACCAGGAAAGAGCTCGTAAATCGTAGATAATTTTAATAGATTTTAAATTTAAAATTAAAATTCAATATTTTTTCGGGGGTGGTTTTTGCCCCTTAGACAAATTTAGGGGTTGACGTTCAATACATCAATTAAAAGCTCGCAAATAGCTCGTAATTTGAGGCGCTTCACAAAATTTTTTTGTTTGCTTTTCTGAGATGTGGGGTGCGCTAACTTTAAGTAAAGTTAGCACCGCCAATAGTTTTTTGCACTTTTCCCATAGTAAATATTGAGCTCAAAAATCAATTTAGGCAAAAATCAAGAGCTCCTAAATAGCTCGTAATTCCTATATGTTTTAATTTGAGTTTCTGTAAAATGGCGGTGCTAACTTTACTGACCTTCGTCCTAGGTATAATGATTACAGTGGAGGTCTCTTTTAACAATATCAAAGAAAAAATTGCTAGGTCGCAAGGTCGGGGATGTAAGAGAGTTTGGAATAGGTTCAAACGTTAGATTTCGCAGTGCCTCTTAAGTTGGAGAGAATGAGTGTGGACGAGCTTTCTCGTGTTGCAAGATTATTGGCGCCAGGCTGCCTCTCCCATTTTAAGTCAAATTGTCGCTGTGTGTATGACCAGCAGTTATGGCTTTTTAACCAACGGCAGAATAAGCCGCATTTAAACCAGGAGGAATTTCAGTAGAAGTTTTTAACCGGCAATTTTTTTATGTATGTTCAGTGATTATTGAAAAAGCAATTTTAATGATTTTTAACTGTATTATATTAAGGAATATTACGGAAATGTATCATATAATTTTCAATAACATGAAATTTAAGGTTTTCCTGAAAATCAGAAAAAACAGCAATAAATTTCCATAAAACTTCACTGTTTTCTTTAAATCAATTTGAATATTTTAAATTGTAATCTCCAAAGACATATTCCAGATTTATTCCGTATATTTTTCTAGAAGGTAAACAGTAGTCTCTGAATGATTAAGGAGGTAAACAGTTATTTTAAATGTTCATTTGAGATTTTCACTCCTCACAATAGTTTCTGAAAAATACAGATAAGTTATGTAATGAACATCAACGTGTAATATCTAGGAGCAGTTTGTTGAAACTGCTCGGAACTCTAGTTGCCTTCTTTTAGAAAAAAATCTCTCGCAGGATTAACTGTTAGAAAGTAGGTCCGAGCAGTTTCCACAACTTGATTCCAGATACTACACCTTGATTTCCATTACATAACTTATCTGCATTTTTCAGAAACTATTGTGAGGAGTGAAAATCTCAAATGAACTTTCAAAATAAGCTAAAACAGACCGTTTTTCAGGAAATAGGAAAACTATGTGAAAAAAAAACGGCAAAAGATCAATAAAATGTCAAATTTTCTACATAAATCTCAATCTTAAATGTCAACTACATTGTACAAACAAGGTGTTTAAAACGGTTTTCATTTTGATACATTCAAATTTGTTTTAGGCGCTTATAGTTGTGTGAAATGGCTAAAAATATTCATTAGAGTATAGAAAGAAAACTGTTATGCCGGCAATCATTTCTACCCAGCATACGGTTATAAGTGTGCAGCAAGCTATGTGCGGGATTAAAAGATAGAATTATACAGGTGGGTTCAAAAAAATCTTTAAAATAAATGTGATATTCGGTGGTACATAAGCAGTTGCATATATAGGATGGTTGAAATATAAGGTGGAATAGAAATTATACTTTTACAGAGTGGTTCAGAAAATGATAGACAATTAAGTTATATTAGGTGACCAATATCCAGAAGCAAGGGGTTACAATATATGGTGAATTACTAATACAGAGTGGTTCAAATAACAAGACAAAATAAAATTAATGAAAAAAAAAGAAAGAAAAAAAAAGAAAAAAAAAAAAAGAAAAAATAGGAAAAGAATCCAAATTAGAGAGAACTTAAAAAAGTTCGTTTGTGACGGGGTCCCCTTATGGCAGAATATTTTTCAATAAAATATAAATTGTAAAATATTAAGGTGTATTCAGAGTATTTGAAAGTCAAGATATGACACAAAATAGTGATGGATTGCAAACGGTTTTTAAATTGTTTTAACAGTTAAAAACTCGATAACAGCAGGCTATTTAAGTGACGTTGATTTGCACTAGATCACATCTCCTTACACCCGTTACTCATAACATATTGAATGAAGGCAAGGCTTTAAAACTGAGTATGCATATAGTAATTCCGAGTATGCCACATATTATTTGTGTTTGGAGAAGTGTTTTTATGTTACATATCCTCAATCTAGAATAAGTAATTTTTAAAACTCTTTCACTAATTAATAATTATTTTTTATACTTTTAAAATTATCAGGAAATATAACTTTTCTCAAGAAATAGAACGATCTTTTTGAAACTAATGACTTGAATAACTTAATATCAATCTGATAAATATTCCTTTTAATAAAATGCCAACAAACTTTTCTCGTGCATTTCCCAAGAAACTTTCATGTGTTCAGACGCTGATGTTGTCTGGTGGAACAATAGCCTTATAAAATAGAACGGTAAGTGGAGAGCAGCACATTCGTTCCTAGCAGAAACGACAAATGGGAATACAGTTTTGTTTAGATGCCAGCGATATGAAATGTCAGGATGAACCAGGGCAAACTGTCTGGGAATAGGGAAGATATATTTTATGTTCAGCGCCTGAAAATGAATTATCTCATTAGTTTTTTTAGGGAAATAGTTTCGTAGTTTCTATGAAATGGGGGTTTTTCTTTTCACTGTTCCGGCCAATTATGTTTATTATACATCTGTATTTTAAATTACAAAAAATAATAATGAAAATGAATGTAACGTGAAATATGTAATGCAGTTATGCACTTAAAATTTTCCTTCTGACTCTTGAATTCGAGAATATTCACGTTTGCTATTTTCGTAAGGTTATTATTTAAATAATAATTAACAAATTGAATTATTCAGCAGATAGTCAAATGGCGAATTCAAATCCCATAGAATAATCTTAAGATTTTGACAACAAATTCGGTCGTACCTAGTAAATCAAAGAGAAAAGACACTGCAAGAAGTGCAGTTTTTAATTTTATGAATATCTGTATGAAATGAAAAATAAAATATAAACATTTTTTCCAACAGATTAGGCATAATTAAGATAATAGTAATACAGTCTATACTGGGACTTTTAACTGATTCAACTATGTATTGTTAGAACCTAATCCATTATTAAGTTTTTGGAATTTTCAACACATCTGGCAAACTTGCCGTACGTGCCTATGTTCTTAATAAATTCGTTCAAAAGACGACATTCAATGAAAAAACAATGTCAATATGATGTATTTGATCTACTGGAGAATTTTATGAGATTTTCTTTCCACTTAGAGTTGTTTTGTAACATTTTTGTGGTTGAGTAAGCATTTAATAATAATAACATACTCATCTCCATCATGGACATTTCCAAAAAATATATATCAAAGTGTAGGTACCTAAAACGTATCATACCCGACACTACTAATTTAGAATTGAGAAATTTTACAGGTAACATGAATTGCAATGTCATAAAAAACTCACTTAACTCAGTTTTTTTTATTCCAATCTTATCATTTCCACACTCATATTTCATAAACATCAACAAAAACTTCGCAATTGAAAAATAGCATTAGAAAATTATTCAATTTAATATTAAAATAAAACTAACTCTCTTGGCCAAACCAATCTCGGCAACATATTACATTCAAAATAACTAAATATCGCATAACTTTTTTGGAATACCGAACCAGAACCTTCTGCAATAATTCCTTTATTACGGTTTACGCTCAATGAACGAAAGTCATAATTTCGGTTGAAAATTATAATTATTTTTGCCTTAAATATCCTTGTATTTGATAAGAATGTTAGAGGATTTTGTTTATTGTATTGTTAAGTTAAGTTAAATTTGTCGCAGTTTTGTAAATAAATGGTACAATACACACGTAAGTGCTTTCTTTGGTTAACAACTTTGAACAATTTTTTGTAGTAAACCGTACTTTTGGCATAAATTATATGACTTTTCCATTTTTACTGCTCAGTTCTATCACCTACCAAAATTAATGCACTGCATTAAATCACACTCATGTCTAACCATGGCATTATAATTACAGAGTTGGTAAAGTGAGTGCATATTACCCTTGCTATCGGTGGAAAACAAAGACGTTGACAATAAAAATTATGACTAAAACCCAAAAACTTCCCTCTAGGATAAGTTTTTGCTGAACGGAGAGTAGCGCCTTTGGCCTCTGAGGCGCTCGGCACTCGAATGTCTAAGGCTGGGATCTATTTTGCACATCATCTGTGATCGATTGCGTGTATGTAAAACAGACCTCTTCGATATAAATTAGAACGATCACTGATCATACAGCAGCACTCAGTGACGTGTCACCCATGCCAACGGTCGCGGGTGGAGTACAACTAGTGCAAGATAGATCGTAGCCTTAAAGTACGAAATTGTAAAGGGCATAACCGTAGGTGGACTACATTTGTGGACAAATAAAATTGTTGAAAAGCGCTAACATGAAATGATTAGTGAAAAATCATGAAAACGGTTTAAGCGATTGAATGCGAGGTGAAGAGGCCCTGACTATGTATAAGAAGCTCTGGGTGGAAATTCTATCCCAACGCCGAAAAAAAAAGAAATCAGGTCGAAGAAGGATTTCCTTCAGGCTGGCATGAGCATTTTTCTAGACGAATTGGGGAAACTGAAGCGTAACAGTACACAACCGATTCCCCGCGTATATAGGTTGAAAATTGCTTGACTTCACTGTTTATTTCTAATATGAAACCTTTACCTGAGTTCTTGCCTCCTATAATCCTAGAGAGTGAGCCATTTAATCGTCAAAGCGAAGCAGAAACTGTTGAGACACTAAGAAGAAAATGAGGTAGTTAAATACGGAGCTTCTGGAGGTGCTTAACTAGCAGTTAGAAGAAAATGGGAATTACTGACTTTTTCATTTGATGATAGGTGGAAACTCTCAAATAAACTGGTGTGGCAGCAACATTTACTTTCAGAAAGCTATTTCAAAGACAATTAGACACAACCACTGAAACCCAGAACATATCTCAGCCTTTCACTGAGAGTGGATACAATGATTGATTTGGGTGGCCAGCGTCGAACAAGGTCAAGAGCGGAGCTAACAGTGGGGTCAAAAAGATAGTGGCTAGAGAAGTGAGGAAGAGAGAAAGATTTCCAGCCAAATCTTAAGAATGATACAATAGATTTGAAACTAAGGCCATAGACCTTACTTTTATACAATAGCCATGGTTGGCTAATAGTGAATTTTTGGGAATTTCGTCGGTTAATGAATGAATTAATACTGGTCTGAGTGTCTACGGAAAAACTCATTCTTGTTGAGCACCAGACCAGCGATGGAGTACTGAACTTATCTTAGTAGTATAGAGACGATGTTGCTCTGCATGTAGCTCATTGGCAATAACTATAGAAAACTGAATGTTCAACCACAGACATATCCCACTTGGTATCACCACATCAGCATAGTAGAGTCAGTTAGAGAAAAGATAACAATTTATTAAAACCAATGGACTACTGAAATAAGACCTTGAGACTATTATAAATTTAGTACATTCTGACAATTAGCTGACAGGTTACAGGGTCGTTCGTTAATGACCCTCGTTTTGTAATTTCAAAAGCAATAAATAAAAAGCAATCTGTGTGTCGATTAAACATGTTTCTTGCCAAATTATGGCTTTATGGCTCAGGGCAATCCACTATTATTGACAGTCGGCTGAATTTAATAGGGGTCGTACCAACCTATGATATTGAACACTTTGGTCGTCTAAAATCGGCAGTTATTCTGGAAAATATAAATAATCCACAAACAGTTTTGAAAGACCGCAATTCTACGTGAGATAGCTTACAACTGAAGTGGCTGCCGTGTTGATTCACACAGGACCAAAAACAACAACGCATCCACTATTCAGAACGCTGTTTGGTGTTCAAGCGAGATAAAACGAATTTCTTGCATCAGTTTGTGACATTAAATGAACCATGTCCTGCTACTACACATTTGAATCAAAGAGACCATTAGCTGAGCGCACAGCAGTTTCTGCAATTCGACCAAAAATATCAAGAATCAGCTGTCAAAGTTATCGCATCCGTATTGATAATAATATCGATTTCGAATATGATGTGACATTGATTGAGGGTAGAAATTAAGAAAAAATACGCCTAACATGCAAAAGGGAAAAGTCAGGTTCCACCGAGACAATGCCCAGTGTTAGAAATCGATGTAAACGATATTAAATTGAATGAAATAGGCTTTGCTTTGCTTCTTCACTCACCTTAGTCTCCAGATCTGACACTCTGGGACTACCAGCTTTCTGCAGATATGAACAATATGTGTCAGGGAACGAAATGTGAATCTAATGAACGACTAATTTTCGAAGTTGAGCCTGATTTTGCGATTTAAGGCAATGGTTTTACAAAAAATACATCGGAAAGTTAGAGGAGCGTTGGAATTTATGAGAATATGTTCATAAATAAAGTAGAATTTCTCAAAAATAAAATTAATTAGACGGGATACTTGTCGAGTGAGAGTAATGGTAAACTTTTTCAATAATACTCGTTTTCTTAACGCATTTTTTCGCACCATTCTTTAAATTTCAAACAGAACTTATTTTTCTGTAATTCCTTTTTAAGATACTCCCAATCCGCAATTAATAATGAACTTCCGAACTTTTTTAATCATCTCATAAAGTACAATCTTTTCTGTTTCCATCTTCATAAATCTTGACCAACTCAATCGGAAAGAAAGGTCGGACATTATTTCACAGAACATTAATCTAAAAAGTTTTTTTATATATATAAACCAGAGGATTGTATACCATTTGACCTGATTCGTTCACAGGCTCTGCTGTATTTACTTCGTCTTCGAGCAGGCGTTAAGAATTTGACGTAATTTACGGATATGAGATGGCTGATTCAACAAACTCAGGATAACTACATTGTCAGGAAAGGATTTATACGTTTGATATGGGGATTAAGGATAATGACAGTAGACTGTCCAGAATACGAGACAGGCAAAACAACAAACATATATTGGAAAAGGAATGACTTGGCGAGCTTAAAACTTCAGAAAGGATTTTCGCTGAATAGGAATGTCAGCTGTTGGCTTAGTTGAATGTTTCGTAAAGATATGGAAATAAAAGATTAAAATGTTGAGCAGAACAAAGAATATGCATGATATGGAAATACTGCTTAAACTTTCGAACGTTTCAAATGCAAACTGGACTGAACTTATATAATTGGAATTCTTATATTTTATATTCCTTGGGATATCTTGTGTAATGCTGTTTTGAAGAGGTTTAAGTTTTATGTTTGATGCCGTATCAGATTTACCTAAAGAATTGTACACTTTGATTTATATGATTTTGCAATTTTCTAACTTATTGCATTCATTTGGATCATAACAAATCGTAATTTGAAAATGATTTGTGATTAGAAAATTAAAGTTCTCTTTGTTAGGAAGGCCCTTCACTGTTCTGAATATTCATTGAGATTTTCTATTCCCACTACTTTTCTATAACAGACAAGTATTTAAACTGAGTAAGAAAGACAAAGAGTAGTGGGTCCAATTCCCCGGATTACTGGTTGTCCTCTACAGAACATCCTTCGTCATCTAAGACAAAGAAATCTACACAATACGAACATCCAGTCTTTCTTGTATACACAGAAAATTGCATTTTGTGAGTATATTGTGTACGTATTCTTTCTTGGGACGTTTTAACTCCATGTCTAGAGTTGGTGTTAATCACTATTCGGATTACTAATGCTAGATTTTTTAATTTTCTTTGCAGTGCACAGATTTGTAAAAATTCAACAAATATAGCATAAATCATACTGTTACAACGTTTGTCGTTTGACGATACCAATAGAGGAATTCTCTTCAAATTAATCACCATAATAAAAACCGAAAAAATAAATAACGATACACCAGCAACATGCAGTAGAGGATGTACGTTTGACTCATCCCTCTTAGTTTAAGAAAAATACTGTGTTATTGATTGTGAACTTTTGGTGTGGAAATAGAGAAGATTATTTTCGATGTATAAATATTGTTTGAAACTACAGAAAATTTATGACAATACAAACCGTGATTGATAAAGACTCTAGACTTGAAGTTAAACTCCGTGTCTGCACAGCAGTATACACAAGACACAATACACTTATTTGTACACACGTAGACTGCTCGATCATATTATAGAGAATTGTTGTTTCCAGAACGTCTTTGAGGGCGACTCTTTGGAGAGGACAACTTATGGTACTGAGCAATTTTTCGAAATTGTTCTACCACCCTTTCTCTATTATAATTTTATATACTTATCTGAAATGGGTTGAGGAGAAAAAATACTACCGAGTAGGCAAAATAATTATAATACCGGTGTTCTGTTCAGTTGCCATCAACTAAGCATCTAACGTACATAATGAGTCGGGTTTTGGGTTCTTTAGTGGGTCGTTATTAAAGGCAAATATTTTTGAAATTTTTCAATTTGTATTTAATTTGAAACTTAGCATTCAATTGTTAAAGCCCATTGGCAACATTTTAAGATGAGCACAGATAATTATGTTTCTTGTTCACAAACCCTTTGCATGACCTATCAATCAGTTCAGTTCAGTTACCTAGTGACTCTCGGGGAGTAGGAAGATTGAGGCCCCGAGTTCGATCTAGATCTGAAACTCTTTTTCACTTTTGATTTCTCACCCGTAACCTAGCCTTGTTCATATATATATATATATATATATATATATATATATATATATTTGTTTTTAAGTTTTCGTGGGCACTAAATGTTTTAGGCGGTTTCCGGGAATTCATCCGCGTAGTGATAACTGATCCCTGCCGGCATCGATGGTAAAATGACGACGTTTCGGCAGAGTCACATCTGCACTCTTCAGGTCTTTCGCTTCTAGTTACTCGAACATACTTACAGTATTCGTATATATATATATATATATATATATATATATATATATATATATATATATATATATAAGCACTTTTAGGTATGCTTTACTACATTTTCTTTACCCATATTCTGAAAATGTTTTACGTAATAGAAAAATATAGGGAAGGCCCCCGGGTCTATCTTAACATAGTAGAGTTTAATCCATTTAAATCGATTAAACCCTTTCAGAAGTCATTGAATGGCAAATCGTAAAAACATGCTTTTTTCGATTTTCTCTAAAAAGTATGTTAAGCAAATAAATCAAATTTGGCGCTTTTATGCCGAATACGAAGAAGAGTAGTAGTTAGTATTCGAGTAACTAAAAGCGAAAGCAAAAGGCTACGAGAATTATGCGAACCGCCCTGAAGAGGGCAGATGTGACTCTGCCGAAACGTCGTCATTTTATCATCGATCCCGGCAGGGATCAGTTATCAAATACGCGGATTAATTCCCGGAAACCACCTAACACAATTAGTGCCCGCGAAAACTTAAAAACAAATATATATATATATATATATATATATATATATATATATATATATATATATATATATATATATTAGGATGAACTAGTGGTGTTGGATTCCTCATCCATAAGAGATGGACCGATAAAATTATAGCCGTGTCCGGAACATCAGACAGAGTCGCAAGTCTAACATTGTCGCTTTCGAAAAGATACTCCATTCAAATAATACAAGTTTACGCCCCAACAATTAGCCATTCTGACGAAGAAGTTGAACAACTATACAGCGAAATCAAAGGGGCCTTAGATACCAACAACAGCCATTTCAAATACATTATCGGCGACTTCAACGCGAAAATAGGGAAAAAACAAGACCGAGAAGGATCAGTGGGGAACTTCGGGTTCGGTGCACGAAACGAAAGAGGTGAGAGATTAGTACAGTTCGCACACTATCAGAACATGTACATATCAAACTCCTTCTTCAAAAAAAAATCCTAATAGGAAATGGACTTGGGAAGCTCCAAATGCGTCAGTTAAAAATGAAATTGACTTTGTCCTGACAAACAAGATTAATACCATCAAAGATGTAAGCACGCTAAATAAATTTAGGATAGGAAGCGATCACAGACTTGTAAGAGCAAGAATTTTCCTTAATACGAAACTGGAGAGATATAAACTTACTTACTAGACGCCTGCTACTAGCATAGACATTAACAACCTGAAAGAAAATTCTGAAAAATATCAGACGCTGATAGAAGAGAAGCTCCGGGAACAACAAGACAACACACAACTAATGAATACAATACTGACCTGTGCTAAAGAAATAGGCGGAACCCAACAACGAAACGAACGCAAGAAGCTTAGTTCGGAAACAAAGGCGTTGCTTCAGAAAAGAAGAGAACTGAAAAGGACAACAGACATCCAACGCATAGAATACAGTGAACTATGCAAGACAATAAGAAAGAAAATTGCAGAGGACATCAAAAAATACAACGAAAAATTGGTAGAAACTGCAATTGAAAATCGGAAAAGTTATAAAAACGCTAAGAAAGCATTGATAATTGGGAAAAGACAGGTAATCGCATTGACAGAAGAAAATATCAGAATAACGGATAGACACAAAATAATGGAGCATGTCATGAAATCCTACAAGGATCTATACAAAGCCCCCGAATCTCTGGAAATACAGCTGACGAAAGAAGAAATACCTGAAATACTTGTGGAGGAAGTGGAATCAGCGGTCAACAAAATGAAAAATGGTAAGACAGCAGGTAACGACGCAGTAACGGCTGAACTACTAAAATAAGTTGGTAGAGAAGCATGGAAACGCCTAGCCAAAAAATATACGAATTGCCTAAGAACCAGACACATCCCAGAAAAATGGAATAGCGCCCTCATAGAATTAATCCATAAGAAAGGCAATAAAGAAGACATTCGGAACTACAGACCGATAAGTCTCCTGCCGGTAGTGTACAAAATATTCACTAAAATCATACAAAATAGAATACAGAGTACACTAGATTCCGCGCAACCCCGAGAGCAAGCCGGATTTCGTAGTGGCTTCAGCACAATCGATCACATACACACTATAAGGGAAGTTATCAGTCGAACTAGAGAATATCAAATACCACTTGCCTTGGCCTTCATTGACTTCGAAAAAGCGTTCGACACTATATATCCGAAGGCGGTGATCAACGCCCTGAGTGAACAAGGTGTAGATAAGCCATACATAGAAACGTTGGCTAATATATACAAGGAAGCCAAAGCCAAAATCAGAATATACGAAGGCAGCCCTGAATTTCCTACTAACCGAGGAGTCAGACAAGGTGACTCAATATCACCGAAGCTATTCACAGCGGCATTAGAGAGTATCTTTCGACGATTAAACTGGGACCACAAAGGACTGAACCTAGATGGAGAATATCTAAACCATCTGAGATTCGCCGATGACATTGTCTTAATTGCCAATAACGCAGGAGAACTACAAAATCAAATCAATGAACTTAGCAGAGTAAGCAAGGAAATAGGCCTAAAAATAAATATCGGAAAAACAAAGATAATGTACAACGAACTAGTAGACACACAAGACATCAGAATAGATAACACAGTAGAAATAGTAGAACAATATATATACCTAGGTCAATTAATACACATATCAGGTTCGCTACTACCAGAAATAAACAGAAGGATCAAACTTGCATGGATGACGTTTGGAAGAAACTCCATAATCTTCAAGTCACGAATGGTATTCCGCCTTAAGAAAACCGAACTTACAAGAAAACTACAAGTAGCACAAAGGTCTATGGAAAGATGCATGATCGGAATAACGAGAAGAGATCGGAAGAGAATAGAGTGGATAAGGAACAAAACCCAGGTAATAGACGTTATCCACAGAGTGAAATCTCTGAAGTGGCAATGGGCAGTACATTTGGCAAGAAGACAAGATAATAGGTGGTCAACAAAAATCACACAATGGTATCCTAGGGGTGTTAAAAGGCCAAGGAAACGCCCCAATGTAAGATGGGACTATGGCATCAAGAAAATAGCAGGCATAACCTGGTCCCAAAAAGCGTAGAACAGAACAACATGGAGAGATTTGCGAAACGAATATGTAAGAGAGGCTACACCATAATGGTCGAAATTAGCTGCATAAGATGATAATGATTAGGATGAAACCCATTGAAAAAAGAAGAGTATACAACAACAATAAAAGAAAAAAATAATTTACGGGCGATCTGAGGTCGGGGAGTGGAAGGAAGTGGGTTTGTACAGGTAACAAACTGTTTATCTCGGTTTCCGGCAAAACTGTGGGTCCTATGGAAAAAAGTTAAATGGCAAAGTTGTAGGTAATATAAAGATCTCCAACTTTTGTATTTATACTACCTTTAAATTTATGTGAAATATTAAAAAAAATAGTTTTTGGTTTGATATTTTTATTTTTTCAATAAAAAAATTCACGAAATTTAATAACTCACCTTTTTATGTCCCAAACACACTGTAATTTTCTTTATTTAAAATATTAGGATGCCTTTTCGGTATTAAATCAAAATAAGGTGAAAAAATAATATTTTATATAAAAAAAAACAGTGTGTTTGAGACATAAAAAGGTAAGTCTTCACCAAAGTTAAAACAAAAAGGTTAAACATAGTTTATCGTTGTAGAATTTGTTGGGATTAAAACCACAATTATAGGAAAGTCCGTACATTTTAAATATTCAAAATATTTCAGGGTCTAAATCAAATTAAAGATATTAAAAAAAAACATGGAATACAAGAATACGATGAGTTTCTGGTCAAAAATATTGTTTTTTATCTTTTTGAGATGTCTTTAAAATATTTAAATCGAAAAATTACACTTGAATTAAAAATAACAGACCACTGTCATATTTGAGTCAGTAATAGTAACGGGTAAGTATTAAAAGGAGTGACACTGAACATTCAGCGACTCAGCGATTGCATCACATTTTAAGTGGACTGCATTTGGCGAAGACAAATGTGCTGTTCGATCAAGGCAATGCATGGATGCAACGTGTATACTCAACATGGGAAAAATCCATCAATTGGATTACGAGTTGCTCCTGCATATTCTCCAGACTAAAGCCCCTGTGACTATTTCCTGTTTACCAATGTGAAGAAATGGCTGGGCGGTAAGAGAATTGGGTCCAATGAAGAAGTCATCATTGAAACAAAACTTCTATTTTTGGTAGCTTTAAGGAAATCTATTACTTGGACAGTGCTAAAAGAGATGTTGAGAAATGAGATTTTTATTTGTCGAAAAAATATTTTCATTCAAAATAGCTATGTTTTATCAAACAACCAAACGATGACGGTCTAAGCGAACAAGATTGCATCGAAGTCAGACGGATTTACACACTACGACGACTTCGCAAGAAATAAAAGATACATTGGTATTATTTATATAAAATGTGAAGATGCTCGAACAGCATTTTACCAACATCCAACGTTGAAATTTTTAGTACTAAATTAAAATTACGTTTGGTCTTAAAACAGAAGCAATTCCCTCAGAAACCGCATTAAGTTTGCAAAAACATACTCATTTTCTCTCAGCAGTCGACAGTGAGCTTTCAGCGAGATTGAGTTGTAAATGTTATTAAATTTTTCTTTATAATAGTCTCACTTAGACGCGAGGGAAAATGAATATAAAGTGTCCTGTTTTGGAGAAGTTGTTTCATTATAAGTCACTGTGCATTGGGTGTTTGCGCTATGTATAGATTTTTTAGCTTTTTTAGTGGAGATTTTATCTGTTATGTAAACTCTCGTCCCACACAAAGACAAAGAATTATAATACTTATGTACTGTGACTGAATTAGTTATTTTTACAATTTTTTGAATTCAAAACGTACAACGGTAAAGAACAGAAGAATTATATTACTAAAAATTGTAATAGCATAAATCTTAAAAAACTAATTTACGATAAAATTTGTCAGAAGAGAGTATGCAATAAATGTAATTATCGTTATTCGAAACCTACGATGAAAATAATTGAAAATAGATTAGGAGTAAATCAAAATAAAGGATACCTAATTAACCCACTTCAAAAGAAGTGGAGGTTATCAAATGGTCTGCATTTACAGTTTGTAAGTGTAAGTTGAATTCAGATGGAAAAATTTTGTTATGGCCAAACATATGTTTGTTAAGAAGAAGAAGAGTAAATTGTGTTCCATGTCGTTTGACAGTATACTTTCTATGTGTTTTATGCTAATAGATTTGTGATATATGATTTTAATTTTAGAGAGATTCTAGAGTTTTTTTGTTCTCTGTGAGCGCGTGCATAAGCACTTGCAGCGCAATTGTAAATTAAATAAAGTAGTAAAATAACAGTCTGTTATTCAAGAAGATATTTATTACCAAGAAAATACAGTCCACTTAGCTGAGCCTTCACATTGGTCCTATCGATCGGATTGAATCAGTTTTCAAGAAATATAAATTTAACCTGTACAGCACATCAGGTGAACCACGTGTTCGAAGTCGTTGCAGCAGACAGCAGGCACATTCGAGATACATTGAAAGGCGAGTCGATTCTACAGTCGTAGACAAGTGAGCATCCCTCAACGTAAGTTTTCCTCAATATTATTTATTCCTTATATTCCTATTTGTGATTGATATGGAGGAATTAAATAAGTTAAAGGCAAAACGGGGCCAAATTAAGGCACAATTGACGAGAAACGTTACATATGTTAATTCAGTTAATGCTAATTCTCAGACTGATATTATTATTAGTCAAATGCAATACCGCCTGGACCGGGTGGAGCCTCTTTTATCGTGTTTTGAAGAAGTTCACTATAACATTGAATCAGTGTTGTCAGATATGTCTTTGGATTCTGAACAATCACAACTAGAGGAATTTGAAAGGAGTTATTATGAACTTATCTCAAAAATGAGAGTGATGATTAATGAATATAATAAGAGTGAGATAAGACAGTTAGATTCGTCGGTGAGTACCACCTCGTCTGGACGTAACTTATCTGCAAATCACATAAGATTACCAGAAATTAAATTGCCGAAGTTTAATGGTTCTTATGAACATTGGTTAGAGTTCAGGGATTCCTTTAAGGCGTTAGTAAATGATAATCAATCTCTGAGTAATGTTGAAAGATTTTATCATTTAAAGTCATTTTTAGAAGGTGAAGCATCACAATTAATTGCTTCAATAGAGGTTTCAAATGACAATTTTGATGTCGCTTGGTCTTTGTTATTAGATAGGTATGAGAATAAACGTCTAATTATTGATAAGTATATAAAGGCATTATTTAATGTACCTGCATTGATCAGGGAATCATATGTAGAATTGAGAAATCTTTATGATTTATTTAATAAAAATTTAAGATCCCTTAAGAGTTTAGGGCAGGATACAGATAAATGGGACACTTTGATTATTTATCTGTTATCAAGCAAATTTGATAACACCACAAGAAGAGAGTGGGAAGCGTTTCGTTTAGTAGGTGATCTTCCTATTATGGCAGATGTCGATGAGTTCCTTAAAGCAAAATGTCAGTTGTTGGAGAAATTAGAATCTGCAAGGCGGGATAATAAATTGCATGACTTTAAAACATTCAAGGGTAATAAAGGAAAATTTGAAAAATGTTTTAAATGTTATTATTGTAATGAGAAACATTCAATATATAAGTGTGATAGTTTCTTAAACCTTGATACACAGGCACGTTTGAATAAGATCAAACAATTGAAATTATGTAGTAATTGTTTTAACCCTCATCATCAGGTTAAAAATTGTAACAGTAAGACAGGTTGTCGTTTGTGTAATCACAGGCACAACACCTTATTACATGTTTCAAATGAATTATTGCAAATTCAGAAGGAGGTCACAGAAATATTGTCTAGCGGTGGATTTGAGCTTCGCAAATGGTTATCCAATGATATAGATCTCATTAGAGAGTTTAAGTTGAATCAAGAGTTAAAGGTTAGTGTTTTAGGGCTTGGTGAGAATGAGCAAAACAAAACTCTAGGAATACTTTGGAATCCAGTTTCTGATACAATACAATATTCAATTAGGGAACTTCAGATTGGCCATCAATCAGTTACGAAGAGGATGATTCTTTCAATAACAAGTCAAATTTATGATCCTTTGGGTTTATTGGGTCCAATCGTTATTAAAGCTAAAATTTTGCTACAAGTTCTTTGGCAAGAACAGTTAGCTTGGGATGATGATGTTTCGGATAATTTACGGAGTAAATGGTTAGAATTTTGTAATAGTCTACATTTGTTGAATGTTCTGAGAATTCCTAGATTAATCACATCCGAAAATTACGAATCCATAGAAATTCATGGATTTTCAGACGCCTCAGAGAAGGCCTATGGAGGCTGTGTTTATTTAAGGTGTTTGTCTGCAGGTTCTCGTACAAGTAGGCTACTTGTAGGAAAGGCAAGAGTTGCACCACTGAAAAGGCTTTCTTTACCCAGACTTGAACTTTGTGCAGCTGTTCTGCTAGTAAAATTAGTTAAAAATGTTCGGCAATCATTAACAAAGGAAATTGATAAGATTTACTTCTGGACTGATTCAGAAATTGTTCTGTGGTGGATAAAGGGTTCTTCTAGTAAATGGAAAACTTTTGTAGCTAATAGAATATCGATAATTGAATCGCTGTCAAGTTTTGATCAGTGGTCTCACGTGAATTCATCAGAAAATCCAGCAGACATCATATCTCGTGGAGTTTCTCCCGAACAATTAATGAAGTCAAATTTATGGTGGGAAGGTCCAGATTGGCTTTTGACGGATAATTTACCAATAAGTAGTCCCATGTCAAGTATTCCGACTGATCTACCTGAACAGAGAGTTGCTACTCTAGTTACTGGTTCAAATTTAGTTTTTAAGATTGATCAATACTCTTCTTTGCGTAAACTTCAGAGAATATTTGCTTATTGTCTTAGGGCCATAAACTACATGAGATATAAGTCAAAACCTTGTGGGGTTTTAAGTCCAACAGAACTTAGAGAGTCCTTAATAAGGTTAATAAAAATTTCTCAGAAGGAGTCCTTTCTCAAGGAGTATAAAGCATTGTCTGTCAGTCGACAATTGGATTCTTCAAGTCATATCCTTTCACTGAATCCCTTTATGGATAATTGCGGTCTCATAAGAGTTGGTGGACGTTTACGAAATGCAGATATTGCTTATGATCAAAAACATCCAATTCTGTTACACAACAAGCATCATCTCACTACATTGATTGTCTTACATGAACACAAGAGATTGTTGCACTGTGGTCCACAGCAGTTACTTTATGCTGTTCGTCAATTCTATTGGCCTATAGCAGGACGTAGCCTAGTTAGGAAGCTAGTACGTAAGTGTGTTACCTGTTTTAGAGCAAACCCAAAAATTGAAAATTATTTAATGGGAGACTTGCCCCAATCTCGTGTAACTCCATTTAATCCTGTATTTTCACATTGTGGTTTAGATTATGCAGGTCCAATTTTGCTGAAAGATCGTAATAGTCGAAAACCATTACTGACTAAGGCATATATTTGTATTTTTGTTTGTATGGGTACAAAATGCATTCATTTAGAATTAGTCTCAGATTTATCTACTCAGAATTTCATAGCGGCTCTACGCAGATTCATGTCCAGACGTGGGAAACCTACTCACATATATTCAGATAATGGTAGAACATTCGTGGGTGCAAATGCAGAGATTTCAAAATTTCTTCGAATGAAACGTGATGAAATAGGCTCTGCTATGTCAGCAGAAGGTATAGCTTGGCATTTTATACCACCCAGAGCACCGAATTTTGGCGGTCTTTGGGAAGCAGGAGTAAAGAGAATTAAGCATCATTTAAAACGAATCTTAGGAAACGGTCATTTGACTTATGAAGATTTCAATACTGTATTAGTCCAAATAGAGGGTATTGTCAATTCCCGTCCATTGAGTCCTTTGTCTTCCGATCCTAATGATACACTCCCACTTACCCCAGCTCATTTTCTTATTGGGAGAACATTAACAGCCATACCAGACTCAGATTATACCAATATCCAGTACTCGAGACTAAATCGGTATCAGCACTTTCAAAGATTGATACAACACTTTTGGAAACGTTGGTCAGTTGAGTACCTATCTGAACTACAATCCAGGCTTAAGTGGAAAACTAACAGTTGCAGTCTCCTTCAACCTGACAGTTTAGTTCTCATGAAGGAGGATAACCAACCTCCTTTCAAATGGAAGACTGGAAGAATAACAGAGCTGCATCCAGGGAGGGACAATATCACCCGTGTAGTGAGTATTAAGTGCAGTGATGGCAACACAGTAAAACGTTGTGTTACCAAAATTTGTATGTTGCCCATTGAAAGGGACATTCATAATGAACGATAATTGTTAATTTTAGAATTAGTTGAAATTAATATTTCAAGGCGGCCGGTATGTTATGGCCAAACATATGTTTGTTAAGAAGAAGAAGAGTAAATTGTGTTCCATGTCGTTTGACAGTATACTTTCTATGTGTTTTATGCTAATAGATTTGTGATATATGATTTTAATTTTAGAGAGATTCTAGAGTTTTTTTGTTCTCTGTGAGCGCGTGCATAAGCACTTGCAGCGCAATTGTAAATTAAATAAAGTAGTAAAATAACAGTCTGTTATTCAAGAAGATATTTATTACCAAGAAAATACAGTCCACTTAGCTGAGCCTTCACAAATTTCATATTAATATTTTGAAACAAATAGTCTTTAAGTCTTCATAAAACGATCTGCGGAGTCTAAAAACGTAAAATGAAATCATCACAGGCCACTTCTAATACTTGTATACGATATTCGTCAAAAAATATGCATGTTGTCTAAAAGTAAAGTAGGTACCTTTATTTTTGGCAATATTGAAAATTGTTAGAAACAGAAAAATGCATCAAATTATGCAATTATATCACCAAAATTGTAAATTAAATAAAATAAAAAAACAAAAACCGAGTTAAAAAAACACAAACGTAACTCAACTAAAAAGCACTCAATAAATAACTTAAAAAAATAACCGCATTCAAGGCATAATAATAATAATAATAATAACACTCGGAGATGTTTTTCAAGAGTCTCCTTTCAGTCATTTTGTAAACTTTACACTATTTATGTGAGACCAATTCTTGAGTACGCTGGACCAACGTGGTATCCTGACTTAGTTCGTGACAAAACCCTGCTGGAAAATGTTCAGAAAAAGGCCACTCGAATTCCCTGGGGACCGAGAAGACCTTCCTATGAAGAAAGACTTATTATGGCCTACCTAACATCCTTTGAGCTTCGGCGACATCGTGGAGACCTGATTATCACATTTAAAATATTGAAGTTCAATTTTGGAAATCTCGACCTAATGTTTACCGTAAATCAGGACGAACGCCTCAGAGGTCATCAGTTCAAGCTCAAAAAAGAAAACTTTTCCATCAGATCGAGACAAAATTTCTTACCGAACAGAGTTTTTGACAGCTGGAATAATCTAAATGCTAATGTTGTCTCTGCACCTTCTATAAACATTTTCAAAAATAGACTAGACCGTTTTCTATTAGAGTAAATATTATTGTTTATTTTATTTTTTTTCTTGTAATTGTATTAATTTCTTTTATTTTGTATGTACCTATATACTAAGAGGTCAATTATTGTAATTTCTCTGTTTTTGGGCACAACAGGGACTTGTCCCTCTGCCCTTACTTGTATGTAATAATAATAATAATAATAATAAATTAATTTTAACCGTGTGGTGTCCGGGTTAGAATAGCACCATGGTATCTACCGCCTGTCGTATGAGGCGACTAAAGGGGCAGCTGTCCGCTGACCTACTACCTAGCCTTCCTCCCTTCCCCAAAACCCGCACGGGATGATCTGGTTTAAATCATTTCATCTGGGAACTGACAACCCCACGGTTCCGAGTTACCCGGGTCACCAGGGTCAATTGGTGGCACCACCCATGAAAATGGAGTTACGGAGTAGAGGCCTCGGAAAAGAGCCGCTGCCTGGGGATCGCCAAGGCATGTCTGGAGCCGGGCTGGACATGACAGCATGCGGGACGTCGGTGGCAGGGTGCTGAGGAGGCGGGCCCCTGTCGTCCAAAGAGCTACAGCCCAAGAACCACAACAACATTCACCAATACAGTCACAGCAACAACATGACCATCACCAACGGAGTCAAACGAGAACGAGAACTCCACCCGCAGAAAGTGTTGCGCAGGATCAACAGCCAGCGCTCACTCAAGCGGGACTGATAAGACAGCGCATGAAATGGACTAGCACCATGAATAAATTTATAATGCGCACGTTTTACAGAGTGAGTAACCTTGGCCAGGACAAGACTGGATATCGCCAAATACTGCATCAAGAGTTCTGTCGTGAGTACCCAGAGCTTCAAGTTACCGAACAGAGAGTCGCAGATCAATATCGTGTCATCTTGAGAAATGGCCTTATTTCGCCTGATCAACTGGACGAAATAAAGAGCGAAGTTGAGCGCGAATTATTTGGTCGAAATACAACAGATCCAGAGCCTGAAACACCTTTGGCGCAAAGAGCAGACGAGATTCAAGAACTTCAACAAGAACAGCCAGCCAACGCTGACCTGCTTGAGAAAATCCAAGCAGAAATGGAAAGAGCTCTTATAGAGTATAGTGGAACAGATCCATTGATTAGACCAACTCTTCCCAAACTAAGATCTTCTAAGAAACTGGGAATCGTCTTGCAGGCTATGAATAAATTTATCTTGCCACACTATGTTTTAGGTGTTAATACATTCGAGTCGCTACATACATTCATCTACTGTGCTGCAATTTCCATCTGCAGAACAATTGGGGTCGCAATAAGACCAAAGCAAGACCCTCCCCAATTTAGACAAACACCTTGAATACCACCTTGGCAAAGCAGGCTTGAAGGGAAAATTAATTCCCTTCGGAAAGACATTGGAAGACTGACCGAGTACCAACGAGGGGTCAGGAACAACAGAATAGAAAGACTTGTCAGGACTATCATCGACAATAACCGAATTCACTCTCAGTGGGATGAAGAAAACATCACATCTCAGCAGAGTCTGGACAGTCTACGTCAAAAGTTCTCCGTCTACACAAGTCGATTGAGAAGGTACAAAACCAGTAACCAAGGGAAACTAGACAACACACTATTCCGAAAATAAGAAAAGGGGTTTTATAGAGAAGATAAAAACATCAACAATAATGAAGCCCCTAGTTGCCCCAGTAAAACGGCCGTCGAGGAATTCTGGAAAACACAACTTTCTACAACAGTTTCCCATAACTCCAGAGCGAGCTGGATTAAGGAGGAGGAGGCTGCATTTCAGAATTATGATAAGATGCAACACCAACAATTTACAACGGAAGACACGTCCAACATAATGAAACACCTCCATAACTGGAAAGCACCAGGACCAGATGGTGTGCAGAATTACTGGATAAAGAAACTTTACGCGACCCACGATAAATTAACAGTACTCATTAATGACATAATTATCCATCCACACAAGATGCCTAGTTTCCTTACACATGGTGCTACATACCTCTTACCAAAGGATAACCTATGTACACAGGACCCAGCAAAGTACAGACCAATCACTTGCCTCCCAACCTTATACAAACTCATAACGTCGTGCATTAATCATGGCCTTTTCAGACATTGTGAGCTAAACAACATAATTACCGAACAACAAAAGGGATGCGCGAAAAACTCGATGGGATGCAAAGAACAACTAATAATTGATTCCGTTGTCTGCAATCAAGCCCACGCCAAACGACGAAATCTCTACATGGCATATGTGGACTACAAAAAGGCCTTTGATTCAGTTCCACATGATTGGCTCATTCAGGTGCTGAAACTCTATAAAGTAAATAATTGTATTGTTAACTTTTTAGAATATGTCATGACTACCTGGCAAACCAAAATATTTCTGAATGAAGCCGACTGTTCGATACAAACCGACTCTATCCCAATCAGAAGGGGTATATTCCAGGGAGACTCTCTTAGCCCGCTGTGGTTCTGCCTTGCCATGAACCCACTCTCACGCAAACTGAACGCGACTAACTTTGGATTCAGTCTCAAACACAACAACGTACAAGCACTAAAGATAAACCATTTGTTATACATGGACGACTTAAAGTTGATGGCAGCTACGAAACAATAGCTGCATGATATGCTTAAAATAGTAGAAGGGTTCTCTAATGAAATCCATATGCAATTTGGCCTAGACAAATGCCGTATTATCAATATAGTGAAAGGCAAAATACAGCAGGGGCCCTACGAAATGAGAGATGACACCTCAATTGAATCCATGGAGGAAGGCCATACTTACAAATACCTTGGAATAAAGCAGGCTCAACGAATTGATCACTCCACCATGAAAAAGGACCTATCAACAGAGTTCTATAGAAGGGTAAGACGACTGTTGAAAACTAAGCTTAACAGTAAAAATCTGTTTCAGGCTATTAACACTTACGCGTGCTCAATACTCAGTTACTCATTTGGAATAGTTAAATGGTGCAAGACGGACATTGAACAACTACAACGGAAAGTACGAGTTCTACTAACAAAAGCTCAAAATCACCATCCAAAGAGCTCCGTCGAACGTACAACGTTGCCACGGTATGAAGGAGGAAGAGGATTGGCAGATATAGGCAGGTTACGTGATCAACAAATTTCCAATTTACGTAACCATTTCCAGAAACTCGCAGAATTTTCTGATCTACACAGAGTCATATGTCAGGTTGATGACTCAACACCTCTGCGACTGACAGAACAACAAGTTCAAGTATACCACCAGACAACTGATCAGAAACTGCTGAAATGGAAAGAGAAGCCGCTTCATGGAAGGCATATAAATGACGTCAGCCAAGATTATGTCGACAGTTCAGCGTCGAACTACTGGTTGATCTCTGGTCATATGTTTCCTAAAACGGAAGGCTTTATATTGGCAATCCAAGATCAAGTAATTCCAACTAAGAACTATCTAAAGTACATTGTCAAAGACCATTTTATCAACAACGACAGATGCAGATATGGTTGCCAAACATCTGAATCTATCCAGCATATCACAGGAGGTTGCCAAGCGTTCGCTGCAACGGAATACAAAGAACGACAAGATGCTGTGGCAAAAATACTGCACCAGGAACTAGCGCTGAAACTCGAGCTATCACAGTCGGTAAGAACACCCTATTATATATACAAACCAGAATCTATTTTAGAAAATAACAACTACAAACTGTACTGGGACCGGACGATATTGACCGATCGGACTGTTGCTCACAATAGACCAGATATAGTTTTGGTAGATAAAGTCTCTAGAAAAACAACCTTAATTGACATAGCAATCCCTAACAACAACAATATAAATATTAAGCAGGCTGAAAAAATAGCCAAATACAGGGATTTAGAATTTCAAATAAAGAGACAATGGGACATGAACAACACTCGAACAGTACCAATTGTTATGTCAACAACAGGAGTAGTCCCAAAACATCTATTAAACAATTTGAAATACCTCGGTCTGGACGAACATCTTTACCAACTGATGCAAAAAGCCGTCCTGTTAGGAACAGCCCGGACGGTTAGAAAATTTATGGGGAACTGCAGCCACGACGCCAACCACGGGCCTGATAACCTGGCAAGGGCTCCCACAGAGCTAAACCCTTTTGATATGTAGTATATCTGGGGTTTAGTGAATTTTCCCCTAAGGGAACACACTATGTGTGCCTTAGAGGGAGTGTGATGCCATACATTGTATGGTCAAGTCGATAACACTGAAAATTAAATCATAATTCATTTGGACATTTTAAATAAAAAAATTATATGCACTATAAAACTGTCTTTGAAATTCGTACCGAACCTGCGAAATTAACAAACGAATAATAAGCAGCTTTACAAATTTAAAAATTGTGTAATCTATCTATAATAAAATTGTAGTTGTCTGTTTGTTTGTTTGTTTGTTCGGGCATTAAGTAAGAACTACTGAACTGATTTTGCTGAATATTTTTTGTTGCAAAGTCTATAGTTTGGATTAAAATCTGGTAGACATCTTATCTCCCTACATTGACAGAAACAGTAGATATAGCGAAAAAAACACTACCATGTTAGGTAACACACAATTAGTCAATTGGTTCCACGGCACCAAATATTAGATGCTTACATGAGCTTAGCTTTTATTAAAAAATCGTAATATGCCAATGTAACATGTTTTAATTTTTAATTAAAAAACTGATATATTAAATATTATTTTATCGGGTGTTCCATATATTGGATAGTTGAAACGGAGTATAATTACATGGATTTAAAAAATCTTGAAAAAATGTATATTAGGTGGCCCGTAAGCAGCTAAACATATAGAATGTGGTTGAAATAACGGGGAAGTTATACGGAGTGGGTCAAAAAAAGTATATTGAGTGGACCATAAATACTCGCAAATAAAAACGGGTGGAGTTGAATTATATTTATACAGGATGGATAACAAAATGTTATATTGTTAAGCCCATAAGCAGTTTCATATATAACGTGGTTGAAACAAGGGTAGAATAGAATTATATTTATACAGGGTGGATAAAAAATGTGTTATGTAAGCAGTTAGCATATTTGAATTTTCTTGAGTTATTATTATATTTATGAAATGGGTTGAAAAAAATGTTAGAAGCTGTTTTTTATACAGGGTGGTTGAAATATAAGATGGAGTGGAATTATAGTCTTTAGGGTGGTTAAAAAATTGTCATATATCCACTAGTAGCTCACAAGTTCACAAGTAGCATATATAGTACGGTTAAAATATGTAGCAGAGTATAATTACAGCTATACAGGTGGGTATAAAAAAATATTATAAAGGATTGTTATGATCTACAAACTGCTCCATATACCGGATAGATGAAATATAGTGTTGACTGGAATTCTAAGTATACAGGGTGGTGCAACAATGTTATATTGGGTGGCCCATAAGTAGTTGCATATGCAAGGTTGGTGAAATATTTGTTATATAGGGTGGGGAATGAACACTTGCGTATATGGAGTACCAGAGGTATAGCGAAGTCAAGCTATAGTTATACAGTGTGATTCAAAGAAGGTTAGAAAAAGTTGCCAAATAAGGGTGGTTTAAAGGAAGTGTGGAGAGATAGGATATTTGAAATATAGAGAGGAGTAGAGTTAAGTAGTTAAGTATTTAAAAATTGTTATATAGGGTGCCCCATAAGCAGTTGCAGTTTTGGGAAAATTTATTGGGAATTGATGGTTTTATCTTTATTCAGAGTGGCACAAAAATGTTTTACTGGGTGGCAAATAAGTAGTTGCACATACAAGGTGGAATAGAGGGTGGAGTAGAATTACAGTTAAACAGTGTGGATAAAAAACTGTTCCAAAATTTTTTTAGGATAGAACATGAGCTGTTGCATATATTTAATGCCTGAAACATGGAGCGAACTAAAATTATAGTTATACACTGTGATTGAACCAATGTTAGAAAAAGTTGCATATAAGGGGAGGCACATTATATTTGCCAGGGTGTTTAAAAAATAGTTATTTAGCGTATTCCATAAGCAGTTGCATAGATAAGATAGTTAAAATAGGAGTGATATAGAGTTATAGTTAAGCGTTTAAAAAATGTAATGTTTGGTGACCCCTAAGCACATACATATACAACGTTGAAATATTGAAATATTTTGTAGAATAAAATTATGGTTATACAGGATGGTTCAAAAACTGATACACAAATAAGTTACAATGGTTGACTAGTTAGCAGCAGAACATACAAGATGGTTTAAATATAGATGGAAGTAGAGTTATAGCTATAGAAGGCAAATCAAAAAAATACTTAATAAAATTGTTATATAAGGTGGCCATAAACAATAGTTTGGATGAAATATGTTGGGGATTGGTGGATTTATAGTTATACAGAGTGCTACAAAAAAGTTATATATTGTGTTTAACACAATGTTAGAAAAAGTTGCATATAAAGAGTCGTTAAAATATAGGGTGGACGAAAATTATACTTTACGTATATAGCGCATAGGGTGGAGTAGAATTATAGTTAGGTTTTTAAAAAATGGTGTATTGGGTGACTAATACACAGCTGCAGCATTATACAGGATGGTTGCATTATAGAGTGAAGTTACAGTTATACGAGGTGCTTCCAAAAAATATTGAATATATTTGTTATATAGGGTGGCCCATAAGCACTTGCAGTTTGGGTGATATAAACTAGGGATTGGTAGATTTATAATTATGTAAGGTGGTTCAACAAAGTTAGAAAAAATTGTTATATTGGATAGCCCATATGTTTTATAAGCTATTTCTTTTTGCAAACAAATTCTACATTTCATACGCGGGTGAAACGGCTAGTTAATTAATAAAGCTATTTATATGGCTATGTTACATTTGTCAACTTCAAACCTAGTTATACAGTGTGTCCGGTTATGGACTAGCGATAATCTAAATACTAGCTATTTCTTTTTGCAAACAAATTCTACATTTCATACGCAAACTAGTTTTAATACTACTATGTTAATACTTCAAACCTAGTTATACAGTGTGTCCGGTTATGGACTAGCGATAATCTAAATACATGTAAAGCAACTATTTTAATACACAAATACACCATATACTAGGGCTCAATATCCCACCCCTCCATATGGCAGCCATTTTTTTTGATGACCTATTCTCTACGTGTGAACAAAAACGTTCATATCTCTAAAGTTTTGGTCTTACTGAGATAAAAATAGGCTTATTCGACGGACAATAATACTGTCTATCAACAACATTTCAAAATAAAGTGATAACGTTTTCTTAACTTTTGAAAAAAAGATGAAATGCAAAAAAAGGGTCAAAAAATTATGCAATTCAACAAATTATTGCAAATCAATGCAAAAACAGTCCCGATAACCTTTCATTTTTTTCACTAAATCGAAAGTTTTTGAGTTAAGCTACAATACTACATTAAATTCACAAATGTATGTTTATTACTTTAGGTGTTATTGTTGTTTGAACATAGCGTATGCGCAAGCACAAAAGAGAGTTACCTTTATTATACCGTCAACATATGTGGTGCACCCGCGCACTATTCTCGAGCAGTGAGAAAATATTTGAACAATAACCATGCACCGTGGATCAATCGCGGTAGGGTAGTAGCGTGGCCAGCTCGCTCGCCCGATTTGACCCCCTTGGACTATTTTTGTGGGGTGAGATGAAGCAAAAGGTGTATGCTACAGTTCCAAACACCAGAGAAGACCTCGTCGTTAAAATTATGGCAGTCGCCGAAGAAATAAGGTTAGACGTAAAATTAATTAAGCGCTCAACTGCCCAGATAGCACACAGAGCGTTAACTTGTCTACAAGCTGGAGGTGGGCACTTTGAACAACTGCTGTAGGATAAAATTTAATGTGTATAAAAAATTGTAAAAGTATCAAATAAAAATTAATAATTTTATGTGATTTTAATGTTTACCTGTTTAAAGTTCGGACAAAGGTCTTTTGTGCTTGCGCATACGCTATGTTCAAACAACAATAACTCCTAAAGTAATAAACATACAGTTGTGAATTGTAATGTTGTATTGTAGATTAACTTAAAAACTTTTGATTTAGTGAAAGAAAATAAAAGGTTATCGGGACTGCTTTTGAATTGATTTGCAATAATTTGCTGATAAAATTATGCAAATTTTTTAACCCTTTTTTTGCATTTCATCTTTTTTTCAAAAGTTAAGAAAACGTTAACACTTTGTTTTGAAATGTTGTTGATAGACAGTATTATTTATTGTCCGTCGAATAAGCCTATTTTTATCTCAGTAAGACCAAAACTTTAAGAGATATGAACGTTTTTGTTCACACGTAGAGAATAGGTTATCAAAAAAAATGGCTGCCATATGGCGGGGTGGGGTATTGAGCCATAGTATATGGTGTATTTGTGTATTAAAATAGTTGCTTTACATGTATTTAGATTATCGCTAGTCCATAACCAGACACACTGTATAGTACGTATGATAAAGACATTTTAGTGTCAGTATTGTTATTATGCCTAGAAGTTACTTTTTAAGTTCTTTATATACCTGTTATAGTATAGAAAACACTAGTTCTCAATCATGACTAGAAATATTGTCATCATTATTTTTTATTAGCTTCGAAATTCCTCAAGTGGTATTGAGTTTCATCAGATTCACGGCTTTGAAATGTTTGGAAGATTCTCTAAATACTTGCTTATAACAATAAACTTCCTGATTTAATTATCTGTTCATTATGAAACTAGATAATGAGGGTTTTGATATACAATATTGAGTTTCATAACGCGTGTAATGAACAGCTTTGGTAGCTTCGCCCTCTGACTGACGCAGTGGGTTTATAGGATTGGGATAACTCATACGATTATGAAAGGCAAGATGTAATTATCAAAATGACTTGAAAATTGTTGTGGTAAGTTATTGATTGGAGATTCATACTGAAACCGTTTCAGTGCCATCTAAATTCTATTGTTTCTTTATCTCAACGGATTCTCTCACGAGATATTTCGTATTTTAATTCTGGCTGTTGTATCGCTTTATAACAAAACAAACAAGATATTACATAACACGAACAAAGGAGGAATTGATACATTTGCTCAAAAATATTCTTCCAACAGACGAACCAAAAGCTCGCCAATGGGCATTTTTTATATGTTAGACATTCCTGCTGAAAATAGTTTTGTGATTTACAAGTCGTACCTGGAGTGTAAAGAGATATCCAGTTTTGATTTTATTTAAACTATTATAGGCTCTAATAAAACCTCAGATACAAGTTAGACTTCCGGTTCCAAACAAGCCCACCGGATTATTTTCTATTATGAAGTGTATAATTGGCAAGGCGGCATCTTCTGTGCTTCGTGAAGTATATCAAAATCCTGGCACTAGTAAAAGAAATAATTTGTGTCCCAGAAGTCGAGATAGGAAGACAAACTTGCCTGCAAGGTATGTAAAAATAATAAATTATTCATTTTTAGGATTAGCATTCCACATTTATTTCAGAAGTGTTGTCCAATAAAGCACTATATTATATCAAACAACGAATTTGCATGTTTTAGATTTCTTTTGAAATATGTGAAATATTTTGGTATTATATTTTACTTAGATAAGCAAAAACGCACGATTTTTTTTGGGTCACACGACCCCACATACCGATGAAGATAGACAAACCTAGTTAAGGGTTAAAAAATCAAGTTACAGATGATTGAATTTGGTAGTGTCCATTATGATCTCAATATAACAGAAAATGATCAAAGTTTACACTAGTAACTTGTATAAGTACTATGAGCCCCCTTCTAATATAAAACTGCACTAACATTGTTAATTTCTGTAAGCAGTGCAATGCTATTTTTTATCTCAAATAACGTCAAAACGCCTCACGTCTTTTAAATAATGTTATTCTGTAGTCTGCTTCAGGTACAATCTGAAGTTCAGCAACATTAAAATTATTAAAAACAGAAAGTCCATATTCATACTTTGTGTACTGTTAATAGGCTCCTTAGTTTGCAACTGCCTGTATATAATTTAGTAATTTTACATATTAAACGTTTTTCATAATGAATCTCAATAAATCTTGATTTGTTTTATTTACTCATATTTGATTAATACAAAAATCTTTTATACACCTATACAAAATAGAAACACTTTAACTACCTTTTTAATGCATTAACTGGGTTGGTTGGAGAGCACTAAACGTTTTTTACTGCTTTTTATAACCACCTAAATAAAAGCTGAACTTTTACGACGACAAAGGCTTTGCATATGTATTTCAACCCCGTTTAATTTTAGGAAAAAAGTGTTCGGTGGAGTCAGTTTATTACGCGATAGAGTTTGCATTCAACTCACATTTAAGCTGGAATTCACAATCTAAATTGTATAAAATGCAAAATCACATCTGAAACTGCTAATAATAAAATATTAAATTGAATCGAAATTAAGCACGATTTAGTTAAGTTCATCTCCGTTAATTAAAAGATTTCATTTTTGTAAGTTTGAAAGTTTGACACTGGTGTATTGAAAAAGTTAATACTGTCATGTTGAATTGCTAACAAAGCAAAGTTACACAAAAGGGCATAATGAAATTGGAAAACACAGAGTGGAAACAATCAACAAAAAAGAGCGTGAAATAATTTGAAACGGATATATTACTCCATTTCTAAGGCTTTATTCTAACCGAGGCCATGCAAGGAAAGTGAAAAAAATCATTCTTTGTGGACAATAATAACATTTAGATGTTGTTTTTATTAAATGTTGACATTGTGTACTCATAAATAATAAGTAATGCGAACTGATACCCATAAATAGCGCCGGAAAATTGTAATAATATATTGTGGTACAGTTTTGTGATGATATAATTCTAGGGCATTTTTTCTGTCAACATGGACAAATAAGAATCATTTTTTAACCGACTTCCAAAAAGGAGGTTAACAATTTGACGGCACGTTTTTTATGTATGCTCAGTGATAATTCAAAAACGGCTTGGGCATTTTTGGTGATTTGAAGAGCCTTGTATTAAGGAATATTACAGAGAGATACTATATAGTTTTCTATAACGTGAGATTTACGGTTTTCTAGAAAATTGGAAAAAGCAGTAATTAAGGAACTACACTTCAGTGAATTTCTATAAACCTACACTGTTTTCTCTAAAACGGCTCAACCAATTGGAATATTTAAAAAAAATTCTACAAAGAGATGTTCGAGTTTGATTTTGTATAATTTGCTATAACGTAAACCACACCCTTTTTCTGAAACTCGTAAGAATATGTGCAAAAAATGGTAAAGATCAATGTAAATGTCAAATATTCATCATAAATATCTAGCTTAGATATCAAGATATGCCATGAAAGTATACAAGGTGTTTGTATCGGTTTTCATTTTAGAGGGCTTGCAGTCGAATGAAACGACAAAAAATATGCCTTTAGTGTATAGAAAAGAAAAATTGTTAGGTGAGCGATCTTTTCGGTACGGTACCTATATGGAGGTGGATGTGTGTATGTGTGTGCGTACATCGAAATTCAAGCAGCAAGCAATGTGCGCGGTTGAAATATAGGGCGAAGTAAAACTACAGTGAGACAGGTGGGTTCAAAAATTCTTACATAAGCAATTCTATATATACGATGGTTGAAATATAAGGTGGAATAGAATTAAAGTTATATAGGGTGGTTCAAAAAATGTTGTATTGGGTGGCACATAAGTAGTTACGTATACAAGGTGGTGGTGGTTGAAACAAGAGTGAAGTAAAACTATAGTTCTACCAAGTGGATCACAAAACTTTAAAAATGGTTAAATAAGCATATGCAGTAAGAATATTCGTGTTTTACGGCGGAGGGTTAAAAAAATATTAGAAGCAGTTGCATATACAGGATGATTGAAATATAAGGCGAATTGGAATTATAGTTATAATAGGTGGATAAAAAAGTTATATAGTGTGGAACATAAGTAGTTGCTTATACTTGACATATGGGTCGTAGTAAAATTATATATAAAGTCTATAGGGTATATAGGATTAATACTTATACAGGACGGTTGCAACATTATGTAGAGTTGAATTATAGTTGTATTTAGAAAATGATAGGAAAAAAATGTATATTGGGTGACCAATACACAGAAATTAGAGTTACACTTATAGTGTCAAATAAAAAATATGTGGATAATATAGAAAAAAATACAAATTAGCGAGAGAGGGAGAGATAAGAATACGCTACAAATAATCAATAGAATTGTACCTTAAATCAGATAAAAAAAGAAAATAGTTATTGATTGCACACGGTTTCTAAACGGTTTTTATTTAAGCCAGATGAAGTCGGTTCTTTTTTAAATATAAACTATTATGAAGAAGCCTAATTAAAACACGGCTAATATGTCATTGTTTGTTTCAAAGGAGAATGAGAGAGATCCAGTGATGATGATGTTGCTCTTAGTCTACGGCTGAACTCTATCGTGGATACAAAATTTAGACAGAAAAAAATGGAACTCTTCGGGGAACAATGATAGTAGGTTAGGTAATGTAGGTATGTAAAACGACAGGTGAACTATATGTTAACTGATAGAAATCTTCTGTGGGTTCAAGCGCTACTAATTTACTCCAGAAAATTTCTTCATCAAAATTATTGACAATAATGTATATGTGTATGGTTACGTTGACATGCATTTGATTAATATCCTTAGACAATGTTAATTTCGCTGCATTATCTAACCATTATTTAAATCTCAAGCGCAACAACTTGATAAGCAGACAAGTCGCTCATAATCCCTTTTATCATAAATATATTGTCAGAATACGTCCAAAACAAAATTTATTATTGCTGTAAATTATCGTTTTAACAGGGAAAGACATTTTCATCCATACACCGAAAATTTTAAATTTTATAACATGGTATCCCTAGAATTCAGGAGGAAATGTTCTGACATATTTTTCTTATATAAGATAATTAATAATCTCCTTGATTCCGAATATTTAAGTAATCATTTTGTAATCAATGCTAAGCCTTACGCCCTCAGAAATAAAGAAATATTTGCAATTGAACGCTCTAACTCCAATTATAATTTTAACTCGCCGCTGCCACGGTGTTACCGATCGTACAATATGATCGATGAAAAAAATAATAGTACCAGTTATGACATTTTCTCCTTAAGTTACTCGGTTTTTTCGGAAACACATATCACAGGCTGTTGACCTATGCCAAGGATCAGTCTGTTACTTTTAAATTTGTACCTTACATTTTTCTTTTTTTTCCTTTTGTAATTTAATTAAATGTACTTGCTTGTTCTCATGTTACAATTATTGTTAACTTGTGCCACCCTGTAATAGGGCAGCTGCGATTGTCTGTAGGGGGGCCCTACTCTTTAAATAAATAAATAAACTTTATCAATATCTCTTTTTCATGAATGTTTTGAAGTACTTAATACAGTTAAATAATACTTTCGTTATGGATACTAGTAAGGACCTCTAAAATACTGCCCTTGAAACATAATTAGCTTTTTTAGTTTACCAGAGGCGAGCTAAAGTTTATAACTTAATGCCTATGCCTATACTAACATCCCGTATGATAAGTAGTTTAAAGAAATAAATCTGGATTACTTAAACTTTATACTTAAAAAAGGACTCGCGCTAATTGTGGATTAAATGAAAAATAAAAATTAATGCGGTTAATGTCACTTAAAACTCACCGAAACATGTATTTCTTGCACGACGGGCATTTCACAGTTGGTGTGCGGGAGCACTTGAATAACATCTCTCGAAAGAATAAGTAGAGGGCCTATCGCAGCTGGATAATGACTCGGGGGGACATTTCACAACTTTGTGTCCAGTCGACACTAAGAAGGTAGAAGGGTGGGTTATTGTGGCAGGTTGAGCCGTCGTGCCCGCTAGTGTATCAGGATTCACTTTTTTCAGACAAAACAACTTAAAATGAAACATTTCGGTTATTTCAATGACTTAAATGTCAGTTTAAACTTAAGAAAAAAAAAGAATACATGACATTTTAACTTATGTGTTATTGGAGCCATTTCTTTCTCAATACAGATGAAATAGTTTTCGAAATACAAAATGTTCTACCATCATCACACAGTTGTTTATTCTAATTATGTGGTGAGTCACAAATTAAAACAACTGGGGTTTTATTTTCATACCTACTAAGCTGATTTACTCAAGCAGACACTCTCTTTTGCTCTTTCCAATTGACAATTTAATGTTTACCCGTTATGTCCTTTCCGCTTCAAAAATGCTCAGAATCAGGGAAAATACTGGCGACCCTGTGACCGATATGAAGAGATACACCTTCATTACAAAGTTCATGAAAATTTAAAACAATCTGGCATCTGAACACAATTGAATAGATATAGAGGTCCGAAAATGATTCTGTATTAAGGGCCTACACTTATTAAGATTGCAAACGTTATCAAAGCGTGCTAAATCTGATGCAAGGTTTTCCACAGGAGGTACAGAACTGCTTCGTATCAACAACAAGCTATAGAGACGCTATCTCCTACGTAAACTCAGTTCAATTCTAAACAGTGTAAGATGTGCTGCCTCGAGAAATGTAATAAAATGTCCATTCCAAAGTGTTATTAAGGATTTGCTTCAGACAAAATGCAATAAAGTTTATACCGGACTTGATGAATATCTTATTATTATGAATGAAAATATATACTTTGTAATAATGTCACTAACATTACTATACAGTGACTAGTTTCGACATTACACCTGGCATTTTCAAACAAAATATAAATTAATAAATAAAACGCGTCATACGTTTGTGGATAACCGAATATATAGTATGAGTCAAAAAAGTTGATAATTTGAAAAAGTCAAATAGTATGCTACTGTGTACATCTAATTGATCATTATGAATCAACTTAGAAGTAGATGATGATTTCTTAATATTCTCAAATATGTCTAGGATTACAAGAATTGCTGTGATTGGTTTAAAACGTATGTCATCTAGTTTAGGGAAGGTATGACCTCACTGTAAACAATGATTAGCAAAGGTATAATTAGTTTTGTTTAATCTAAATGAACGTAACGGTTCATCATAACGGATTTTAAAGTTTCTGCAGGTCTTACATTGCCAGATACGTATATTACAATGTAATAATTTTTAACCAATCACAGCAATTTTTAAAGCCTAAAGATATTTAAGAACGTCAAAGAACTTCTAGGTTTATTGTTAATGATCAAACATGTACACACCGAGACAACCGTTTAGACAAGTAAGCGGGTTACAATTTATCTGTTGCTTTGATCTTACTTCATTGATTTTTATACCGCCATCCTTTTCTAGCATGGTAAAAGATAAATGCAGGTAAAGCTACAATCACTTGACTATCTGTTGTCAAACTGTCTATATTTCCAGTACTTTTCTGAACTGTTGATATTTAAAGGGCCCCATTCACCTCGTTCTTCTCTGCCGTTTTTAACCGGCGGTTAAAAATATTCGGGTAAAAATGTCATAAAAACGAGGTGTATGGACAAGAACGTCATTTTCGCACATCGATCCAAAATTTCAGGCGAAGCCTGAATTTTGACGGTTATCGTGCCAACCGTTTGGGTAAACACGAGGTATGTGGACTCAACAGTTTTATTTTATATTTTTCAGCAACAGTGAAGTTCAGTATTACTTTTTTATTGCTTTGTTGTTTTTTATATTTTAGAATTTATATCATTTGAGTCATCGAAATCTTGACGTCTGTAGTAGACAAAAAATGTCAACAACAGGCGTGAAGGTGAGATAGATGATCTCGAATAATAATTATGATATTTAGTATTATTAACATATAAGATTGGTTAATGAGCTATAGTTTTAAAACAATCAAATATTTGTTGTGATTTTACAAAGAAAAACAAATTACTCAAACCGACGGTTAAAAATATTCGGGTAAAATTGTCATAAAAACGAGGTGTATGGACAAGAACGTCATTTTCGCACATCGATCCAAAATTTCAGGCGAAGCCTGAATTTTGACGGTTATCGTGCCAACCGTTTGGGTAAACACGAGGTATGTGGACTCAACAGTTTTATTTTATATTTTTCAGCGACAGTGAAGTTCAGTATTACTTTTTTATTGCTTTGTTGTTTATTAGTTAGAAAATTTTCTGATATTAGACATTGGAACAGAGACTTTCTATTACTGTTTTTTTTTCTATCCTACCAAAATTGGTGCCACTGCTAATCAAGTGGCAGCGATTTTGTTGTGCACCAGTAAACTGGTGCACAACAAAATCGCTGTGTGTGGAACATATATTTAATAATGATAGATTGCTATCGCTCGTAAGCAGAAGGGTGACCGACTAAGAGAGGCAGTAGATTATCAGGTTATACCATATTGTATTATATTACTGTACCTAAACCGTTTTGCGCAAGCGTTGATAAAAATCAAACAGAGAGAAAACATAACCAACAACAGAAGTGTCAATTGGGACATTTTCGAACATGGGCATAAGGCCCGAAGTACAGGAAAACGCTATAAACATATATATGTTTGCTCCATGATGTTTGCACTTTTCTCTAGACTCTGCTCCTAGTATATTTTTAACCGTCGGTTAAAAACGGCAGAGAAGAACGAGGTAAGTGGGGCCCTTAAAACGAATTTAAAATATACCTATATATTTCTTCAATCAAGTTTGTTCAACTTGACAACACCGCGCACGATTGACGTCGTCCCTGTTCGCGACATTTTTAACAATTGCAAATGGAATGTTTTTTTAAGGTTTGAGTAGTTTAGAGTTTATTTTTGAGCGTTTTTTCTATTATTTCTTATCAAACATTGAGCTTCAGTTTGTGTGTATTAATAGACAGTTAAAGATAAGAGTGAAATTTATGGTAGTGTGGAAAAAATAGTCTTTTCATGACTTAAAACTTTTAATATACTTATTTTAATAGTGGAACAATTTCTGTTTATTAATTGAACAAATTCAAACATTAATAATTATTGTTTTTTAAGTTGGTAACTGTTCGACTTTCATATTTGTTTACTGCATATGTTGTGGTGTATCTTGTATCTCCATATAGTGTTTTGACTTATATTTTCTAAAGGTTTGAATAGTTTGTTAGTCTGAAGTTGGTAGACAATGTAACTCGTTCCTCGAAGTTTCCTTCGACTTTCATCGTCTTGAAGTGGTTGATCTCACAACGTTTCAAGACGATGGAAGTCCAAGGAAACTTCGAGGTTTGAATAATTTGTTTTTCTTTGTAAAATCACAACAAATATTTGATTGTTTTAAAACTATAGCTCATTAACCAATCTTATATGTTAATAATACTAAATATCATAATTATTATTCGAGATCATCTATCTCACCTTCACGCCTGTTGTTGACATTTTTTGTCTACTACAGACGTCAAGATTTCGATGACTCAAATGATATAAATTTTAAAATATAAAATACTTGAAACTAAATTTAAAATTCCCAAGCAAATTACGACAAAACTCTTACAGCGCCATGTGCGAACACTTTTATTGATGCTGGACAAAAAAAGAATACATGAATATCGAAACTAGTCACTGCAAAGTAATGTAAGTGACTTTCATACGTCACGTCACATAACGTCCTGTACAATTAACTGATTTTCGAAAGAGGTTTCGAACTAGGAGTTTTAAATGCCATTTTTATGGAAACTCACTCAACTGAATTGGGCAACGACTTTTCTAAAACTTATTATATTGTGAAAGTGCTGATACCAACTTGGATCACACATGTTTCGTTGATCTTTCGTCACAAGGCATGACATTCAATGCGCAAACACATAGCTGTAATTAAGCTCATTAATGATAACATTTTTAACACTTCGTAAGCTGATAATTAGTTTAAAGTTGAGGGAATAACTAAAATGTGTTCATTCGTTACACTTGTGCGAAGTCGGAAAACATGTGTGTCTCTTTCTGAATTTTGGTCCCCATCAGAGAATGATTTATGTATGTCATTATTAAACTCGGGCCTAGGGAATATACTAAGAGACAGAAATCACACTAGGTAATATGAGTTTATTTTTAAAAAGTGTAAGATTATTATTTCAGTCATATTAGTACGTTGACTTTTGTGTTATAACTCTCTGAATTTAACAAAATAGTGTGAAATCCATATACTTTTTGGGCGTTTTATTTGTACAGGTCATTTGTAAGTTGTCCACTCATTTGTATGTTTGGCATAGAATAAGAAAAAACGCAAATTTCCATCAACTAAACTCTTTAAGATAAAATAGGCTTATGAATGAATAGGAGTCTCGATAGCATGGTAGGCATGGTTCCAGGAAGAATGAAGATGAAGAGAAAGGGGTATAGGAGGTCATCATAGAACAAAAGACCGTGATGGTCGACTTCTTAGAATTTTGGTTTACGGAACCATTTTACATTCATAAAGATTTTCTGAATATGGAAGGCTTATTGGAATACTAACCTCGTTTTGTATTACCTCTCACCCTTGAGGACCGACGTAATCGAATGTACTGGCACAGATTTGGTAGTTCTTAGCACCGAATCCATATTCTGGTTGGGTTTACATGGACAGGCAAGGATGAGAAAGCGACATGGTGAAAGACATAAGATTTCATTTTGTGTAGATCGCCATGTGCATCACACTGGGAGAGTTTGATGCGGGATGCTTGTGCTCATTCCAGTAGATCTTTATTGTTATTTATTAGAGGCAACATGACTACCCAATAGAGTGTTGGTGGACCGTTCGCAAATCAATGATTCGACACAACAATTCACGACCGCATGTGTCCAGAGTTATGTTGGATTATTTTGAGTATGGGGAGTTGATTTTTTCAACAAGAACTCCCGCTCTATCGCCACTGAACATGTGTAGGATCTGATTCACAAACAATTAGAAAATTGACTTCATTTTCCACAAACTCTAGTGGGGTCCCCAGATAAAAGTAGAATGAGGCGAGATCCCTCAGGAAGGAATCCATTACCTCATTAAAAGCATGGCAAGGCGAGTTAATGAGTGTACGACCCTCCTGAGCTTCAAGCCATTGTTATTTTTTTTTCGGATTCTGTGTGATTGCTTAAACATTTTGATCGCTTAGATATTTTAAGATAGTACACACGTGTATAGTTAATAAATTTTAACTAGAGTCTTCTGGTTTTTATGACACTTACTATAATTAATTCTGAAACGCGGTAGAATTTCTGAAAAAGAAGTCTTTTAATCTAGAAATTATACGGTATGCAGCCGGTACTAGTAGATAGCGTTTCCTCGTCTTAGACTATATTAGTCATTTTTATTTTTTTGAGTTCTTTGGGAATAACTACTACATAAACTTGAACTGTATATTTCAAAAGTCCAAACGTTTCAAGGTCTAAATCACACCTCGTTTTCATTAATGTCAAATTGTGATTTCGATATTTGGCATTGCGAATCCTTTTAATTTTTTGTTCAATTTGTATTCATACCATTGAAAACGAGGTCTGATTTAGACCTTGAAACATTAGGACTTTTGAAATATATAGACTTTCAAGTTTATGTGGTAGTTATTCCCAAAGAAGAAGAAAAATAAAAACCAAAGATGCCAAAATTATCATTCAGAAAACAACTATATAAGTCATTTCGTCGAACATTTTTAGGCTATACATCTGTTACGTTATATTTTTGCTGTAGTTACTCAATATAAATAAACGCGTTTAAGTCCGGTCAAAATATTGCTTTTATTCGTCCGTTCCGTTAGCGACCGATAACCTACCGTATTTATTGTTTTTCGTTCTGATTTATTTTTGAAGGATGTTTGAATTTGACTTGTTGAGACGAATTGATTTATCGAATATTTTTTGTTGGCATTGTGTGCTTCTTGACAGTTGTCATTGTCGTCGACAAGGCGGGAAGGATGTGCGTGTAGAAAATTGTGTGAGGTTAACTGGAGAAGTCGTGCAGTTGTTTTTAAGGGATTTTCCACTAGTATACTGGCTTTGATAAGCCATCCGAGTTCGGGAGTTATATGGAAATCCCTACATTGTGTTCCAGCATATTGTAGTACTGTTGATTAGTTGCTGGGATACTTCTCTCATTGAGGATTTGAAAACTTCTGTTGTTGCGTCATTCTTCGGAGTGGTCATGGTATTTGGGGCCACCCTCACAATGAAACTTTTGGTATAAGAACCCCTTTGGTTGATAGGGTAAGTGATTTTTGATTGTTCACTAGCCGATTTCTCGTATTGTCAGACTATTGATAGATATTTTCTTCTTTTTTAGGGTTCTTGTTCTTTCTTCTTCTTGTTCTTCTTTCTTTCTTCTTGTCTTTCTTTCTTGTCTTCCTTCTACTTCTTTTTCTACTGTTGTCGTATTTCTTCCATTTGTTTTTGTTCTCCATCCAGTGAGATTGGGGTTATATTTTGCTGTTCTATTACGACACAGACCTGGTTTGGCATTATGGTATCATGCCGATCATGGACTTAGCATGCAGATGAACTAGTTGATGGTGCATACACGAACACTGCATTTCTGGTATTTCTATCATCAGAGTTCCAGTGGTGGAGTAAGCGCAAGGGACTCTAACTTCAGCGGTGGTTTCAGATAAGTGACAATTTGTGTGTCTGGTTACTGTTTCATTATCAGTTATTTTTACAATAATAATATAAACTTTAGTATTTGATTTGAAATTAGTAAGATGGAATTTGTTAACCGAAAGTAAAGACCATTAGCCTACTATCGGGTTTATTATTATTATTCTGATTGATTGCACTTAACCTCGAGCTCGAGTGTAGTATAGATGAGACACCAACGTCGGAATTCTGAATTTTATTGAATGATAAATATCAGGCAATTATTATCGGTTCCCATTAATGTAGTAGTTGATATTGACAATTTATTTAAATATTCTATTGATTAGATTTATTGTATTAGAGGAATGTTTAAATATTTGTATCCGGGTTATTCAGGATCTCACATGTTTATATGTACAGTTTTAATCTCTGTCCATAAGTGTATATTTGTTTCATTTAATTTTTTTTAGGTATATTTAACTTTAACATTCTAAGACTGTTTGCATTAATAGAGTGCCCTATGGCATATTTTAGCGCCTTGTACTAATCTGTTCGCGCAAATTAAACTTATATTTTGGAACTGTTGTATGCTTATTATTCCTTTTGATTACAACATTTATTTATTTATATTTAGAAATCTAGCGCCCCCAAATTAGCAAAAATTACTACAGCAGATATTTTAGGACGGGTAGGTGTCCTGATTATGTGTATTTAGAAGATATAGGAGAATCTACCTGGCGCCCTTATTTTCTCTTTATTTATATTTATCCGCCAAGGAAAATCTGGCATATACGTTCAAATAAAACGACCCCCCCCCGTCTTCACTGAGACTACCGGACATACCTTCTTCTGGCCTTAGCATAACTAGGTAGGGTAGAAATTTGGCGTCACGTAACATTTTGGTGAGGCATTTTAGCACCAACGTGTGGCGTGGCACATCATTCCGAAGCTTTCATACTTTCAGTAATATTAGGTTCTTATAATCACTTTGGAATTCTTGTTTATATTTGAAATGCTTTTCAATAATTGTTTGTTTCAGAGCATAAACATACATTTGTGTTGGTTTTATATTAGTATTACGAGTTTAAGGAAAGTAGATGAAAAAGATAGCAAGGTGATGGGAGAACTGATCTGGTTGCTCTAGTACATTCATGAGTAACGAATAAGTATAAACTGTTAAAGTGATTGTTCTTTCTAAAAAGATCTCGTGAGGAAATATAATCAGATATAGAAACGGAAATCACAATAGGTAAGATGACGCTCAACAATGCCCACCTATCTGGAGAGTCGCACTGGCGGGAGGATATATCTGAAACAGTAGCCCAACGAAACATTGAGAATGCACTCACGACAACGAACCATACCGCAATGATTGGTGGACCGTTAACCACCAGAGATCAAGAGTTCTGATGGGCCGAAACGAGCAGGCCAATAGGAACACACCACCCACGTTGACGGACCGCATAAAGGTAAAGGCACGCAGCTATGATAATTCAGTTTTCGCCACGTTTACAGAGTGACATCAATTTTCAGATGAGGAGTACGATCTCGTCGAAAGGTCGATAAACTATCTTTTTTATGACAAAAAAAGTTGTAAATTTGAACTATGAAAGAGACCTTTGTACGTTGATTTGTTTTTGTCGTCATGTCGAAATATAAAACGATATCATTTGTCTCATCAAAGTATATTTTGTGGATAAAATTATGCAAAAATAGTACTTACCTTCTCATTACAATAAATTACATAAAAATAAGATAAATGAATGTAAAAACATAATTTATATTTTCCCCTATATATAAATTACCCTACCTAAGAGCTAAAATGAAAAATGATGAGCAAAAGCATGGCATTCCGTGGTGCGAGCACCAGCTGCAGTGTTTGCAATCTTACCTGAGTGATATCGGCTTTCGTTTCGTGTGAGGCGTCTGTTACCCCGACGCATAGCCCGAGTTGCAGGACTACCACCGCTGCCTGACCTCGATTCCCTCGAGTGGTGCATCTGTTGTTGGTGGCCCTCACCGTGCTGTGTGACATCTACATGCAAACACGAACGACACTGAGAGCTACATGCTACCAGTTATCTAGCAAATGAGTTACCGAACGATGCGGTAACTCAAAATAAGATTTTAAACTTTTTTGAGCTGAATATTGGATTGATTTAGTCGAAGCGAGTTCATAAGTTTTAATTAGAAATATGAAAGCAGGAATACTATGTATTTATTGAAAATTCTTTATGTTCTCTGATTCTAGTGCATATTTATTAGTTATTATCTACTAACATACTACCGTGAATTAATTATGTATATATATATATAATCAAAACTATTAGGTAATATATCTACATATCTACTTTCGTTTCACCATTAAGATAATCTAAACTCTACAGGGTCGGACAGACAAGGGTTTCCGAGAGGAAGGTGATTTTATGCTTCTGAGGTGGGGCTTACTTGTACTAAATAGATTCAAGTAGAGGGAGTAGTATTTTTTGAGCTGTTGCATTAATAAATGTCGAACTGAGGTTTAAACTTGTAGAAATTACTTTGTTCCAGGCTCTTAGAGTTAAGATCCCCTTGTTTTAGTTTTAAACTTACAAACTTTAAGGGAATTTTCCTTTATACTCAGTGTAGGTACCTGGTGAACGTTACCAGAGATCTTGAAATGGCCAAGAGTAAGGAATTATTTGAATTACAAAAAATCACAGAATGTTTGCATGGTTGATAAGATTTAACTTTTTGTATATATAACGTACACATTCGTTTGTATAGTGTGGAACAGCCAAATGCAATAAATTCGATAACGAGTAAAGGAGGGCGTGTTTAAAAAAACGTTTGGAAACGTCCATTTGTATTTTTAAATACGCATTTTTTCAACAAAAAAATATATAGGGTATGTTATGTATATTATTTATTTTTTGGATCCTCCAGAAAATTCTAGACATAATTCATGTACAATGTCCTTCACCTATTTTCAACTTAATTAATAATATTAAGTGTTCAGATTTATTACAAAAATTAAGGTTAAAAAAAAGAAAATTATTTTATTTCATAAATTCGCTACATTACACTAAAAACCTAATAAGTAATACTGATAATGTCTTAATAATATAAAAAATAACAAAAAAACATTAATGTCTATGTAGGAAATGTTCAAAATGCTCGCCGCGAACATCTTGACAATATGCTAATCTGGTATAGAAATGTCTTCTAACGTTACTCAACATCTTTTTAGGTTATCTGAGTTGAGGGGTTTAAGTTTTGTATACAGTACTTTTGACATATCCCCATCAAATCAGAAGATGGTGCTGGCTATTCTATCGATCCACGCCTTTCAATCCACCCTATTTGGAAAAATTTGGTTCAGGTGTTGCTATACATTGATTTCGTAATGGGGCGGTGCTCCATCTTGCTGAAACCATATTTTATTGGCAGGAACTTGTGGTTTTACTGGATCAGCAAATAAGTTTGTCAACGTTGGCACGACATTATTTTGGAGCAGTTCTAAATATTTAACTCCAATCAAGTTGCCGTCAATGAAACAGGAACCTACGATATGATTTCCAATAATTCCTGCACAAACATTAACTTTTTCAGCATATTGCGTGTCTCTGTCATCTAGTGAAGATTCTCATTAGACCAATAGCGGCAATTTTGACGATTAACATGAGCGTGCAGTGTAAATGTGCTCTCATCTGTCTCATCTGAAAATCAAACATCTTCTAATTGGACCACATTGTTATCTACCTTACCATCAATTGTTCACAGAAATACGTCAATTTCGTATTATCACTTAGAGTATTGGTAGCTACTGTTTTTTATCTGTCTTACACAACCAACGTCGCGAAACTGTTTTTCTATTTTCTAATTGTTCCTTGGGATACAGGCGGAAAATTTGGAAAAATTTCGTGAAATAAGCGTCCGTATGTTATCTATATAACCAATCATTTGTAGAATGGTTATTTGTGCATTTCTGTTAAATGAACCATGTCTCTGATATTATTACGTACAGTTAACAAAATTCAAATGACAATAGCATTGACACTGATCACCACTGTCATGTAGGTAGACAATAAGATGCCAAGGCTATGAGTTTTTGACGAAAATAAACAAATGGGAATTAAGTATTGAGTATAATGTAGCGAATTTGTGAAATAAAATAATTTTCTTGTATTAATGTTAATTTTTGTAATAAATCTGAAAACACGTAATATTTCCGAAATAGTTGAAGATAGGCGTAGGACATTTTATATGAATTATGTCTAGAGTTCACTGGAGATTCCAAAAAATAAATTATATATAGGGGCTTGCATTTAAAATAAGAAAGTTAGTATTGGCCACTGTCAGATGACACACCATATATATATTTTTTTGTTGAAAAAATGCGAATTTACATATACAAATCGATGTGTCCAAGCGTTTTTTCCAACACGCTCTCATTTATTCGTTATCGAATTTATTCCATTTGGCTGTTCCACACTGTATATTATTTCCAGTTTTAAATATCTCTGAAACTAGTTTCCCATAGTTCGCTGCCCTTTTAGCAAGAGATTACGTATATTCCTCATATTCCGAAATGAACTCCATTATTTGTGAGTCTACAAATATGTTTTCTTTTATTTTGGTCTCGCTAATCCTAAGGGAACTTGGTCCACTTTTATCCATAGAATTATCATTTTTCAATAATGTTTGTCAGATAGAAGTGCAAGGTAGAAAGAGATCTGTGTTGGGAAGGGAAGGTGTTGAGAAGTTGCATTTTCTCTTAGACAACAGATTTCTTTCAAGCCATTAAATCACATCACAAAAATTATTTTGACAAAATAATTTTTGTGATCTCAGGCATCCGAGATTATATGTTCAGACATTTAGATGAAATATCAAATTGTAGGTAAAAAGAATGGCAGTAGTTATCTCTCAAGATCTGAGGTGAAGGTTTATATAAAATGCCTTTTTTTTGATACATGATATACGCGATGCAACAAACAAAAAATAGATTTTTTATAGAAATATTATCGGTATGTGAAAACGTAAGCAAATATGAGAAAATATCAGTAATGGGCTTTTATAGCAAAATCAAAATCAAATAACTCAAACAAAAAACATAAGTTTTTGAATTTACCTTAAGTTGTAACAGCGCTGATCAGATTTCTCCTTGTTAAAATCTTAAAATGAATCCAATATTCAGCACTTACCCAGAAATAAAATAAATCTAAACAGCTCCTGCATACGTTTGCTGACGTCACGTTCGAAAGGAGATTTAGTTACAGTATAGAAACATGCAAAATTTTAAACCAATCAACAACAAACCAATTCAATTCCATAAAAATGCTAAAGACTGACTGTGACATGCCATTCACAAAATGCACCCAACAGTATCACAGAGCAAAACCACAGAACAATAAAATCGATTAAGACGACACTGAAATGCGTTTCGCACCTGAATGGTACCGCTTCTCATTATGAGTCACGCGCCTCTGTGTTCGTCTTCGGGTATGCTGTTGTTGTTGTTGTTTACCGCCACCACCGCCAATGCCGGCACCACCACCACCGCCACCGTTGTTGCTGTTATTAGCAGCATCGTTGCCGTTACTGCCCCCAGCTGAATGACATTATGAAATGATTAAAACATGCAAAAATACGGATAAAAGATGAGGTATTCTATTGAAGTAAAGTATTATTGATTTTTAGTGATTTTGGTAATTATATCATAAACAGTGCTACTGATTTGCGCGACTAAAAAGTAAACAATGAAAACTTAATTAAGCATTATTCAAAACTATGTTTAAATTCCTATTACTTAATACAATTTATTTTTCATAGATTTCGCACCAATAAAGTTGTTATATGTTATACTTGGTAGGTAGACTTTAACAATGTATTTCAAGACATACGCTAGTGATGAGTGAAAACACTGAAATGGGTCTTGAAGTTTACGTAATTGTACAGAAAACGGCGAGGGAAACAATCTTCTGTTAAAACAGCTCAATAATAGAATGCGGCTACAACCGAATATAAAATTAAGTCATTTCAAAACTAGCCACCCAAAATAACTTTTAAAATATTTTTAAAAGAAAAAGACACATTTTACACGTATCGGTCAACTAGCAGTTTCAACCCCTAAGCGGGAGTGAATATCACTTCTAAAAGTTTAAATACTAAGGAGTATCATGTGTTACCTATTTTTAAAGGTCTCTTTTTGCCAATCTTTTGACACATCATTTTTTTACCTACAAACCGTACAAAACTAAAAAAATTGAATTGTAATTGAAAAAGCATGAGTATAAATAGCGAGATAAACAAGTGAGAAAAAAATCCTTAAATGTTTTTACGAAAGAGATTTGTGACTGTAAATGTAAACAATTTATTATTAGTAGTGCTTTCGTTATATACTGACCATTAAATTTCGACAATGGTTTATTCTTTACAAGCAAGAATTGAAATAATATTTATTTATGTTTTTCATCAGAGACATCCAGATAAAAATATTTGGCATAAGTGTGTGTTGGATTTAGTTCATAAGGTTCAAGAAACTGGAATTGCGTGCAACTGAAGCTGCATAGGTTGACAATTTAGGTAATTTTGCCATGGACCCCCAAACATCAATACCACAAGTGTACAGATTAACAAATATTTCCGTCGGCTCTGTGCATATGCAACGTTACGTCTAAATAAATTCTTTCCTTACAAAATATAGCCTTTACAGCTTGCTGAGGATGATTATGACAGAATTATTCGTTTTTCTGAAGAGGCAGGATTTTTTTAATGGATTTGTCAGTAAACATAATTGTAGATACTAGGACAATAACAATCCAAAAGTTTTTCGGGAAGAGCACAACCAACATCCTCAGATAATCAACGTATGGACCGGAATTCTCGGAAATTATTGGTCTTTTATTCGTGGAAGAAAATGCAACTGGGGAATTGTATTTGGACTTGGAAAATATGATAAATCCCCTTATAACCGAATCTTAAGAAAACCAAATATATCAAGATGGAACTTTGTTGCTAGACGAAGAAAACCTATTTTTTCAACAGGATGGAGCCCCTCCACATTATGCCTTGCCTGTACGAAATTGGCTTAATGAGACGTTTCCAGATAAATGGATTACAAGAAAGGACGCTATAGAATGGCCAGCAGGATCACTTTTTTATGGGGACATCTAAAAACTGTGGTGAATAAACCTCAACCTCCCGATATTCCTGAACTTCGACGTAGAATAGTGGAGGAGTGTAAGCGGATTACACCAGAGACGCTTCAAAAAGTGCGGGAGGAACTCAAGATGCAACTTTATTGTCTTACCAACAATGGCAAACATTTTGAACATCTAATTTAAGTACAAGGTAATTCTAACGCTAATACAATAAGAATGCGTGTCTTAGAGGGAGTGTGCTGCATATACTGTATGGTCAGGTCGGCGGGATGTAAATAATAATTATTTTAATTTGACAGTTTGAAATGGCATTACTCTGTAAAAAATAATCTGATTTTATTTAAAAAATTATGTCAAAAGATGGACAAAAAGAGACCTTTAAAAGAGGTATTACATGATACCACATTGTATTTAAAATTTTAGAAGTGAGATTCACCCCCGCTTAGGGGTTGAAACTGCAGGCTGACCGATAGTATAAAATAAATATAAATTAATGTGTTTTTCGTTTTTTTCTTTTAAATATATTTTAAAAGTTGTTTTGGGTGAGTAGTTTTGAAATGAAAGCCCTAAATATATATTCCGATAATCAGAGAATCAAACACAAGATAATATAATTCATTAATTGTTGCGGGCATGAGAAACAAAATACCCAAACCTAAAATAGGGAATACGGCGGCCTCACCTTGTTCAACAAAATTTTTGACAAAATAATCTATGTAGTGAAAATGCGAGAGAGATATATGGGAGCCTGTGAAATTTAAGAATGTCATGCTAACGCGGATAATATTCACAAAATCAATAGAATAAAATAGAAGATTACTGTAAGAAAAACAAATGAAGCAGAGACAATTAGAAATTGAGAATGATGTTAATTCTTGTTATTGCTAGTGAAAATATGACTGAGGGTTCACCGAAGTTGGAACGACATCTAGAAAATCTCTGCAATTGTTTCAAACCCGCACATACTAAACAAAAGTTGGATTTCCCAGAATTCTGCCTATTGAAAAAACAATAACCCCTTAAATAAAAACACATTCATTTGATGAAAGGAGCCTTGGCAAGGTTACTTAACTCATTGTCATGACTTTACATTTCAAGCTAGATATTTATTTAACGATTAACCACAACCACCACATATTGTGCTTCATGGAAACTTTCCGAACTATAATCTATGAGACTATATCGCGATGTTTCCAACTGTTATAATGTTATTAATTATTAATTATAAAACGTAACAAAGACCTAAAAAAAGTTAAAAACAGGTCGAAGATTTAAAATAATATTAATGATTATTACGGTTTTAATAACTATATTATAATGTTCGATTATAGTTTTATGTTTATTAATATTTGCTTAAGGAACTTTTATAAACAAAGAGATTGATAAAATGTTTTTCATAAATAGTTTGTCTTTGTATTTATCAGAAAACATATTTAAAATAATTTTCAAAAAATTTAAAATTATTCATAAATATTCATCACTAAAACAACGGAAAAAGAAAAAAATCTTTTCTGAATATTTATAAACATGTCATAATGTATATTTTTATGGTAGAATAGTTTAAAAAAAATATACCTCCAAGGTTGTTTTTACTTTTTCCATCAAATATACCAAATTGTTTATTAAATAATGAAATAAATCATAAACAACATTACCTCGCTAGAATCGCAAATGACTATGGTTTTAAGAAGAATCTTTTAAGGTTATGTTTAAATAATTAAAAAATTAATATTAATTTTTTAAGAATTTTTAAAATTACATTTTCTAAGAAATCAAATAAAAAATTTTTTTTTTCAACAATAAGTTATTTTTGCTTACAAAATTTATTGAAACAACTAGGACTAAACCTTTGATATTCATATAATCTAATATTAATTTAGTATATTAAAACAGAATTAATAATTAACGTAAATAAAGACTTTTTAGCATCTAATTAATAACAACAAGATTACAATTGAAAACATCGTACTCCTAAATTATCTTTGTCATAAAGTCTCAAAAAATTTACATAATTTATGTGGCTTTCGTTTGATAATTATTCAACTTTAAAATAAATGCGAATATAAATGAAATCTCAAAAAATGTGCTCCTTTTATGAAACTTCTGTGAAAATTATTTTTTAGTAAGATATAGTTTCTTTAAGTGTTTAGCTCATATTTTAAGTGTCAAGGGACAAGATGACACCATAAATTAAAAAAAAAAACAAATCAATATTTAATAGAGTAAAACAGGGCAGCCAATAAATTATGGTTGCTGTCGCTTTTGGAGCGGCTTATCCGCTCCCAGCTGGCTTAACAGAACACTATTTTCAACTTTAATTTTAAAACATGATTTTTATATAGGGAGTTTTCTTTGAAAGTCATTCTTTAATTTTTAAATATTAATAGTTTTCAAGTTATTTGCAAATAATTAAACAGCTTTTTTAAATTTTAATTTGCGAATAATTTTAAATTAATTATGTGCCGGTTTGATATCATTCTGAACTTATCGAGTCATTGGATATTGCTAGCAGTAGCAATAATAACACTATTTTGAACTTGTGAACTACAATAATGATAAAAGAGCTTTCATAAAGTAAAACATAAAGTTATTACGACAATACGAAAAGTAGACAATGAAGGAAATGCAGAGATTGAAACATAATATAATAGAACTAATCAAAAAAGAAATAAATATATTCTCACTACAATTGAGATACTCAAAATAAAAAATATGATAATGGCTCAACATTGTGCAATAAAATTATTATAAATTTATAAATCCCCGTCATTAAAAAAGGAAGTTTAGTGTATAAGACAAAATTAAGCATCTTAGTTCAAGACGGGATATTATTAAATTGTTTAAAAGTTAACTATTAGGATGATATTCAAAGTCAATGGACAATAATAAGATGTGCATATTGTCTTGACATCTAACTATGTAGGAATAGAAATATTCAGTGAAAACGCTCTTTAAAGGGGAGCAAACAATATTAACATATAAAATGACAAAAGGCTCCAGCTGTTTAAGGAGCAAGAGTATACTCGTAAAGGAGTACTAAAAATACGATTCACTGATAGTAAAGTGACAAAACTAGATAATAGTGTGACCATTTCTACGCATAACACGATACAACAGCCATGTGATAAATTAAAGTTAGACGACCAGGAGAACGATTAAATCAGGAACTAATCGAATGCAGAGGCTGTTCAACACAAAAATGTGTTGGGTCTACCAATATGACATGAATGTCAGAATCAACGTTTTGTGTTACAATTATAAATTTCCACATATTTTGCCTATAAAACAACCAAACCAATTCAATTTTAATCTAAAAGCTTATACTTCTCGAGCTAGCCTGCAATTTACAAATATCCTGGCAAGAGTAAAAAAGAGGACCATATACAATAAGTTGGACAACCTAATGCTCTCTTTATTCCTCTCTGTTTCTAGGCTTGTCAGGATATTTATGCATTACAGGCTACCTGCTCTAAGATTTTAACTAAACAAAAATTGAGTATATTAAAAAAATACTAGATTACTATATAGCATAATCAAGCAAATTCTTATGCAGAGCTAGATAGCAAACAAGAATCGGTAACAGGTCGTGGAAATAAGTTTTTTTATAGAAGATAATTATATATTAGACTTACTAAGGATTCTTTAATTTAAAATACCTATAAAACTCTAATATGTCAAATTAAACTAGTAACAAAAATCAATATATCGATGGCTAAAGTGCAAAACTTCTTAAATCGAAATTTTCCTGATTTGTCTTTAATTCACCAATTTATAAATATTGATATCTATTAAACTGCAAATACTCAAACGTCTATTTAAATATTGTAATAGATGTATTATAACACCAAAATTTGGAATGCCTCATCAACAAAGTATTCGGATTTTTATCTCTCCTAGACAATTTAGAAAATTCGACTTGAGAGGTTTTACACTTTAGCCATCGATATACTAAATTACAGGTATTTAATATGCAGATAATGTGAGAAACAGTTTTATTTCAAAACATATGAATATACAAGTTAATTTAGAAATTGTTTTAACTAGTTTTATGTCAAAATTTTCATTACTGTCTTGCTATTATTATGAAATATCACTTAGTTATTCTTTGTTAATTTATTAAAATGAAAATACCTCATCTTTCACGTAAATCCTACCCAAAATGTTAGTACAAAGCTCCACCAGAGAGAAGTTATTGTATAAATGTAGCAAATGGCAATGCTAGGAGTATATGGAAAACGTGTGCTTGTGGAATTAGAGATTAGTAAACGTCGCTTGACGTTTCAGACATTCGGCTGGCACTAATTGTACAGTTAAATGGGGTGCAAACTCTAAACTTAGTGCTAACGAATGATATATGCAAATGTTCACTCTCGACACACTTAATATATTTTGAATTATTCACACATAATTGAAGTCGAAAACTAATTATTTTCATATTCTGGAATCTCTCTGGAACCGATATTAACAGGAAGAACCAACATTAATATTCATGAACGTGACCGTTTGCATTAAATGCGGCGGAAGCCTGTGGAAAAAGCAATCGAATTTTCCCATTTCTACCTTGTTTATGTCATGTACCTGCTTTACTAAAAAAACATTGTAGAATCCTTATCTCTTCCTCTACAGGAAATTAGAATTAGTACGCGAGGGATTCTCCAGAGCGATAATATTCGATCTTTTTTGCTCGGATCATATTATCGGAAATTTGTGTTTGATTTATCACTGTACTCAAAAATAAATTTTACCGAACTTAAAAACTTATATAATAGACCGTCAGCTGGTGACAGATTTTGGTCCACCATTTTCTCGTTTCTGCCTCGAAGGGGGTTGAAAAATCTGTGCTCGAAATCTGAGAGAGATCAGCGTGACTGATTCAAAGAAAACTTGTTTTCCATTGTACGAAAAAAATTTTGTTTTGAACCGATTTTCTCGTTTCTGCCCTCTTGACTAAATGAATTCTATGATATACGACGATATACATAAGTGTCGCATTTGACATAAATATGGACGTGATCATGTAAGGAAATGTAACAATATAGCCAGGATTATCTCGCTTCTGCCAAGCGGAAGAATGAAAGTTGATATCGAAAGTAATTAAAAAATGGCGAATGGCCAAGTATGATTAAGGAACGGAAAATATTGTAGAATCCTGAACGATTCCTGCCCTTAATCTTACTTGGACATTTGCAAACCCAATGCCAATTTTTTTGCGGGCTATGCTCGATATCAATTTTTATTCTTCCGTTTGGCGAGAAAATTGTGGCCATATTGTTACGTTTCCTTATAGGATCATGTCCTCATCTCAACCCTTTGGCAACATGCGACATGTATGCTTATCTTATTTTGATGCTTGGTTGCATCATAGAATTCATTTAGCCAACATGGCAGAAGGGAGAAAATCGATTCAAAACATCATATTTTCGGAAAATGGAAAACGAGTTCCTATGTTGGCCATGCGGTTTTCTCTATAATTCACCCCATTGTATTAAACAATAAAACACTTTTCAATTTCCTTTGAGGAAGACCCAGACCAAAAGATCCTTAATTATGGTGGTAATCAAACAGCGGAATACCTATGTGTCGCTATCATAAATTAATGACAAATTGTTTTTCATTTGGTTTGGGCTCTTTTATATTTTTGTGCCATTCATTTTTAGCAATTTTTCAATCACCCTTGTATTTCAGTTTTTTTTTAACGGACGAGACCAAGTTTTTGTTGTACAAGGGAATACACAATGAAGCGGCCGATTTTATTTCATTGTCGTGGTTTATATGAAACCTAATTTAGAAAAATTTAGTGAATTTGGAATAAAGCCATTATTATCGATCGTACGATTGACTAACGATTATTAAAAATCGGAATACCACATACTCTAAACTACTTTATTTAGACATGTAAAGGGTAACCTTCTATCTACTATACCTTGTTTTCAATTTTTCGCCCAAATTATGTGAGATTAATTTAAGTTTATACCAATGTATTCATTTTTCAAATTTATTTTTATTGTTATTTCTATTTTTCAGATATTGGTAGGACATCAATATATTTTATTAAACTTTGTTTTGTCCACATTAAGTTTTTTCGTATGACAATAGCCAAGGGGATTCAGAGACCAAAGTCAGAGAGGGGGGGGGCGATCTCATACCAAATTCACTTAGGTAGGGGTGGACTTTTCTATGGCTATGGATACATTGTATTTTCTGACCTATTGTGTTAAAATTACTCGCTCTTTTGTAACGAGGTAATATTTTTCTCTATTTAGTTTCGCAATAAATGACCTTGAAACTGTCGGAGTAAAAAAATATGGGTAACCAAACATGTATCTTGATTAATTAAGATGAGGTGAAAAATGGACTACGATACTGTACACAAAAAACATGGACAGATAATAAAATATACAAAATGGGCGAGAAAAACGTCTTATTCCCAATACACATACAGAAACTGAAATTAATAAATGTGAAAGTTATAATATTGCGTTCATGCTATATGACTGCACAAAAATAGAGAATAAATCAAGAAGAATACATTAGGACACTAAAGCAGAAACAAGCGAGTGTGTAAATGAAAAATAGATAAATAACCAAAAAGTTTTGTAGTTTGACACCAAAACTAAATTTTTCACATTTAACGGTGATTCGAGATATAAATTAATATCTAGGAGTAAACCAAAAAGTTTTAGTTTAGTCCAACATGATGACAACTTAATTGTCGAAACAGCGTTGAGTGTGAAAAAATAAGTGATATCCCTGGGGTACAAAACACTGAGTTTATTTATTTCTAGTAACAGAGACCGTAAGTTAGCAAGGGACCGAAAAGTATTTTTAGGTATATTCTTAAGAGAAAAATGGCGAACCTGCTTAATAGAACTTAAAGTTGGGGATAAAGAAATGTATTTATTGACAGCATGCACAAGAGGTTTGTAATAGAGAACTGGAGATAAGTAGAACAGACCTTCCTTCTTACCAACATAATTATGAATAAAAGTTTGTTATTCTCTTACTTTGTTTGTATCCATTTCCTTGTTTTTCAGTCTACTTATTTAGATATTAATTATTTATGAAATTATCCCTGTAGAACTTATTTTTCGTATGTGTCTTCAGGTGATCTCTTACATTTGTACCTAATTTTCTCGTGTACTGATATTTGCCCATTTTGGATTTTAATCTATAAGGTTTCCTATAAATGTTTATGTTTTTCGTAGTATACAGCGATTTTATAGCATACTAGATTGTCTACTTTGATTATGGATTAGAAAGGAGAAAAAACAAAGTGATAAGTGAAGAAAAAACATACATCGGCCGTGAGAAGGGTATTAACGAAGATATTAGAAAGAAATATACAAATAGATAAGAAAAAAAGTCTATGATTTTAGAAACGTAGTGACATTTTGGGATAACATTATTTGACTAATTTTGAAATTAATATTTTTTACCTTATTAACTCATATTTTGGGCCGAATTCGGCCTCAGTAGTTATAATTTGGGTACTTTCTGAAACGTTTTGAGTCTAACTAATCTCTATAATCTCACAGCTAATGTTGTTACTGATAGAATAGTCAACGCAAGTAAACCCAGTTTTACGTTTTTGGAGTCTAAACCTATAGACCAGAAAATGTCAAACTCACTTGTATTTATACGTATTGAGGGCAAACCGCCCATGATACGAATATTGAAAATTGGAATTATTCTACTTGAAGTTATTCACAACATGATGCTCATCTATGTAGAAAGTTTGTGCAGAGACCACAATACTTATTGGGATATTTCTAAATTTAAATCTGAAGGTCGCAGTCAGCTTATAGTTAAAAATACAAATTATATTATGGGAAAAGTAATTTTAAGTGGTCTAAAACACTACCAACTCATTCTGTTACTGAAAATTATAATATTCTATTCATCCTTCTGGAATCGGTAGGATAGCAGCATTAAAAGCATTCCTTTGTTCTGTTTACCTCGCGGGAGTACAATCACTAGAATATACTTTCACTATGGTCGGTAAGTTCTTTCGAAAAACCAATATTTGGAGCTACAATGTCCAAATCTTTATGTTTTAACATTCTTGTAACTATAAGCGAATAAAGAAAATCGGCCTGAGGTAAATTAACCACTATATCAGAAAGTTTTAACAGATATATCTAATAGTAAAACTCATATCGTACTCTATCGGAATTTGAAACGGTGGGCGAAACTTTGGTAGGGTTTCTCCAAAAGAATTGAACTTAATATTTTGAACTAAGTATTCCTATTCAGTCTGTATTATATTTAAGCTGTCAGTCACTTCAAGGGTTTTTCTATTCTTAAAAGTAGATATAGTCACATCTAACTTTATTTTTAGCAAGCCACGTATTTTAAAATTTTGAAGTTAAAACTGACCACACTACAATAATTGAATAACGATTGAGGGTTAATAATAAACGAAATTGATAACCCATATATTAGTTAAAAATATTAATAAGTACATTTAAATTTAATATGCAAAAACTATCTAAAGAGAAACGTTTTAGTGGCCTTTATAATTCGATTTGAAGTTTCATCTGTAACATCCACAATTGAAGGCTGGTCTATGGATTGCATTCACATTAGTTTTCAGTAACCTAATATTGTTTTAAGCTCCCAGTGGACGATCGTAAGTGCCGCCATAACTCATCTACGTTTCGATTTAATAATGTACCCACCTGGGGAAGTGACCCGATTGAGCGGAACCTTTAAATCCATACGAGCTGACATAGATAAATGCCATCAATGTCGGACAGTGCTCTATTTTCATTAGTGGTATAAATCTTTTTTTCCGACCTTATATGTCCCTGTCCAAACTTTTTTATTCGAATCGATCATTCTCGCCTACGACAAGAAATTTTCGAAGACAGGTTGAATGTAAAAAAGGTGTTGTTAAGACCTTTCCGCTAATTTCTCGTTGTCACCTTCGTATTCCATAGGGGAAGTATTTTTCGGATAATAGATAGTTTAAGAGGTTTTTGCGGAAAGAACGAAAGTTAGAAGTTTCTTTTTTTGGAAGACTGATTTTAGATATATCTTGATTTATTTGATTTATTTAGTAGCTATCTCATTAATTGGTTTTTTTATTTAAAAAACGTGTAAACATGTAACGTTTCGGGGTCTAGGCCAGACCCCGTTGTCAATGGTTAAGAAACTATGAATGGAAAAGACACAATTATGAAATCTAAAATTAAAATATTTGACAATATCTATTATTTGGCTTCTGACGTAACTAAGAGAATTTTATTTCATATAAAACAAAATTATTATCTATGTTCATATCTGTGATTGTGCTTAAATCAATTAAGATACGTTCAACCACGTTAAAAATTACAACTTTTCACTGTCAAATGTTTAAACTAATTAAAAATGATTTTCTATTGCCGATAAAGATTTCAAAATAAGGAAGGGTACGTTTGACACTAATATAGTCTAATTTATCCATTTTAATGACACACAAGCAAAACTGTACCTTAAAAGGCCCAAAGGCTGTGTAAACAAACAGAAAAAGAGTGTTGATACTTGACGTTCATTGTTATGGCACAAATATCAACATTATAAAATCAATCAATAATGGCAATATGCTTCGGTTTTGTCATTTTCCTCCGTCTTCGGATATATGTTACTTTATTTAAATCACTTCGGTTATTTACCTTTTAGATTTTCTATAACAAAGTAGTTTTAGAACGTGATCAACTTATTTTTTATTAAAAATAATGAAATTGCAATAAAAGGCCTACTGTTTAGATAATCTATAAAAATAACATGGAATTTCGTATTGCTTTGCTAATCGATATGCAATGAAATGTTCTGCAAACGAAATAAATTTTTCCTGATCAGAAATCAATCGGCACAAAACTCCAATAGTATTTTGGCACACAACAAACATAACTAGAAAAAACAAAAAAAAGTTCCTAAAGCTAATCAATGAAATTTACCGCGCTTGATTTTAGCATATGAAAAAACACGAACTACAACATGATGAATATTGCCGTGCCAAAAACCGGAAAGCCATGAAATATTCATTTTGTTTATGCACTTTTTTAACGGGAATACACAAAAGAGCTATTTTCACAGTGTTGTTCGTTGTTGTGTTTTATGTTGCGTTAATTGGAAAAATTGAATATTACATGACATTTATCTTGATGTTGACTTCTTGTTATAAACAAAAATTAATTTAAAAGAATTCTTGCCATAAGTATTACTACAATAAAGGAGCATAATTACTCCATCATTTTTAAATCGAAAAATCACATACTTTATTTATTTATTTAACAATAATGCTAGTATAGTCTTTCTAATGTCAAAGAGCATCCTGAAATTACGTTTCAGGTCTTTAGCCAGTTTCAAATAATAATTTAAGGGCCTATGTGAGCCCCATACCAGAAAACCTTATACACCTGATGAAGCATAAACGATAATGCTCTGGTTTAAAGGAAGCACACGGTTTGGTCTATTAGGTTGTAAAATCAATTTATAACCTACTCGCCTCCTGACACGAGTCTTTTCAGTACAATATACTGTAAAATAATTTAAATTGGTTATACTGTCAAATTTTCAAATCTAACCAAAGCATTTAGTTAAAGCAGGTACGGAAATATTAATAATTTTACATGAATAAACAATATAATGTGTGAATAATTCAAATTTTAAGTGCAAGTGCCTAATGTTACTGATACAAAAACAAACTCATTAAAGTTACAAAGAAGAAACTTATTTGTTATCAATAACAAAGTAGACGTGACCTCAAAACGTAGGAATAAAACATGTGTAATTGATAGTGTTTTACATTTAATTTATTTACAGAAATACTAATTGCATATAAAGGTATACAAATCAAAAACATTCAAGTTTGCCTTCAGTCAGAAACTTTCTTTTAAACAATAAATATTTACATAGAAAATACTCATCTATATATTTAGTCCACAAATATGTGTCTTTTACTTCTTGTAAACTTTTGAACTCAGCACATACATTTCAAGAGTAGCTTATCATTATAAACTTTAGATTCATAAAGACTGGTATTTACAGTACGTTGTTATGCTATAAAATTTTATTGCCTAATGAAAGTTTGATTCTGTGCTTCTGCAAAATATATATGAATAAACATTACTAAAAAGGATCTTGTAATTACGCAATAACGGGGTTATGGATTAATTAATAACATCAACATTTAAAGCTATTTAAGGTGTGGTTAACACGGAATCACTTATAATAACGTTTAACGACTTTGTTCCCGTTAGTGTCTGAATTTTGACTTTGTTTCTATTTATAAACATACCGAGTGGGCAGATAAGAAAGACTCCCCCTGGAATTTCAAGAGCTGCTTACAGTACAATTTAGAGACAAAACAAAAAGTGAAAATGAGAAAATTAGGCCTATTTAGAAAATTGTAATATGACGGCGTGGAAAGCATCGTGGCCTATGGAGCTGAAGTGTGGGAACTAAGTGAATAACTAAAGAAAAGACTATTAGTAGCGAATCCGGGAGAGAATGACAACGATAATTGACATCGTTGAAGTAAAAAACTTAAGATGGTATGATCATGTGAACCGTATGGGTAGTAGCCGATGACTTAAGAAATTACTCTAGTGGATATTGCCACAAAGCAAAAAAAGAGGTCGACCCAAAAGGAGTTGGGCAGATGGTATAAAAGCGGCTATGACGAGTAGAAATCTGGAGACTGGCTAGACAGATATCGCTGGAAGCTAGAATGAGATAAACAACTTTGTTTGCTGAACACCAAATATTGATATGAATTAGGTACAGTATTAAACAAAGGACCCCGCACTATACTTATGGAAAATAGCTTTTGGCTAAATTTTTTGAAACCTTGCCATTTGATAGTTCTGAACTACCAACTATCAACCAAAAGTTGATAGGAAAAACATCCACTTTGGGGGCTGTATCTCGAAACCAAAAGACTTTAGAGTTTGAACCCATAACGACTTTTAATTCACAAGTTCAGAATTATCAAACGGCAAAGGTTCAAAAGAATTAGCTGAAAGTCACTTTCTCGTTATACCTCATAATGGGTAAAAAATCTCGAAAACAAAATACTTTCAGAGTTTGAGCCCATAAAGACTTTTGATTCACAAGTTGAGAACTATCAAATGGCGAAGTTTTAAAAAAATTAGCCGAAAGATACTTTATGTTATACTTTTGGTGTTAACTTGTTGGTATAGCTATTTCTTGTGCCCTTTTGTGGGAGGCAGAGCTCTAATGGGAACAGATAGTAATGAGAACTGTGTCACATTGTGCGCTGCTGTAGTAATTGGCAAACATACCTATATTATCAGATAATTACCCCGATTATGTAGAGTATCTTACGTGGTTTGATCCCAAAATCTCAGAAATGCAGCTTGAAATAATTTGGAGTAAAGTAAGCGCCAGATAACATAACCAAAAATTGAATTGTTCATTTTATATAGATTTTAACAAATTAATACAGACATATTAAACATAAGAAACTTCGAATTTTGAGAACCGTCCGCATAGACAAAAAGTCATTCTTTATAAAAAGTTCTGCTTGTCCAGTATATCAATTTACAATATATATATATATTTTTTAATCAGATGCGCAGGATGTTAAATTAGGAGAAATATAAAATGACTCAAGAGAGAAGTATTATTATTTATTAGTTTTATCAAAAATGTTACGAAACAAAGTTGTTTATAAACTAACATTAAGTCTACATACAAATTTTGAAACGAAAAGCCGAATAGTTAAAATTATTCTAAATATACTGTACAATTTCCACTCTTTTAATATTTTGCTGACATGTGGAAGGTTGCCTGAAATAACCTTTTGTTTCAAGGCACCCTACTAAAATAAGTCCAATAATGAGCGGTTAGGCGCCCTGGCTGGATAAATGATTGGGCTAAACCTCGCAATCCATCTTGGGCCCCCATTTTTGAAACCATTCGATGGCTCTACCATTCGACGAAGGACGTATGTCGTATGACAAATGCCATAAGTGAAATTTAATATATGGGTTAGACCAAATGTGTGTCTATTTTTCATGCGATTTACGTCGAATGGTAGAGCAGTCAAATGGTTCGAGAATCGGGTCCCTGATTTTAATGTATTAAGAAATGGTAAGACAAATGTGTTGGTTTAAATTTTCCTCTATAAAATGTAGACCAATAATTGGACCAAAAAAAAATTCGACACATACATTAACTTTTTATAATGCTGACTTGGCTTGTTGATAACGTAATTAGGATTGCCGAAGGCCTAATGACGGCAGTTTTGGGAAGTTACTGCCTTTTAGTGCAAAATGGAGATTCATCGGTAACAAAAATTAATCTACGAAAACTCTGGTTTTCATGGTAGTTTTCACCTATCCATGAACAAAATTCCAAATGTTTCTCTTCATCTCCAGATTCAAGTGTATGCTGCAGCTTTGCGTTAAAAGGTTTAATTTCGGTTTCCTTAAAAATTATTTGCAACTCACTTTTGGTTAAGTCCAATAGCTCCACACATTTCCTTAAAGATATTTTCGGGTTATCTAAAACTGACCATGTTCCTAATAATGTAACTGCGTCATTTTCGGCTTATATTTTCTTAAATTTGTTTACATTCATCACCGATCCAGTTTCACTGAATATAATAAATATTGTTCGGAAAGCACAGGCGTATTAGTAAATTTTTCATGGAAGAGGATCTATAGCATATTTATATATAATACATTTCCAATACTATAACACTGTATTAAATAAATACGTCTTCTCTCATTAAGATGTTTATCTGATGTTTAAGATAGATAATATCTATCTAAGTGGTACCTTATTAGATTAGCAGAAAAATGTGTGGAGGTGGGTAGAATTATTTTAAATATTCGAGTTATCACTTCTGGAATTGTATTTAGACTTAATGTAAATTTATAAACAATTTTGTTTTGTTACATTTTTGATAAAGTAATAAATAGTACTTCTCTCTCCTGTACATCTGATTGAAAATATTTATATAGTAAATTGATTTTCTCGACAAGCAGAACTTTTCATAAAGAAAGACTTTTTGGCGTAAAATGAAAAATACAGTTTTTTTCTATTGTGCACCCCATCCGCGGACACACCCTATATTAATGGGGGAATTTGATTTTTGTAAAATAAAGGAACGGAGGAAACCTAGCTCTTCGACCCCAATGTACTACACCAACAGTCCAACCATTCCAAATAATAACGTTAGCAGTAGATGTGATATTAAGCTTTTTTAGAAGATATGCTTTCAATGAGGAAATTTGAATGGAGACATACAATTTTGTCAACGTTATAGAGAAGAATAATGAATTCCAAGAAAATCAGCATAAATATCGTTTTTCAATAAGTAGATTTTGTCTTTATATACGAGGTACTCCGGTTTCCCACTAGGGTTGATTCACTTTATCTATTATTGTCACCACTAGGTGGCGTTAAGTAAATTTCAAAAGTAAATATTGCGCTTCAAAAAATTAAGTGTAGTAGTACATATACATTTCCTACTGATTAGCAATTAGTAAAACTAATGAATAAAGATGTATATTGATACGTTCTTTACCCTTTATTGAAAATATTAATCATAAATCCAATAAAAATCTTCTCCAATGAAATTAATATTCGTTTTGCACAAAAGTGCTTTAAAACTGCCTATTTCCAGCAAATTCAAGACAAGATTGGCAAGTTCAACATGTCTGATGTAGTCTATAAAATTGATTGCCAATATTGCATATGATATATTGATCAGACGCTTAAGCATCTAAGAGAAAGAATTACTTTCCATAAAAGTGTCGTTAAATTAAAAGACAAGAGTTGTGTAATTGGGCCACATTGTAATGATAATCACACAACTGGTTTATACAATGCACGATTATAATCAACGAGTAATAGTTTGAGACGCTGTTTCCTTGAGATGGTTTATATACATCACAACCCCAATAGTATCAACAATAAGACAGATTTGGAGAACCTTAATGTTATTTATTGTTCTCTACTAGAAATTGTCAACACTAACCCCAGAAACATAATTGAATATTACAATCAGGCCCAAATTTGGAAAAAAAACTAAATAAAGCTTCAAAAAATTCTAAGTAATCCTATATGAAAAAGGTAAGTATGTAAATAAATGATTATCGGGTCCAATTTTTTATAATAATGCTACAATATGTCTGACGCGAATTTGAAACAATACGATGTCCGAACTTTTAAATCGCTACATCCATGGTTTTGAGATCGATCAAATTTTCACAAATCGGATCCGATAGTCTTGTTATACATTAATTTGGGATTATTTTAAATAGAAACTAGACCAATCTGTTAGTTTTCTATTTTATCCCGTTGTCAGAACTGCATGCTTGCTTCTTTTATTTGCTTAATATTTTCAAGGCAAAATATATAATAGAGACATATTTATGCCGAGAAATATAAACATCTCTTTTTCTTGTGCCTGTAGACATTTCGTGTTGTATTTTCATTAAAGAGTTGATCTTGTACATTTGCATGCGTCAGCAAATGGCAGCAACAGAATAAATATCCGAAGAACTCCGAGCTAACCAAATGGTTTTACAAATAAAATGGAAACATTAATTTCATTTAAGCGAAAAATTCATTTCTTTATTTCCTACACCCAGACACAAATTCTAAATTTATGTGCCCTATATATTTTTTTATTTTTCTTCGGTTGGAATAGAAAACTCAATTACTACTTTCGGTAAAATTAAATATTGAGATTTTCGGGAAGGAAAGAATACCGTAGAATTTAAATTAAAGGTATTATGGAGATAACAAGTTTCCATAAACATTTATTGTTGTTTTCTTTCACGCATAGAAATGTTTCGTTTGTTTTATTTTACTGTCTCATCAAAATAATATGACATTTTGACATTTAAAACAGCAGATAATGCAAATTTTAAACTACTTGTTAATTTTTACTTTATTGTACGGTCTTTTCTAAATGGTGGGAGAGACCAAGATAAAATATGTACCGTTGCTAAAAGCTACCTTTTATTTTATTATTTTATTTAGCACCATCCTGGAGACATTTATTCATATATTTGATTTAAAATTGGGATTAAAAATAACACGAATCAGAATAATTCGGCTACTTCATACAACTCCTCATCTCTCACTAGTCGAATATCTAGTGTGATTATTTTGACAGGACAATAAATTTAGAAACAGGTTTTTTTCTATGCAGTGTTTAGATTTCTGCTAAATGGTCCCAGTTTAGGCTCTCACCATATTTTATTATCACAAACGCAAAAGGCTGTAGCCAGAAATTTATTTGGGGGAGTTTGATGGTATTAACATTACTTTCTGAAATAATGATGAGTTATATATCTATAGTGATTGTTCATTTGGGTTTTCTCTCTTCATAATTCATCATTTCTGCAATACAGATACAGTTAAATAATTGAAAATCCAAGTTTAGTAAGGACAATTTGTCGAACATTAATAACTTTCCTATAGGAAAACTCTGTCGCGGGATTACTTAAAGATGTTGGAAATAAATACAAGAAAAGACGGTTTTCAAAACAAACAATGTACTAAGATCTCATTTAACACAATCAAAAGCAGAACTTAGTAATATAAAGATCATGTACCATCTGATAATTGTATCCACAAAATGGACTGACATAAGGCAAATATACACTAAGAGGGACACCCTCTATAGAGATAAGCGTTTTATGGCAACAGATCGTGTCCAATGAACAACAAAAATTTCTAAGAAGGAATCGAAAGGTCACGTCGTATTTAACAGATATACATCTTAAAATACACAGATATTACACAGGAAAACTAGCTGAAAATCTATAGGCATATCTTTTTTCAGTTTATCCTGCGAGAGGGCTTTTCTATAAGAACACAACTAGTTTTTCAGAAAAGTTCCAAAAAATTTCAATTATTTAACTTAGGTACATATTTTCACGAATCATTGTGAGAGCAGAAAACCGTAATGAACAAGCAATATAAAAAATATGTAGATTAATTACTTTACTTAGCTCATTTTTTATTTCAATTAGTAATGCACCTATCATTCGATTTATTAAATAACAAATATATTGGTTTCGCGCAATTTTAAAAACATGAACTTTTAATCCATTTTTATATCCATTCAAAAACCTTTTGGGCAAGTTTTGGCTAATTGTGGAGCATTATATCTACAGAGTGTACAGAAAATTCAGCCTTAAGGAAATAACAACTCTTCTAGACTATAATCGGTATTGAAACAAAACGCGAATCATCTACGTAAACTATTCTCTAGAACTTCGTTACGTGAAAAGAACTTGAGAAACAGTCTGTTAATAAATTCAACTACACTAGCAATGGAATTTAGCGTTGAATAGCATGTTTACTGTGAAGAGTATTTCTCTGAAGTTCTCTGTAGAGAAAATAAAAAAATGTTTTTACCTGGCATCTTAACAAATTGCTATCGTTATCGTTACTTTTAAGCTTCTTGAAATACATATCTAATGTAGACAGGAAAGTCTGGACAAATAAAAAAAGACATTGTTTCTAAATAAACGAGCAACAACTTTGAAGGCAAACTTACATGTTCCATGATGAAAGATATAAAAATAATGCATGCTCCCGAAGGAGAACTTACTTGAATTCTGTTTTGGCACGTAAGGAGACAGGAGTCGCGTCCTCTTCTTCTCATATCCTTTTTGCGTGATGTCACCTGAAAAACAGGAAAGAACCAATCAATACGGTTAGTTTTAGGAACAAAAGATTAAAAAAGTTAGTCGAACAGCTAAAGTTGTTCGGTGAGCCGATCAGGTGGAAAGTGGAGAAACAATTATTAAAGTTTGAAGTTGAGCGTTAAAGCTGCTGCCGTCATACTGAGAAATGTCTCTTTTACTCCGAAAGATCGATAACTATAAATAGTGGATAAAAGAGCGTTGTAACGAATTAATCACCGAGAGCGCATTTAGGGTAAAATATTGCCTGGAAGCGAATTGCGAAAGGAAAAGACTCTAAATAATACGGCTTTAAGGCGGTGTTATATTAAGTCAGATTTAATTTTTTTTTTTTTGTTATTTAGTTGGAAAAATTTGGCAAGCTCCACTTTGAAAGATTATAAGCTTTGTGGCTAAGCCCTTCGTCAATATTATTCAGACCCTTATTTATTTTACAAATGAATACAGGAATATAAAACAATATAACACCATAATTGATTAAAATGATACAAAAATTGCTATCTTATATAATACATTTTAACTCTCTTAGAGATTTCATTCTTTTGTACGTAAGAATATGTCTAACTGTTTCTCGACAATTAGATTTTTTGTAAATAAAACATTTGGAATATATTTCTGAAATAAGATTTCATCCTTGGATATCAATTTTTAGAAGAAAAGCGAAATTATGTTCAATAACAGAAGTATATTTTCATAATAATTAGAAATAGTCGATGCAATTAACTTAAACATATCTATTTTAACCGCTAAATTATTGAGAAACACATTAGTTATTAAATCTTTTGGTAAATATAAAGTTATTTTCCCAAAATATAAACTCCAAAGTTATTATTTTCAACACAAACCCTGCACCAAACTGGACGATTTAACCCAGTTCTTGTAAAAATGTAGCATTTTCCACTATAAATAAATGTGTCACGAAGACTTCACACGTGCAAACTAGCCTTTAGAAAGTAAACAAATCAAATGATGTTGCCTGTTGCAATATCCTTTCAGTACATTTGCGATGTACTTCCGATTAATTAGTCAATATTAAAATTAGTGATGGGATCATTGGAATGGCATATAATCGATCATTCGATTATGAAAATCACTCGAGTATTCCGATTATGGAATCAAAGTATTCGAATGAAAAATAAATCGAATATTTAACTCGAAACATTGATCGAGTGCCCACAATTCAAATGATTTCCTTGCGAATCGAGAAGTACTTTTTTGCCATTCGGCGTTCATAAAGAGGCACTTTCGTTCGTTCTCGCTCTTATGCAGTCGCCTGTTTACATCTTTTACTGGACAGAAGAAATATGTAAATACAATATTTTTAAGGTACGGTGCAATTATTGCAATGCAAAGTAATTTGAGTAATTGGTAAATGTAATGTAGATTATGAAACATTATACTGTTCTATGAATTATTAATAACAGTTCCTTCACAAATAAATTGTAAATGATAAATGTAATAGTATAATTTTATCTAAATTTAAATGTTCCACACAGGGCAGCCGCTAACACAAAGCCAAGGTTAAGGACTTGAGAATAAAACAAGTGAGTATTGTTAGAATCATAAATGTACCGAGTGATTGGTCATTTGTGCGATCATTCGATTATTAATATCATTCGAGTTGTAATATATCACTCGAGTTGTAATATATCACTCGAGTTGTAATAATCGATTTTTCATATCATTCTATTATGCCCATCACTAATTAAAATGGTTAGTAAACTCATATAATTTGTTTAGTATCTCCCTTAGAAGCTTCACAAGTATTTTAAATGCACAATTATGTTTGTCACCGCAAAATAGGGTGAGAAATTAATTAATTCATTCATTATTATAAATAAAAAAATTTTGGTCACTGTAACACAATAGCAAAATTAGCTAAATATAAACGTAGTTTTGTAAAATAATATTTTACCGGGAAATATTTGTTCGCTGATTTTGATCAAACCTTTGTCGATGATGACCTTCATCCATCAAACTGTTTTTTGGGTTGTTTTGTGCTGTTAGTCTTTTATTTTTTTTTGCAAATTTTAGTCAAACTGCACTGTCCATTTATATACTTAAGTTTTAAGCATCTAATATTACATTTTCGTTTTATTTCTGTGTTTTTTTCTTTACCTCGTAATCTCACTCCCAACATCTATTTTAAGATGTTCCTACTACTTCTAACACTCACTTACCAGCTTCACCAGTATCTATCAATATAACCAAATTTTTGAAACTATTTTTTACTAATTGTCTTCTAAACGTTGTTTGTGGTATATTCTTGATTACTTTTATGTTTTTTGGGGAAATAACACCACAATAGAAATAAAACGACGTATATTGCAGGAATACCAAACGTTTCAAAGTCTATTCTGATTTTGCAATCTACATCAATAAATATAAAGTCGGAATAGACTTTGAAACGTTTGGTATTCCTGTAATATACGTCGTTTTATTTCTATTGTGGTGTTATTGCCCAAAAAAACATAAAGTATTTTTTACTAAGTTCCAGACGTCTATAAGATTTGCAAATTTGCGGGCTTATTAAGGACCGAAGACAATACAATAGGTTGATAGTTGTCCTAAGGCGTTGACGAGGATCACCAGGAGAGAGAATAAAACAGACCAATTCTGTATACCATCATATAAAAAGGTAGTAAGCAATTTAATAGCAAATCGACAGAACTAAAACTTAATTTTTATCTAATTAAATATTGTTTAACAGCGATAGAAAGACAACTCAATAATATTAAATGATTTGTGTTAAGTTTAGAATAAGAATAATGTGATTGACAAAAAATCATTTTATTGTAAAAAAGGTGCGGGATACGTTTTACTATGCATCCCACGTTTTTTATAAATCACTTAATTGAATCATATCATTGACTACAAAACATCTAATAATAAGTACTATAAGATGCCTGCAAGGTGGGTGCCGCGTTTGCTCTCTGAAGGTCTGAGTCCAGATTTTATTTACGAGTTATTTTGTCTAAGTTGAGTGCACATAAGGTCCGTTTAATGAGTACACAGTTTATGTTATTTTACTCGTAGACATTTTAGATTTATTAGTTTTTTAGTGATACAAAAAGTTACTTAACGGAACTTGATCGAAGTAAAATATTCACAATTTTGAATAAATTACAAAAACCTAATATATAATGATAGGACAATAATATCATACACTTGTAAGGAATTCTCAGTGCCAACTAATAACAATATTTACAATTTAGGATTAACAAAAAACTATGCAGCCTTGTCAGTATCTGTATGAAGGGTCAGTGATGTCGATACACTAAATTTCACTCACATATGGACCATATTTTGTCATTGTATCCAAGGAAAAAGGGCTTCATTTCCGCAATCTAGTGTTGTTCTAAACTCTAACTTTAATTATTATAATATGACAAGTAATCCGTCACAACACGAGTCCGTAGGATAACTACTAAGAGTGTTAGTAAACACAACTTAATTGTTTTGAGTTAGTTCGTTTATTCAGTCAGTTAGTGAGAAGGGTTGGACATATTGGATTATGCATTCCACACGATTCTCAGACATTCTTCTTCTTCGCTACCTCATCGTAGAATTTCACGAGAAAGATAAATAAGCCTAACAAATTATTTATTGTTGTATTGTAAGTCGATACATTTTGTTTTTGAAATACCTACTGGAATATAATATTAGCACCGGTCTATATTAATCTTACGGTAGTTTTGTTCAAAAAAATAAGGATTTTGTCTTTCTTATAGGAAATCAGATAAATTTTCAGATTATAATTGAATCACTGACAACGAAACTGATTGCAATTATTTTCAATCCTTTAGTTTGTTTGTTGTTGTTTTTTATTTCTGACATTTCAATATTAGTAATTCTGCTTTTAATGAGTTGTATGTTCTTTTATTAAATAATATTGCTAGCTAGCAGAGGTGGCGTTAAATGTTGCGCTGAAAGCTGAAACTACCCAACGGATTGTGATAAAACGGGCAGTTATACATAAAATAACCTAACCTAACCTAACTTGAACAGTCCAAAATAATAATTGTTTGTCCCATCACTTAGTTATCATGAGTGATTTTGTTTTTCGAGAATTTTATGTTTCAGTGAAAAATGTCTAAGTCGGATAAACATTATTTAATATAGAATATTTTTAATTATGATGTATAAGGTAGTGACTAATATTAACATACCAATATTTTTATTATCTACTATTTGGTACTACCCAATAACATGCCGGCAGGACAACTTTTATCTGCATAAAATTTGCTAAATAACAAAAACACATATTTTCTCCAACATGGAAACAATAATGTGGCTTAAATATTAAATTAAAATTAAAATAAGTATTTCTATCAACAGCAAATATGGACTATATTACTCATGGAAACTGTAGTTTATTATATTTTAATATATAGACTAACTAATCTGGGAGATTATTCTGAAGAATTCCCCAGTGATTGAGTAAGAGGGAAAATTGATCGAGCAAAAATGAATAAAATTGAAAAATTATAAAAACGTTACATCATTGTTTAGATCTCGAGGCGCTATTCGATTATATTAGACTCATGGACAAAATTATCGAATATTTCAATTTTTTATATATGTAAAAATTTTAACGTTTAATTCGCAACAAACATGAAAGAACAGTTTATTTTAAACAAGGAATATTAATTTATAATTGACAGAAAATTCTAAAAAAATACTGCTAAATGTTATGAAAATGAAGGATAATTAGTTTCACCTTAAAGAGGTAAGTAAGTAAAACCTTCTGAGTGGAATAGAACCACCTCGAGCTCTAATTACTGCTTGCATCTTTCACGGCATGCTAATTAGAGTTTGAATATATTCTTGAGGAATTGCATTCCATTCGTCTTGTATCGCTAATCGAAGCTCTTCTAGTGCACTTGGTACAGAATTTTTTCGTCGTATATGACGTTTTAGCTCATCCCATAAATGCTCAATGGGATTTAAGTATGGACTATATGGTGACCAATCTAATCTTTGAATTTGGACTTCATCAAGATAATTAATCACTATGCCAGCTGCGTGTGGTCGCGCGTTATCGTGCATAAGTATGAAGCTGTCGTATCCAATGTGGCCCACATGTGGCAAAACATGATCTTGGATAATATTTTCAATATACCAGTCAGTCATTAGTCCAATAACTTTCACGAGCTCGGTGGGTCCCTCCCAATGAATTCCTGTCCAAACCATTATACCGACATCTCCAAAACTAACAGTCCGTGCAAGGTTGCAGTTGCTGTATTGTTCCCCAACTGTTGGATAGAAATAATTTCGCCAATTTGACTTCCGTAATTGTGTTCTAGTCTCATTAGTGATAATAACTTTTTTGCAGTCTTCTATATTCCAAATTGCAGTCGTCCAGTTTCGTGATTTTGGAGATGACGTGAAACTTTGGCGGATCGTCTTGGCTTTAAATCCACTTCCTTTAATCTTCTTCTTACTGTTCTTGAGCTAACAATAACTTGTCTTACATTTGGTAATTCATTTTTAAGATATGTGTATGTCAATGTATGATTTCGAGTAGAATCAAGTACAACAAAAGGGTCATCAATTGCTGTTGTAAACCTTTTGCGTCCTTGGCCGCGTCTTCTTACAAAATCTCCAGTTGCTTGATATCTTTTTAAAACATTCGAAACTGTAGACTGACCTCGTTAAGACGCCGATCGATTTTTTTTGTCTATATCATTTCGCATAAAAAGTTATAATTTGTGCTGTTTCAACTTTCTTGCAATAACTTACTGGTGGCATATTTCATTTAAATAGAGAAAACTACCAATAAACATCACTAACCAATTATTTAAATTCACTAAAAATAAATTAATACACTCTAATTCGTAATATACCGTTAAAATTAATTAAATGTCAAAATATTTCAAAACAAATGAGTATATTTGCCTGCTAGATGAATAACATTAGCAAATAAATAAATTTACAAACGATAATTTAGAATCTTGTTCGAGTAACAGTGATAACAAAAAATATTCGATAATTTTGTCCATGAGTGTATATTCCCCCTTCTCCCAAATGTTGGGAAATGTAAATACCTGGTTAGCTTCGAAAAATACCATCTTTAAGTTAGATTAAATAATTGCCTGTTATGCATAACCAAGTAATGATAAAAAAATATATTGGTAGTTCTGAAGCTTGGGATACGAATTTTTGTGTCATTTTGTATTGAAGGTAGTATTCTAAATAGCCAATATCGGGGGAATATTCTGAGAAAAAATGATGGAATTATGTAATATGCCAAATAAAATAAATTCATTAATTATATAAAAATATGAAACAGTAAAAGTACAAAAATGAATAAAAGTTCTCAGTTAGGATACTGGCAGTTTATTGCGTTTGGGCTTTTATATTACAATTTAAACAATTGTGTAATTTGAATTTATAAAAATCTACTGATACGTTTTTTTCACTTTCAAATAAGTTTAATAATTTGTGCTTTAAAGCTCGAACTAACATTTTATTGAAATACACTACACATAATATGTGTTAATACTATAATATGTGTTACTAATAATACTTACAGCCTATATTGACTTAGTTTGATGTTAATGGTTTATACCGTTGGGCAATAAAGCTTAAATAAATAAATAAATCCACGGTAGCCGTTTGGATGCCTACGCTTCAATATACACTTTTAAACTGAATTTATTAAATACACCCATATGAATAAGAAACAATTATGTGGTGGGGTAAATAGCGTGATAACTACTTTGTGTTCTCGGTTTGTTAAAAAAATGTGAGTATTGTTAAAATTACGTAAAATAAAAAGCTCATTTTGTTTGTATACCTTTTAAATATCGACTTATATAAAAAAATTCAAATTTTGCAAAAACAGTACTTTTGGTGTCACCGTCTCCCGGCCTAATGGAAAATTCAGTGACAACACATGTCAAGCTCTAAACTGATATTATGTGCGATTTTACACAGGGTGTTTAGTATAGTAAACTAAAGCATAAAGTAAAATGATAAAGGTAATAGCAATAATAATTAATTTAAAACACATTTTTCGCTTCATTTTCTTCCTATAACTGTTACCTGTGAGTTTAAACGACAATGTACCATTATACAATGTTGGGGCTTGCGTTGTTACTTGGTATCGGCTTATTAAGGTTTATACATAAAGAATAAAATATAAAGCAGATTTAAAACAATTAACAGTTTAAAAAAAATGAAAATAAAACATTTCAAAAAACAACCGATTTCCAAGTATAACTGAAAAGTAAATAGCACATTAATTGTTGTGATGTATTACAAATAAGCAAAAAATGTAAACTATAAAAGGTCCTCAATCTGTATTAATTAATTACCTACCTATATAGTGTATTTTTTAAGTAGGTGCCAAGCAGCAATCAAGTTTGATAAAGTAATAGATAAGTAATCAAGAAAGATAGGTCATTTATTTGTACAGAATGACCACTTTTTAATGTTTAGATTCTTTACTTTTTGTGTAGGTACCTAACAATAATGAATGTTCTATGGATTGTGTAGTGTAACCTAAATACATTACTAGGATTGTCTCGCTTCTATACAAACAAAACACGGGGTGTCCCTCAAAAAGGTCAAACATGCGTCCATGATCGTGTCACCAAATTAACATATTTTTCTGGAAATTATAAAATTTTCATTAGTACCAAAAACCTGATAATATGTTATGCTCAATTGTAATAGAGCTTTAGCGGGACTTTTGAGCAACTCTTTAAAATAAGAGGGACATTTTTAGGCAATGCTATAAATTTCGCCAATTATATTAAAACATAAGATTCATTTGTTTAAACTTAATCGGTAATTCCATTAAGTAAATGAAACTTTCTTGGGAGACGTGTAAGAAATCGAATACCATTTATCAAGAGGAACGCTGTAAAATCTTGGGCAAACTTATAATCCACTTATCGAGCGCTGCCTCCATTTCGGGCTTCGTACAATTTAATTTGAATACTTTCAAAGATAAACACGGTCGGTAGAAGAAAAAACGCTCATATGTACGCACCATGCTTGTCTTAAATTGTATAAAGTTTTTATCCCATAAATTGAGGTCGTTCGTAGGAGGAGGTATTACGTGCAAACGGTGAAATATATTTCCATTAAATTGGAAATACGTTAAATCCAAATAATTCCTGAGAAGCCCCATCCTGGGAAATTCTAAATAACGTAACAGGTGTGGTATGGTTTTGGTATATTTGAAAACAAGTTTTGTTTACACACATATTTTGTACAAATTAGTACAGAAGTAAATGAAAAAAAAAAATGCTTCAATTAAACAACGAGGGAAGAAAGTACTTACTTGATGAATCAATGGAACAAATTGTTTGGAAAGGATAGAATTTGATGCGTGGCGATGGAAGTGATTTGATAATGATAAATTAAGTAATTTGTTTACATTGTTGGAGAATAGATGAGGTACGTTGTTTCAGAGATTCTGTCAGTTGTCAAAATCAAATTTTATAAACATTTTTTATGGTAGGGTTGTACAGTGTCAAATCGGAAAAAAAACATATACATACCTCAGAACGTATTGCTAATTTGTTGCGAAAAAAATAGAGATTATTGCTTAAACCGATCTCGAGAAATCGACAACAATGCTAGCTTTACGTAAAGGTAATACCAACGCCGCTGAAGGGGGTTGGATAATTTTTTTTTGATGGGTGATGGATTAATTAGGACCGCAAAATTTATATTTTAATTCATGTATGTCTAAGATAGTTAAAAATTTATAACTATAAAATTTATTTTAAAAAAACATTGTTAATTGATTAAAATTCAGTCTTTTAGCTCAAAACTCCAAAATTTGGGGGTTTTGAACGCCCAAACTCCCTTGTTCCGCTAGCTACGGCCTTGACTAGCACGAAAAATAGCTAATATATAAGATAATCAAAAAACAAATAGACTAAAATTTGTTGCTAGTTTGTTGCTGTAAGACCCCACAAAACATTATTTATTTTAAATATTAAAATTTATAATGGTCATGCTAGCTTAACTCTCCATTAAGCCAGAATAAATAAGAGTTAATTATGTTGCTCATGGTATCAATGATTTTCGATACCTGCAGAGTCAACAACTAAATATATAACCAGAAATCGGATGTGTTTCTGACTGGTATCCTCTTAAACTCGCTTTTCTCTTCATTTTTCCAGAACAGTGATATAAATAATTTTGTTCCTCAAGGTTGCAATGATTGTTGATACTTGGAGAGTCAGCACAAAATCGGAAATCGGCTGAGTTTCTGACCATGCTCGCCTAACTGTCAATTTTTGAGAGGACACTGAGGGATTTATTTTCAAGAAATTGTAAGAATCAGCAAAAGAAATGAAATTCATATCAGAGGAACTGAGCAATTGATTATCATCTAATTGTTTTCGTCGGTTGAAAGAAGCATTTAAATTGCTTAGGGTATTACTCTGAGGTAAGAAAAGCACTTTTAAGTGACTCATAACACATTTTCTATCGTTTTTTTAGATAGTAATATTGTTTTTTTTTTCGATAAGGTAATTAAATATTAAATTGATAAAGTTTGACTGTTGATTATATAAAGTTTAATAGATTTCTCACGCTAGAATTGTAAGAATTGTAAAAAACTGTAATAAGAATATTCAAAAAATTGGTATTTTGGTAAACATATAAAAATAAAAAAAATACTACATTTTTCTTCAAATTGATATTCATATAATATAGTCAGAACTAAATAAAAATTGTTAGCTAATAAATTGTGTAATATTTAATTGTAGGTTAAGATTTGAAATACCACCTCTGATACACAAAATGTATTAGCTAAATTTTGGTTGTCTTGACAAAGATCACCAAATCAAAATCATTATAAATTTTAATATTTACAAAATATTTTTACTGGGGTGTTACAGCAACAAATTAGTAACAAATATTGGTCAATTTGTTTTTTTATTATTTCCTATCTAGCTGTTTTTCCTATTGCTGTTAAGCAAAACTAGCATTGTTGTCTATTTCTCGAGATCGGTTGGAGCAACAAAATTTTTTGCCGATTTGGCACTGACCGTTTTATGGAGTTTTGATTTCAGATGTTGTGCTGGGATGGTGTATTTTCGTTTGATCTTGTAGTGATATCGTGCTCATTTAGACTTAATTCAATCGTCCTATTGTAGTCGAACATATGTTTCCTGACAATCTGAACACATAATTTAATATTAAACTTCTTTTTATTTTAACGGGATCCTCGTTTTTGGATTTCTCAGGATTATGCTAGTTTTCCTGTCTGTCGTGAAAATATTATTGATATTTTGCCCACCTAGAACTCTCGCAATATCAGTGATGTCCTTCTGTTCTTCATTGCTTTCACTGAGGGCTCTAGACATTTTCTTCTTTAAATCTATTCTGTTTTTAGACTGTTCAATTTAGGATGTGCAAATATTACACTTAATTATAGCAAAGAAAAGAAAATACTAAACTTTTTTAGAAATAGTGAAGAGAACAAATGTATGGACTCAATATACATATTGATAGTATGACGGGCACGAAGGTGACAATAATAAGATGGCATGACATTATATTGCCAAGTCTAAGTTTATAATTATAAAAAAAATAAGTTTAACATTCAGATACTTCTTCCGAGATTATACATGTACCGTCAAGTTTACAAGACACTGTAAACTGATTGCAATTTTCTCAAGAAAAAAAATGTTATTCGATATAATTTGGGGGAAGTATGGTAGATCTTGTAATAAATAATTTTATACCATTTATTTTGTGGCATGAATAAATACGTTATTCAAATTAAATTGAATCAACACAAACTAAATAGATACTGATATGCCGAGAGGCTAGCATGGACTACGATTCCATAGATGAATTTCATTTCTTTTCTCAGTGTAGTAATGAGACTTATTTTGAATGACAAGAAATTCCGTATATGGCTTACAAGTTTCTTGTTTATGCGGGATTTCGTTATTTTTGGAGCCTCTATCTTCGTCCAAAGTTAAGCGAAATTCCTGGTGCGGACACAAACATGGAGAACCAAGAAAAACACTGATACAGGCCCCAACTATATCGTGGTACCAGTTCAGAACTTGTACCACGGTGCACAGGAAATGCTCTCTGAGGAATTATGAGGGTGGAAATATGGGAAGAAATTTCTTTTCTAACATATGTATAGAAAATTTATAATGCAAATATATGTATATTAAGAGTAGTTCGGCAAATAGTTGTTCCAAGAAGGAACCAAACTTTAATTTATATTGTCTATGGAGTGTTGAGTAAAAGGAGGACACACTCTGTGTATCAAAAAGTGTCCACAAAAGGGTATCAATTTGGGAGCGCCACTGGGGCGACGGGGTAATTTGTTCGTAGAATAACATTTAAAAGATAATTGAAAATTCTAACCTATACATTTTACAAATTACAACAGCAGATTATAATATGTTTTTTTTTTATAATGAAAAGTAAGTATTTCTAAAAATAAATTCTGTAAAGTTTTTATTTACTTGTTATAAATGTAGTATTATTGACATGATTAAATTGAAAATTATTTTCAGTTAGTTATATTCCCACAAAATATTCTCTCCATATGATCTGCGAAATAAACCAACCAAAAATGTGTGGGTAAATAAGAAAAGATGGTTTTGTTACATGCCTGAGAGCTAACATTAAAACCAAAAACTGACGCTCAAGATTGGTTAATTATTAATAGGAAAGAAGAGTTTATGCAGTTAGAACAGAACCTATCAAGAATTTTTTTTAAATGTGTTGTAAAGTAAGCACACATCCAAAAATTGCAAATTTAAACATCATAGTTAATCAACCAGATTTAAAATGATTGGTAAAATTTGTATTTAATATTAATAAATGTATTCAGTCAATGAAATACATTGTACATAGATAAAAATGACTTGCAAGCAAAATTTTATTTGTACATTTTTTTAGGAGTCAAGATAAATAGCCTACACAAATTAAACTCTGAAGAACCCATTATTATATAATTACTAAACTGATTATGGCATTGTCCATCGAGAACTTCAACAAACTTCTAAAGATATTTTTCCAGGGCCATTCACCAGGCGTACCTTTGGAAATATTTAAAATAGACCTACAGCAGAAAGATGCCAAAAATAGTCATTTAATTGTAGTTAATGGAGACAAGAAAAAATATATGGAAAACCAGTGTATGAAAATGTTAGAATCATTGAAAAATAAACTATTCTAGCATAAAATGCAAGTGAAATTTGTTCCATAATGATAACAGAAGAGATAACTTAATTATAGCAGTTTATTTACATCTAATTCACCAACATCTATTTGTTAATAAGTATAAAAATATTACAAATATACAAATTTTCCCAATGTTTAACTGTTTCAAAAAGTTTTATAAGAAAATAACAATTATAAAATCACTCCGTTTTATAAAAAATCAAAACTGGGGCACACGCTTATTAATTTATATCACAATTAACACACTATAAACTCATCACTTGCAGAGATTACAAAAAACTGAGACAACCATTTACAAAGAGAAGTTCACATAACAGATTTTCTACGTTTTATTTACGATTTTTACTAATAATTTTACATCATTCTCACTTTTTCAGCCGCTTCACTTCTAAATGGATTTGTGTATTTCAATCCGTTGACAATTAACTTCATAACATACCCTGTGGTCACACTTGCGCCAATCTGGTCATTTCTTGAACTTCTTATTTGAAACCGCCCGCTGGACACTTTTTCAGTTTTATTCCCATATAAGTTTGTCCTCCTTTCACTCTACACTCCATAATATTGTCTACTGATAAAGATGATGTTTTGTATTTCAATTTAAAAAAGCAATATTTTTACAAAAAATACAGAACGCCAGACTTGTGGTACATTGTCTACTCAAATCCAAATATTTTTGGCGTTATAATGACATATTGGCGTCGGTCGCCATTTGACACGAAGATGATAGTGACATAAATCATACATTCCTGAAAATAAAAATGTCTTTGATTTTAACGCTATTAAAATATGCAGTTTTGTTTCTATTGCTTGATAAGATATATTGCCATCAAGAAAGAGAAGTAGATAACTTAACAATTCAATGTTATGATTTCTAAGGTAATATTTGTTATTTTAGCTTGAGAAAAGGATTCAATATTTAAGGGAAATGTCACAGGTTGCTCCCTTGATGGAATTAAATCAAAACGCTTTTAAACAGTACATACAAGTATCCCCAAAGAATTATTCTTTTATTGTTTTGGGAATTTATCACGACTGTGAATCTTGTGTTTACGCAGTTCGTGAGTTAAACATTGTAGCGAAGTCTTATCGAAGTTTACGTTTCGATTCAAGCAATCTTTTCTTTGGTGTGGCATATCTAGAGGAACTCCCACAGCTCATTCAGAAGGTATCAATAAAAACATTTTCAGCATACAGGTTCACAGTTATTTTTTTTAGGTTAAATTTAAATCGGTGCCATCTTTGGTACATGTTCCCGCAAATAATTTATTATACGAAATAGTGGAACTGCAGAGTATGGATTTCCTAGCTGAGAATATGGCGAAGTGGATACAAGCGAAAACTAGAGACAAGGTTTGATTAATAGTCGCATTGTTTGTAGCTGTGAAATAATTTCAAATTTTTAGATAGTGGTGATTAGACCACCTGATAATTTTGTTGTAGTAATGTTGTTTGCGACATTTGGTTTATTTGTTATGGTGCTACGTGAAAATGGTGTCAAATTTAAGTTTTTATTCGACAACAACTTTTGGGGTATAATTGTGGTAGTGTTTTGCATAGCTATGAGTTCTGGCCAGATGTGGAATTATATCGAAAATCCACCATTTTGTTATGAAAGCCAAGATGGTGAATTTGGTTTGATTTATCATTCGACTAAACGTCAGTATTTAATAGAGACTTATATAATTATGGCGATATGTATCCTTTAAAAAGTGTACTACGTTATTAACCTGAAAGGATATAAGTATAATTAGGATTATAAAAGAACTGCCCTTATTGCTGTTAGTTAGTTAGTTATCATTAGATAAAAATAATTGTTATTGTAAGGCGTGGTACAATATTCGAATCTTTTTTAAAAATCTTATAATTTCCAATACAATCGTTTCATTCTGTTTTTTAATTAAAACAGGTTACACCATATGCACAAAATGTAATTCATACCTTCATTATATTTTCACCTGCTCAACGAGAGGCAGTCGTTAAGGCTTTAGTAAGCATATCAAAGAGATTATCTGATGAAAAAAAAACAATCTTTAGGATGAAAATTGATCAAAAAGAGTTTTAGTTTTGTCAAAAAAAAGAAAATGTTATAACTTTACACTCATTTTGACAATGACGCTTGTGAAGTTCCATATGTACATACTAAGTACATTATATGGCTTTACAAACAAAATCAGCAATCAGCAATGAAAACCCTTTTTTAATTATTATAAATTAAATGGTACCTACGTTTGAATATTGACCGAAAGTATATTGCAGAATAGCACCATCGTGGGTACGGTGATTTTTTGTTTCAAATTTATATTTACCTTTCTTTGTGGCGGCTAATCCATTGTTTGATTTGTAGTTTTCAGAAAAACTTTTATTTATGGCAGAAATTTTTAGAAAAAAAAAATGCAATTCAAGTTGAAACTTTTAAGTTTGGTGCAGTTTTGGTGTTTCTAAATTATTTAGCCGTTTAAAAATATTCTTTAATGTTACGTTTATCGAGGTATTTGTAAATAAGGTGTAAATAGCAGAAATAAAATTTAATTGTTCCAAAAATTAATATTTAAGAACGAAATTTATTTCAGGAATCTGCCTAAAATGTTTCCGTTTCAACAATGAATTTACTTGATATGTATTTTGGATTATTTTAGTTAGTAGGGCCAACCGACCATAGTAGTATAAGAGTTTTTTTGTTTCATTTGGTGTGTTTTATCTCCACCTAAAATATATGCACCCAACCTGTTTATATGTATATCAGCCACATGTTTGAAGTAGACAATTTTTCCAGATCTCAGTCGTTTGAAGATAGTGCTTTCTCATGATGATGATTTTTAACTAGAAACAACATATCGGTTTGTGTTCAAAATCCTATAAAGTCGTAACATATTAAAAATATCAAAGCAGATATGTTAAAAATCTTACAAATGCCAAACAATGGCAAAAACATGTCAAAAAGTCTAAAATAACTAGTGAAAATGTTTTCCTCAACAAAACTAATAAATACTGTATTTGTATTTCATGATATTTAGAAGCAAGCAGTCGCACAAAATGTTTTACCACAATAAAAATTTAAAAAATCAAAAAATCTGTAAAATATCAAATGTTGACGCGAGATGTTATATTTAACATCTACGGATTCGAAAGCAAGGATATCAAGAGTCCAGGTTGATTTGAGATTTAAATAGTTCAAGAGTAGATAGACCATTAAAGTCACAATCTCTGTACCAACTCAAACTTCATGTTTGAAATTTTTACTGAGTCAAATTAATCAGAACAAATGATATTTGATTTTTTGCCCTTTAATTGAGAATTAAAGGAAAACTATTTGCAATACTTTTTATTTTTCTGATTTATCCTAGGGGACGACGTCTCCTGCAAAAGCTACTTGTAGATAGATATTTCTTAACGTTACCTTAGATTTAGCTATTTCCGGTGGTATAGTGATTTTAACAGAATCAAAGCGAAACGAGAAAAAGAAATCAGGCAACAATAATGCATTGATCATATTGGGAATACTGTTGCTTTTAATTTTCACATCATTGCTTATGTCAATTGCCAGAATGAAAATGAGCGTATATCCACTGAGGTATGTATTTTTTTGCTCTTCGGTATAATAATTATAAAATTAAAATAACATTTTAGGTTTTTTTTGGATTAAGATGGATCCGGTCCGCGATTGGTTTATAAGGAACAAAAAAGGGTTCTAGATGTTTCTGTACGTTGTAATAAACTTTAATATGTTCTTTTTTTTCGTTAGCTTTATTTATATATAGTAATTTTTAACTCCGAAAAAACGAATATATTTTTTGTTTTCACAAGTTGCGGATTAAATACTTAATAATGATAAGCACTTTCCAAAATTTAACTACGGAGTTTGCACAACTTCGTTTCCATGAAAATTTACAATGAAATTCGGGCGGTAAAATTTTCTGAAAATTTTTAGCTTATATATACATTATTCAGGACAAAACCAACGATAATCCACTTTAGTTTATAGCAGGTCATGAAACTTGCACTTAAGTCCCTTTTTTGCTCTGGCAGTATTTCACGAAAATCGATGCTGTTGCTTTTGCATTTGCATAGAAATGTTGGTGGGCTATAAGACTTTGTAAATGTCTACCGGGGTTTAGAAGTCAAGTATAAACTTAACAGATGAGAAAGGGGAGTGGAATTAGTTGAGAATGTTGGAAGCACTGTCCAAATACAATACTGAACCTTCAGATAATATTTACGATTAAGAAAATCCTGATAGGAATAACCTGAAAAGTCTCATTGCTTAACATTTTATGAGTTCTAGTTAATCAGCTGTAATATGTGATGTTTCACAATAAGTTAATTTAAAATTTCGTGTCAAATTAGGCCATTTTGTTTACCTTTACTCTAGGGAAGTATTTTCAATAGCAAAAAAAATTCCAGAGCTGTTTGATTAGTTTTTCTTGAAGAATATATATAGGATAACACATAAAACTGTTGCTAACAAATTTTTATTCCTTAATTATACGGGGTGTTTAAAGTTGCAAAAATCTAAATTTTGGTATTTTCTAAAACTTTTTAGCAACTGAATGAAAAGTTCTAGTCAAAAGTAAATTTATTTTATACGTATTTTCAATAGCTACTTAATGATAGGTTCATCTAGCCGACTGGATAATAGTTATTGAGTTATTTGGAAAAAACTGTAAAAATACGCATTTTCAATCGTTTATGGTTATTGTCTAAAAATCATTGAAATTTTGAAACTCACCAGAAAGTTTTCTTTTTACGAGGTAAATAACTGGTAAGAATCTCAACTTTACGGCTTAGAAGGTTTTCTCGCAAATCTATTTTTTTCCAGTGCTTTTGATTCTACTTGAACTTACAATGCTCCCATTATGCGCTAAATTCACTTTTTAACCATTTAAAAGGAAAATATTAATTATGAAATCTTTCAGTGCAATTCCTCATAAATTAAATTTCTTTTGGTTTTATTTTATTGAAGACGCGAGATGTAAGACCGACATCTAGGATTTTTTTTACAAAGGAATGACACCTCGAAGAGAGTATTTATTTTATTGTATGTAAATTTATTTTGAAAACCTGCATGTTGTTATTAGGGTTTAAATAAAATTAACTAGTGGGGAGAAGTCTCTTGCCCTCAATTTACTACTGCGTTCTAACTTACATTCAATTCACAATGTGTTTCACCTTGTAAAATATATTAGTTGTTCCTTATTTATATTTTTTATGTACACAATATTTTTAATTAGATGATTGTACTAAGGAATTGATAATAATAATTTATATAAAATTATATAAATGTTGAAATTTATACAGGCTTTGATTCTTTCCCTAATATAAATGCCATATCAACTGTCAAGCTGTCTGTTGATAGACCAGAGAAGAGAAATGGTTGCTGACCCAAGTTCGAAGCTCATGAGCAGATCACTTTTTTTCGTTTTTGTACTTTTACTGTTATTATATTTGTATGTAATTATTCAATTTATTTTTCTATTATATAAATTTTGTAAAAGTAAACATTTTTTAAAAACGGTAATATTTTTCATACATTAATTGAATTACATTACAAACAAATCTTTGTTTTAACATTTTTCAATATACTCTCCTGCTTGATCTACACACCTTTGCCACCAATGTGTGAAGTTAATTGCGCATGTTCTCCTCGACTTCGTTTCTTCCAAATCGTTTTCCTCCCAGTGATTCCTTCAGAGGCACGAACAAAAAATAGTCACTAGAGGACAAGTAAGGACTACAAGGAGGGTGCTCGAGGGATTTCCAGCCCATTTTTTCTTGCAGTGTATTCCTTGGTTTTTCAAATACGCGGCTTTTGCCAACCGTAACAACTGGCAGCAGTAATCTGCATTCACTGTACATTGGTCATTTAGAAAATGATCAGTAAAATTAGAGTAAAAAAATATCGTTGCAAGGACTTTTATTTATTTATTTTTTCTTCGCCACTCCTTACTGACCCTTTTAGACGATGCACTTCACAAAGGCACCTCGGAAACCATCGAGCACTAATTTTTCTGAAACCTAGTTGATCAGTGATAATTGATTGAAGCTGACACCCAATTCAGAGGAAATTTTTTCCACTGTTAATAGGCCAGTTGAAGGCTTTTCCTTGGGCTTCGATCATGATTCTCGGTCTCGTCTACCTTTAAATTTTATCACCCACTTATACACACACACGATTCTCAGACAGTGTACTATCCCCAACCTGTGCCTTCAAAAGAGTTAAATTTTCTCAGGGTTTAACGCCTTCACTGGTTGAAATTATGATAATCTGTCGCGCAACCAAAAAAGGTCTCTCTTTCTCGGTCATGGCTGTACTCTGTATACTGACACAGATCATACAATAGGTACAGACCACAAAGTCAAGCATACGCGCGAATCCGGCTGATTTACTCATAAAAAAACATCTACTTCACACAACATCATCTATCTCGAAACGGCATTCTACGCAGAATAGCAAAAATGCAGTTTAAATTTGATTTACCCTTGTTCGTTTGTTTCACGATACCCCGGGCTAGTGTCTTAACCAATATGTACAAAGTTTTTTGAAAGGTGATTTATGGCGTCTTCTAGTTTCTATTTGTGGTTCTTTGGGGAAACAACATCATACTTGAGAACAAAAAGGTGTATATTTGAACAATCCAAATGTTTCAAGGTTTTGTAAATTTTATTAATTAAACTTTAACATTTTAACAAAGAATGTAATAATTATAACTTGCTATAGGTATTACAAATGACAGATAAACAAAATATGCCAAAATGTGGAAGTTATACATTTAATCAAAAAAATATATATCAGGAAGCGCTCACAGATTCCTGAAACTCTGAATCATCAAGTGAGACACCAAAAAGAACAATAAAATTGAGAGGTTTAATACAAAATTGCAGTTACTAATTAGAGTGTCATGTACAGTTTGAAAGTAATGCAGATTAGTTGCTGAAAAGTAACAAAGACAAAAGTATTTTTCAGATTAGGGAATGGGAACAAAGCAGTTGCTATCTTCCCATCACGTCCCATGTATTCACTCTTTTAGAGGAAGTACGGCCACCTTGTATGTTTTCGCATTAGCATTGCATTTACATAATACAGCAACCGATTTACAGGTTTCCTCTAGAGAATAACAAGAGTGAATCTCTTTGTAAACTTACGGTAGGTTTCACTGTTAACAATATTCCGCTTCAACTTTCGAACAACGTCATCAGCATGATGGGGATGGAATATTGGCAAACTTAAAACTCTTAGGTTGTGGTGTTTTTATTCAATTTCGTGACGAAGGAGAAAATGTATTTTTATGTAATTTTCCGGTAACGAGATTCTGTAATAACGTGCAAGAATTTTAGGCTAAAATTCAAGTGAACAAAAATGTGCTTCTTACGGTTTTGGACTACATCACCGCTTCATGTGTCCAGAAAATGTAAGAATCTAAAACTTCTACGACAAATCTAAGAAAGTATACACATCAGATAACAGTATACAGGATGTTTTTTAACTTGTAAAACTAATGGGCCTTCTGGTCTTCAGTACGTTAGTTATAAAATATTCATTGTTTGATTTTATTATTTATAAACAATTTCACTAATAGCTTGTGGCGTGCGTTCATTTGGAGCGAATTTGACAGTTTGTATAAAGCTCTGACTAATATAATAGGTCTGACGGTTAATTATAGGAAATTAAGAAGTACCCATGATATCCAAAAAAATCTTATTTCTACAGAAAATAAAGATTTGGTATGAAAAAAACGGGCATTTTAAGAGGTGCAAAATTCACGGCATAACGTTCGTATCTATGTGTCTACGTGATGTCACCTATATCGTTGTCAACAGTAAACACTACATAATAATTAAATATTATAATTATTTTGCAAGTTAAATAAGAATTGTAAAGTGTAAAAGTAATTCTCTCCCCAGATATTTTTCTGTAACAGATAAATATTTGAAAATTGTAAATGCAAAACAAAGAATTTCTGTACAGGACAGCTAGTAAACCGGACAATTTTACGAAATTGCCTTACAACACTTTGTTCTGCATTTACAATTTTCAATATTCCAAAAATACTATAGAAGTGATTTTTTATGTACATCGCAAGCCCATACATGGTACAGTATAACATAATTATGGGTATTAAACATATTTTTGGATCATTGAATCAAGGAATACTAAGCCCATTTTGTTTGTATACTTTTTCAAATTTGTGAAGACACGGCTTTTAATGTCCTGATTAATTCAGGTTATATCTACAATATAAAAAAATAAATGAATCCACAAATGGCGAGGTCCCACAAAAAAGTGATTAAGTTAAACATTTTATCACATTACAAAAAAAGTACATCGAAAACTTCGAATGCTTACAAAAAGTTCTCTACTTCAACTCCTTTCCAACGATATATCACACGTATTGGAAAGTAATCAGTATAATAATAAAATTTGAGATTGTAACTTACAAGGTTAGAACTACAAAAAATAAAACATACATCAAGTTGCAATAATTTGTTATAAATTTTGTTCAAACTGGCTTCTACTGCTACGCATGCAAACGGGTACCTTTTTCTGACTACTACAGTGGTAGTCTCTAGTCGCATCTCATCCCATATTATTTCAAAATAACATTTATTCTTTTAACTGCTCTTTGGTTTCTATTTCTCTGTTATAAACGAGTTGCTTGGACCATCTACATACAAAGAATTCAAAGGGAGTTAGGTCTGGCGACCTTGGAGGCCATAGTATAGGGCCAGTTCTTTCAATTTACGCAAGTGGGAATGTAATCTCCAGGATTACATTCCCAATTAAAAGAAAAAACAAAACTGTAAGATATCTAGATGTTATATGGGCTACATAATATAGCACATGAGCCCACCTATCTGAACTCCAAGTATGGCGAACCTTCTACAAAAAACCCTGTATATTAACTGACTTCAAAGTGGAAATAAAAAGTCAAAAATAGTTACCAAAACACACTATACAATAAACAGCACATTCTCTGTTGTTAGGTACCTACACACAAAGTATAGAATGTGAACAAAAGGTTCCCATTCTGTACTTTATTAATTACCTACCTATCTAGTAAATTTCTGAAGTTGTTGGGGCCAATAATCAAGTTTGATGACGTAGTAGATATGTCGTCAAGGCAGGATTTTAAGTTTGCTAAGCACTGTCTACAACAATATTCTATATTGTTTACATTCTGTACTTTGCATTTAGATAGGTAAGAACAATAAATGCGTTATTTATTATTAATTAATTGTTTAAATATTTTATTACTTTATTATGTAAGTTCTAAAATAATGTGTGCATTTAAATCTTCATCTAGAAATATCTGAAATATAATATAAATAATTATTATCTTAACTACTTACATATTAATCATACACAATTAAACAATCTTTTCTTAGTTGTTTCGGACTACCCAACAATTTTTATTGATGGCAGTTTATATAGTGAGGAAATGAAGAATGAATAAGTGCAATCTTAGTAGCTTTTTTAAATGCTTGATAGTTTTTTATAAATATCGTATAGACAAAAATCAATAACATAACCTGCAATACAACCTAAAGCGTGTTTAAAAAGCTCATTTTACAGGATCTGGACTAATAAAATCGTTGTTTAAAACAAGAAACTCTCCTAAGAACAACATTTATTTTCGGTCAATTCGAGTTATTTGTGTGCAAATCCTGGTTCCATGATTAACTTTGTCTTCATTCTCGTTCTGATACTCGTATTATGCTTCTGATAGTAAGGAGTCAGAAAATATTTGAAAAATTCCGATAATAACCAGTGCAGACACTGGTGAAGTTCATGCATACTCGTGACGTCATACGCTTTGATTGGTGTTCAACTAATTATGGCCGTCAACTTCAAAATATAAATGTACTTTTTGCAAAATCATAATTTTTCAGCTAAATACATAATTTTCGTGATTTTTGATGTCTATTAAAGTCCATCGAATTACTATCTGATTATCTACTCAACTGTTGCATATCGGCTTTTTCTTTATATCTTTATTATTGTTATGAGATGAGTTATTAATATTATATAAATGGTTAGGTATAATTTATTTCATCATATTGTTAAAATATTATTTTGTTTGAATTTAAATTTGACAACTGAAATATTTATATGTTATTGGTGAAGAATATTTAAATCTGGATCCAAAATCGAGAACTTCTATTTAAAAACTTTGGACAAGTACTCCGTATACAGATCACCCATTATGTTATACACTATTTTTTTGATACATTAGCAATATACATATGATATTGAAAACATGTCAAATCTGTTTTTACTGTTAACAATAGTAATATGTTACATGACAACTCTATAGCCTAAATTGTAAAATTGTAGAATGTTTTAGATTTAAAGGCGTAACATAAAATACGTTTTCATTCTTTTACAGTCCAACTAAAAGACTAATTGCCTTCTTTATTTTAGTTCCTTTTATTAAAAACTTAACAGAACGCAAAAAGCACACCAACTTGGCTATCCTCACACTTTTTAACATGTGTTTGTATTGTAGGAATATTTATTATTTATATTTTATGCATTTAATTTAATTTAATTCAAATGGGCAAATGTCAGTTACCTTAATTGATTGCCAACAATTGGCGCCTGATATGTGTAGTGAAAATAACAAAAAAGTGAATATGTAAAACAGATATCAAATCAACACTGAAAATTTAATTTATTCATTAGTTAGTTGAATTTAATTGAGACCACTAGATGTACTAACAGTCTTTATTCTTTAATATCTAATTCACATTGAAAATATTTTTGTTACATAGTAATTTACTTTTCATTAAAATAGTTATCAAAAAATATATTTCTCACTGTGTATATAAATAAAATTAGAAATTAAAGCAGTAAATTTTCCATCACTTCAAACCTTGACGTCTTGACGTCGAATATATTCAACAACTTTCTTGTGAATTTATAGTTTGGAGGTAATTCCGTTGCAAAATTGAAGATTTATTGCTCTTAGAACGTGCGTTTCGTGAAATGAGAAAATTAAATGAACATAAATCTACAGAAGAGTTGTGGAAGCAAATAACTAAATAAAATGTGTATTTTTGAAACTTTTTGAATCTTTGCTTCAATTAAGTGTCATAATATAACTTTACTGCTATTCTCATTAACATACGAGGGTGGAGGGAAAAGTCAATGTATATTCGAATAAAACGTTTTTTGTAAATAATTTGAATTTATATTTGAAGATAGTCTGTTTTTGCGATATAGCGGAATTGCTGAAAACAGTAACCATCACTTTCCTGGTTACGGTATTATTTATGTTTATACCTGCACGACATAAAAAAATAACTATAGCAGGATTGATTTGTTATTTATTTCATATTTGCCTTTTTTTATGTTAAGAAATAAATCAATTTAACGCATGCCTTATATCATATACATAATGAGACCTGTCATTTGACAGTTGTGGGCTTTTAACTTTAATAGAATGCTATAGATTTAAAATGGAAAACCCTGTGAATAATATAAGAAAAGTGTATATTTAAATCTTAAATATTTCAGGAAAAAAAGTTGTAATTCTTTAACAAATGTGAAAATAAAATAAAGATAATCTTTAAAACAATCATACAAAAATAAAGCAAATCAAATGTTAGAAACTGTTGCCTATTTTATTGTTAAATTTTTGCAGTGATACCGGATTCTGTTTATGAATTTACCCAAACTTGGCAAAAGGCAGAAATCAAGAGATGAAGATCTGGTGACCTGACAAGCCATTTAATTTCTCTGCTGTTTTTGCAAATCCATCTTTCATGGCAAACTCTATTTAGTTAGATTGTGAGAATGTGATAATTGAGTAATGAGGCTAAATTAATATAATTTCAAATTTTACTGTTTTTTCTTCTAAAAGCATGTTAATACTACTGCAATGTGATGTTCGCGTATATCGTGTTAATTTGTCAAGCTGCTGAATCTAATGCATGAATGCTAGTAGGATGGATAATCAATTACTGCAGTTTTAAATCTTCAAAAATTAGTGTCTAATTTTGTGCACCTGAAGCAATATCAAATAGCCACTATCAGTATGCAATCTGGACATTGAAACAAACTGATTCAGATTATCAAACAATCAGTTTTTACGAAATTTGGCAAAAATAACTTGTTACGTATTTTGTGTGAGGCCGTAGGAAATTTTTTTGGGAGGGTTGGATAATTTTTTATATTAGTTATGAACCGCAAAATTTATATTTTTTGTTTATATGTCCAGGTTATATAAAACTGTATAAATATAAATTTTATTTTTATGAAAAAATATTTTTTATTTGCATAAGTTAAAAAAACAGTTTAATATTACGCTAAACACAAACTAATTACTTCAAAACATTATTGCCAATTCACTTCTTCTTACAAATTTGAGGACTTTTAGAATTCAAGTAACTCATAAAGCCGTTTATAACATATAGAACACAATCGATGTATTCGCCTTCATTCTCTCTATGGATGGTTGAGTCAAAGGAGAACACACTCTGTTTAAGAAAAAGTGTCCACAAAATGGTTTCAATTTGGGGAAGTCACTGGTACCGACCGGGTAATTTGTTCGTAGAAATCAGTTTTCTACGAACAAACCTACGTGAATAAAATTAGGTTACTGTGAAGAATTTACATCCAAAAAATGTAAATTTAACCATCACAGTTCAAAAACCAGATTTATATTTAACATTAATAAAGTGTTAAGTCAATGAAATACCTTGTACATAGATATAAATGACTTGCAAGCAAAATTTTATTTGCACATTTTTTAGGATTCAAAATAAATATCCTACACCAACTTTGTAAAGGGACATTTTTCAAAATATGTAATACGAACACAAGAATGTAAAAATATATAATTTTTATTTACATCAATTCACCAACATCTATTTGTTAACAAGTATAAAAATGTTATAAATATACAATTTTTTCCATGCTTTAACTATTCCAAAAAGTTTTATAACAAAATAACAACCATAAGATCAATGAGTTTCATAAAAAGTTAAAACTTATTAATTTATATCACAATTAATACACTACAAACTCATATCATTTGCAGAGATTACAAAAAAAAACGGAGACAACCATTTACAACGAGAAGTTCACATAAGAGATTTTCTACGATATATTTATGATTTTTACGAATAATTACATCATTCTCATTTTTTCAGCCACTTTACTTCTAACTGTAGGATTTGTCCTTTCTCCGAACAATTGGTCGTCACATTGCTTCTGGCCAAGTGTCCGCTGGACATTTTTCAGTTTTATTCCCATATAAGTTTGTCCTCCTTCATTCAACCTTCAGTAATTCTCTCTCTCTCGACTAGTTGCTTTTTCGGTGGAATTCTCGATCTGGATTGTGTGATGTCATATTTGAGACATCTTACTAGTGGTGCAGTGCCATTATCTAAATCGTGGAAACGTTTTTGAAGGAGCAGTGCCAAATTTTGCTACCAATAAAAACTCTCAAGCTAAATTTTATAAACACATGTTTAAACAAGACCTGTGAATTAAATTATTGCAAATTCCGATCAGTAATTGTTTGCAACTAACTCCAATGAAGAGAAAATCCAATCAAGCTTTAGATGTATTAAAATACTTAAAACAGACTCTTTCTGATTTTTTACTTTACTACCCTCTCGATGGACATTCTTCAAGTGTAATAGCTCCAAGCTCTCCTTCCTGCACATCCACATCTTACTAATGCCTCTCGTGTTCCCTTTTCTACCTCTTGGAGTGAATCAGGCTAGAAATTGTCCTCTCTATTTTTTTAAATTTTTTCTTCTTTATTAACATAATTCTAACTGAAATTGGATTTTGTTATTTACTTTACTATCGTGTTTTGCGCTATGGTCGGTTGTTCGAGCAACAGCAAACAGTAAAAACTACAAGTTTGCAATCAGTAGATTCTCAAATGTTAATAAAAACATAACTCCAATTTAAAAACAGTTAGAATGTGTACAAATCTTTTGTATGTTATTATTGTTAGAAAGATAAATTGTTGAAATTATCTCAAAGAAATGGGACTTGAAATACAATACCTCCTCTTTACTTAATAAACCCAATAAATTTACAGGTATATCCTCATTAACAAGACACTGTAAGAATGCAAAAAAGGCTAAATAGGAAGCAGATAATGAAAAAATTGTAAGTATTTGGTTATTTTACAGACATTTTTGAAAGTGTGGATGTTGTATACTTTGTAAGTGATTAACATTGACACCTTATTGTTATTGTATATTTATTGTTAATAATATATCTTTATTTAATTGGATTATTTGGAGAAAGTTTGGCTGAGTCTACTGCATTTAAGTTACATTTCAGACTATAAAGATATGCCATTTTTATGAGTACACCATCTTTCTTTCATAAATATATTTTTTTACTAATTGTAATGAGCATTTTCAATAATGTTAAAGGGAATTTCTAAAGCTTTAGAAAACTAATAATAGTCGCAAATTAATTTAACATTTCGTGTTTTATGTATTTTAGCAAATAAATCAAGTACACATAATAGATGTTGTTTGTTTTCAGTGTTCTATAAAATAATTTAAAATATACATTTGTTAATTAAACATAATAAATCAGTACTTATATTGTCTTATTTTTCGGTCACAGTTAACCGATTTTAAGTAAATTTTAGAATAAATATACATAAAATATTATACAGAAAGATTATAAATTTAAAAAAATATATTAAAAATATATTTATTATATCTTATAATATTACCAGACTGAATGTCACCGGTGACGTCATGGATGCGGATTGAGCTCATTTTTTCAGTAACAGTATCATTTAGGCAGATGAGCTGTTTACTAGTTTTGTAATTTGGTTTTCTACAAGCCTTTTGGTGGAATGTATGAAGCAGTTGTATGTAAATCGTTTACTTTTTCGGAATGATAACTGTATCATCAATATAAAATACTAGGTATTGTAATTTCTCCCGTTGATAGTATTTAAAAGTACTAATATGGTTTCATCTTCATATTTAAAGTAATCTATAATTGTTTAACCAACAAATAATATTATATCTTTGGTTACCTTTTGAGTTAAGTCACGGTTTAGACCGTCATATTATTTTAGAGGAATATGTAAGTATTTACTGATATAATGACCCAAATTTTCTCTAATGTTTATTTCATTTGCCGCTTGACGAACTAACTTCAAACATAAAATAGTATATTTGATTTAAACTCCTATCTATGTTTTGCTAACTTCCTAGCAGCATTTCCCCGTTTGTTCTTCACTTTCCAACTCCACAAACATCTAATTCGGTTAATCTCTGTAAAGTTTTCAACAAACAAAACTCTCTCTTGTGTTCCGAAATATAATTAAAGTTCACATATTTTCCGTAGGAGAATAAAGAAACGACTGATAATTTCTGCTTCTTTACAAAAGTTTATAATTCGAGATGATCATTATCATGGAGTCGTAATTTTCTTCGACAAAATAAGAAAACGAAACTAGTCGCTTCAACTGCGACGATTTATTTGTAAAATTTTCTGAGATAATGGAGTCTGCCGGTACTCTCCCTATTGTGAATAATATTTATAATATTAATCTAATATTCTTTGTTTCAAAATTTGTGGTTACTTTGATATTAGAAGCTGTAATATTATTATCCACATATGTTCCCTCCTTGGTACGATAGTAATATTAATTAGAGCATTAAATTAAAACACAAATTTCGAAAAAATGATGTTGCAAGAAACCCTAATAAACTGTTAATGAGTGTTAAGAATAATTTAAAATCCTAAAAATTAGTCTCTTTTTCTTTGTTGTTTTTAAGCGGTAACAGTCACCAACTGCTAAAAAACATACATTTGAATACATAAAATACGACAATAATTTATTTTGATATAATAATTACCAAAAAAGAAGACTTATAAGCACTTTATTCAGTAGATACCTTCCTTCTCTCCTGCCCTTATTTTATGTCCTCCAAAGCTCTAGGAAATTTTGAGCACCAGTACTCGCTACCCTTAGTGATACACCCGGTATACAATTAAATAGGATAGAACTTGACACCTAAATGCTATCCCGGCAAATACCATTTTCGGAATGCACTGTGAGGAGCAAATTGCCAGATGTTTTCCTAAAATAATCATAGCCTTTCTAAAATCTTTTTAACAATGTATAATATAAAAAAATGAGACCAGCTGGTCGAATTCGACTAATTTTTTTCAAATATTCAACGAAATCCGGGAACGTCCTCATAAAGACAAAAATTGGAAAAATTGGCCGGAAAAACGTAAAAACCCTATCAATATTGTCGTCAAGCAGCAGGATATATAAATATATTTCCTGGCGCATTTACCAATATGAAAAATGATAGCACTATAACAGCTAGAGAACATTGCAAACATACCAAGAATAATTCGGGAAATATTGCGCAACTATGGGGAATAGTTACATGAAACTAATTTGATTTTCTAATATTCATCGAAATCCGTGGAACGTCCTTATAAAGAGAAAAATTCGAAAAATTGCCCGGAAAAACGTAAAAACCCTATCAATATTGAAGTCAAGCAGCAGGATATATAAATATATTTCCTGGCGCATTTACCAATATGGACAATGATAGCACTATAACAGCTAGAAAATATTGGAAACATAGCTGGAATGATTAGGAAAAACATTGTGCAGCTATGGGGAATAGTTACAAAAAGATTGCGAAGCTGTCGGGAACAGTTAAAAAACCTTTGCGAAGCTACCGGAAACAGCTAGAAAAAATACTGAGAAATTACCATCAATAGCTAGAGAAGTGGGAAAATCTCTAAATACTTGGTGCTACCTTTGTGAAGACAAGCAAGGGCTAGATCAAAATCATTAAGCGAACGACTGGACCTGGCAGACAACGACAACCCTGGCAAAGGTGGAAACAATTACGGAAGGAACACCTTGCAAAAATGAGTTAATTTAAAAGTATTATAAATTTTGAAGAATTACACCTAAACTAGTATCTGAACCAAATGTTCTCTGAGTAAATGGAAACATTTTCTAAAACCAGTATCAAGAAAGAAAATGAAGTGATGAACTTTTTAGATGCATTGATTTTCGTTTACACCTTCATCCTATGAACAATTATAGTGTAATGAACATTTTACGTGACGCACATGAAATAGAGCTAATTTCAAGGAGTGCGAAGTGATCTAGGGGATGAAGGGGGTAGTTTTTAGTGTTGACGCTAATGCCACTTCTTAGCAATTAATTAGCAATGAACTTGGCCACAAGATCACCTGGATAACGATATTTTTTCCATTATTTCTCGGGAGGGGTTGCAGCAATGAAATCAGTTTTCACGTAGAATTTTAACAATTAATTAGCAATAAATATTTCACTTATGTTTAACACTGACAATCCCGAAACAAGTTTTTGCTTGATGTTCAGGGGCTAAGGCGTGAACTAGGAGACGAAGGGGTTAATTTTGAGCATTTATGGTGATGACATCTGATACCAATTAATTAGGAATAAAATATGTTGCCTCGATCTGGCTAAAGCTGCCACATTCATTGTTTTTCGGAAGGAGTTGGAGCAATAAATTTTGTTCTTGCGATATAAATTAGGACTAATCTGTAGGGTTCCAATTGCACTAAACTAGCTTGACAGACATTACGATAATAGTATTTCGAAGATGGCATGTAGCCACAAACTTTTTAATAAGAAGGAAATGAAAACGAATATGATTCTTGTTGTCTCTCAATTTTGATTTTCAAACAGTTCTCTTCACCTGGCAATTTTACATCCCAGAAATTGTTGAATGAATTGGACGGTTCTTCATACAGAAATTGGTTTTTAGGATTGAATGATTTTTACTTTATCTCTGATATAATTAATTATAAGCTACTCAAAATGAACAAGTCCAAAAATTTGGAGCGAAAGTAATTTTTACTCCAGAAACATCATTTAGCTACCAAGATTAATAAATGAACCTCTTTAGACTTTCATCACGAACTCACAAACAAAGAAATAAATGAGCCATGTATGGTATTGTACTTGTTGATAAAACATTTCTTTCATTTCCCGACTGAAAATAAAATAAAGGAAACATTTTAATATTCTCTTCATCGCACGAGTGTTCGTGAAAACTTAACCAGCGTTTAAAAGGACTGAAATATCATAACGAAATTTTCTACCTCGTTTTTCCTCTCGACCTAATTCAAGCTTATTCGTGAAATAAAGGGCCCACCAAAAAAGGTCTATTTATAATCTTAATATTGGTATAAACAGTCTTAATAATAAATTTAGATTATGGCACATAATGGTGACTTGATATTTTTCCGGTGGCCGGAAAAATTCCCCTACCGTTATTTGACGAGAGTTGGAGGAAGACGCTGGAAGAAGAGAGCGAGTTGAGGGAGTCTTAAGTGTAGTCGTAAGTAATGGTCTTATGTCGTCCTTGCATAATGTAAAATTATGTTCAGGACGGTCGTTAGGCACAGCAGCGCGGTAAGTAATTGAGTTCGGGATAGGAATAAGGCATAATATGGTACGTGAATAACTTTTCACAATGTTTGCCGAGCAATAAAAATGCAGGGAATAATGTCAGACAAAAGCGTATGTAGAATATCATAAGAATGGGAATCTTGGGTTTTTCTCACAGAAAGAAAATGTTATCCGAGAGAATTCTGCTGTGGAAAAATCTAATTTCCAAGTAGGTAATTTGATTTTGAAGAAACGACACAATTCTCTGAACTCCTCCACTATCCTCTGAATAACTCTAAATTCGTGTTATTTATTTTTACGCGAGTGTGTGGCATATTAAATATATTTCAGATGCATAGATTTGTATGTATCTAGTCGATTTGCGAAACACACGCGAATGTCGAGTTGGGAATGTACTAAAGAAATCTTGACTTCCCATTGTTTTTAAACCGATTTCAGAAAAGGTTCGGTTTTTATGTATTACCTACTCGAAAATGGAAAATAACCGAGTTGGATAGTGCACACTATATTCTTTTAGAGAGGTTTCCAAAATGGTACTATAGTTTTTCTAGTCAAGCATAACATTCTGCACAAAATTGGAAAAAAGGTAGTTTTATGATAAAATTTATTACTGGCGCACCTACCAAAACATTTATGAAGTACTCGAATTCTCGCATGGAATTAACTTAATTTTAAAAGGTGTAAGTTATAAATGCGTTTATATATAGTGTGTCTATTTTTGATAGTTAATTCACACCTCTGCCGCTGGGTGGCACTTTTTATAGTTTTAAAATGGTGTCACGCCACCAACGACGGCCATGTTGTGACACATGCCAACAGCCGCCATATTGCTGTTGGTTAATTCCGATCTCTATTTTGTGATGTCATCCAACATCTTAGCGTAAAGTTGGTTTTCCTTATTTACTCATATGGAAAAAATTATATACATCTAACATAAAACTACTGCTTTTGATTTGTAATATTATTTTCTGAATGACAGTTGTGTCATCTCTAGTGTGTCTTAGAATCTTTTGGGAATGACACCACAAACTACTGGAAAGTCTGTATATTTCAAACACTATAACCGTTTCAGGGTCTAAATCAGAGCTCGTTTTCAATGAAAATAAACACTTAATACAACGGAATTAAATAAAAAACAAAATTAAATAGTTGTGAACAACAATTGTATCATTTACATTTAACATTATGTTGTTTTTGGTGTTTGATACGAAAGCTCTGTGGATCACCATGTGCTTAAGATATGAAAGACAGTATATCACTTCAAAATTATATAAAACTAATTCTAATTATATAATAAACAATAGTTACTTAAGTACATTAAACGGAAGATAAATACGTATTTAATGACCGCAAAAAATACTATTTCTTGACTTTTAGTTACGTTACTTTTGTGTTCTTTTTGATGTCAGTTTGTTTTTAACCTAGTTATAATACCATATTGTTTGAAATTATTATCTAGGTTACGTTCATTTAATCCTCCTGATAGCATTTGGCAATACCAGTCAATAAACTCTCTCTTTAAAGGTATTGTTTTTGCCAATCTTTTGACATTATTTTTTATAGAGTAATGCCATTTTACACTTAAAAAAAATAATTATTCTTTACATTGTATTTATATAATTAATATTAAATTAGCGTAAGAATTACATTATATTTAAATTAGATGGTAAAACAATGGTAAAGTCACAGCTCGAATTCCTCCCTCACCTTTTGAAGCGTCTCTGATGTAAACCGCTCACATTCCTCCACTATTCTACGTCGAAGTTTAGGAATATCGCAAGGTTGATTTTATACACCACAGATTTTAGATGTCCCTATAAAAAAGGCAATGGGTGTTCGGTCGGGTGATGTTGCTGGCCATTCTATAGCGCCTCTTCTTCTAATCCATTTATCTGGAAATGTCTCATTAAGCCCATTTCGTACATGCAAGGCATAACGTTGAAAAAATAGGTTTTCTTCGTCTAGCAACAATAAAGTCCGCTCTTGAACTATTTGGTTTTCTAAAGATTCGGTTATAAGGGGATTTATCACATTTTCCAAAGTCCAAATACCAGTTAAATTTTCTTCCACGAATAAAGGACTAATAATTTTATATCCGAGTTTCTACAATTGTAGATACTCGGAAATAAATTAATTATGTTTATTGACAAATACATTAAAAAAACCTGCTTAGCTAGGAAAACAAATATTTTTAATAAAAATCATAATCATCCTCAGCAAACTGTTGTAAAAGTTGTATTTTGTAGCAAAAGTATTTATATAGACGTAACGTTTTATGAACAGAGGCGAGGGAAATATTTGTTAATCTTGAGACTTTTGGAATTGATTCAGGATCCATGGCAAAATGACCTAAAATCTCAATCTGTGCAGCTTCAGTTAAAACTCTACGATTCTTGACAATTTTATTGCACACACTTCCAGTTTCTTAAACTTTATGAACTCAGTCCAACACATACTAATGCCCAATATTTTTATCGGGATGTCTCTGATGAAAAATATGAGCAGTTCTGCGTGAACGGCGTTCTTTTTCCCTCAAAATCAATATTATTTTAATTATTTCTTGTAGGTAAAGAATAAACCATCGTCGTAATTTGATGGTCTGTTTACAACGAAACCACTACTAATAATAAATTTTTACAGTAGCAAATATCTTTCGCAGAAACATTTATGGATCTTTTCTCACTTGTTTATCTCGGTATTTATACTTATGCTTTTTTTTCAATTACAATTCAACATTTTTAATTTTTTGCTATTTCTATCACTCAGCAAAAAATAATCAGATTTAAAAAGATGATGTGTCAAAAGATTGGCAAAAAAGATATCACATGATACCCCTTTGTATTTATACTTGTAGAAGTGATATTCACCCCAGCTTAGGGGTTGATACTGCAGGGTGACCGATACGTGTAAAATCTGTCCCCGGTAAATATAAATTAACGTGTTTTTTTGCCTTTTTCTTTAATAGATATTTTTAAAGTTATTTTGGGTGGGTAGTTTTGAAATAAAAGCCCAGTATACACATATTTTACCTCTTATATCTGTTAACACCCTCAGGGGTGGTATCAGTACCATTTGCGCGTTACATAATTTTTAAAATCGCAATCGTTCGCATTCACACTTTCGCACAACTACACCATGGATTGTCCATTAATTTAATAATGTTATAAAATTTCGAACAAAACCAGAAAACTTGTGAGGTACCATCGCTTTATCTTTATTTGGTGACAGTTGAAGAGTTTTTCTGGATTAGTTTCAACTGATAAATTAGAAAAGGTTACGGGGGAAATATTAGCTGTTTAATCCCATTCCGACCCTGAGTCCTGGGTCACTTTGTGACGTCTGCTTTAGGAAAAATGTACATCTATCGAGTAATCATTTGCTTATATCTTTGTTACTACACAACATCCACGGGCATTGGTCGGGATTTGAACTCACAGCCATAGTCGAACTCAGTTTGAAAGTGTAAGGCTTACCGTCTACTTAGCGTCATTTGTAGGTTGCAGGCATGTTGCAAATGACGACAGTCGTATCTTGCGTCTCACGTTTTGTCCACGTAGTGTCATAGTGCAGAAGAAAGGTTCAGTTTTTCTGACCTAACATATTCTCGCATAACAAAATAATGTTTTTGCTTGATATTTTAAGAAACACAAAAAAATGTAGCAAAATGTTTTAAACAACGTTTTATTTAATATTTTTGATAGTCATCCATACTTGAGTTTTATGAAATACAAATTATAGGTTTTGCGCAGTAGTTAAATCGGTAGACAACTTTGTATTACGACTTGTGTTTAAACAAAATTCACTGCTGAAGTAGCCATTATAAATAGACAGATGTCATGTTTGCGTCTTGTAATAAGCCTGAAGTTATGACATGTTGCCGCTCAAGCTGCATGACGATTGCATGCCACTACGCAAATATGCCGCGTCGTGGACACAGTTCCGGTGATTTGATATTCAAGCTGCAAGCAAGAGTACAGCAATGGGAAATGACGAAAGCGGGCCTATAAAGCGACTCTACGTGAGCAGTAGTCCTAAGCTTCAACCAGTAAGCCACCCAACACCTGAGCTCTTATTCCGTTTCTGTCACAACAACTTCTCTTCTTCGGGTGCCATGTACGATCGATAGTTGATTTCATGCTGCATTATCACCAGGGTATTCTCCTCAACTCGTCTGAATATAGTTGTGGTCATAACAACAGGTCATACTAATAGGTATGACATGATTTAAAAAAATTAAAATCATGTGTTCATGTGTATTAGGATTCACGGATTATGATAAAAACTAATTAATTGTTATGTCCAAAGTGAGATTGATATTTTGTGGATAAAATGTGCCATACCAGGTTGGACACCAATCATGGAATATGAGGTAACCTGTAAGCAAATAGTTTTTTCGTTCGAACTTCGACCAATTATCTAATTTATGAATAATATTTTTAAATATAAGGTTTGAAACAGTTTTAATAATCGATTTTCATAATTCTAATTGTTAGTGCATAATTAATTTTATAAACCGTATTATTTATTGGGCATCAAGATTGAACACGTTGATACTCTAAGAAATCAAGATGCTTGATTGTTGCAAAAGATAAAACATATGTTTTCCAGAGAGTTGAAAATTATGTGGCAGCTAAGCATTTATCTGGAAGTGTTAAAAACCCCACGTTATATTCAACTAAATTTGAGCTGACGTGAGAGGGAAGTTTAATCTAGCGGGAAAACTGTGGAATATCTTGACGACATAGAGCTGTGAAAAGAAGAAATTTGTAGGTGAAGTGAGAATGATTCAGAAACCCCGGAACGAAGGCAAGAAAAGTTTTAATTAATACTGGAATGAAGTATGAGGCTAAGACTAAATATATTTATTGTCTGTGGAATAATTGCTTTAGGGGGGAACTTTGGTAATAAATGGCACGGATAACAAAGAATTAGCTCGAAAGTTTTAAATGCGAGTTATCTGAGTAAACCTGAAAACTTGTTGTGATAATTATACGATTACTTATGGCATTTCTCAAACCGTCGTAAAAAGGAAACTCTCTGCTGATAATATGGCATTTATTTTGTTCTTAGGCCGTGTTTGTTTTCACAATATAAAAAAATTGCTTCTGTACGAGGCGAGGTTTGTTCATCTATGACAATTCAGGATTATTGCAGAAAACTTTCTCTATTAAATTATAAACTGTATCTACAACAGTTTTTAAGTAATACAGATTTTTAAATACTTACAAGAGTGAAAAGAATATCAGGAGGGAATTTGACCTTCAAGTTTTTCAATTTTTCACAGATGTAATTTTGACTTAATGATTTCATTACTACAATGTCTCATGTAACTTGCAATGTGTATATTTTTGGTCTTTGAAGATAGAATTTGATTCTCAGTTTTCTTTGTAATACCCATGCTGGCTTGAATTTGAAGTTTGCTATAGATTCAAGCCAGTCTAGATTTAACTATGTCACTCGAAAGCCCTTGTTGATTATTTCATTTTGACGAATGATTTTGTCTGTAGATTACAAACATATTTACACTAAATAATATAAATTCTAGAGAAAATTTTAACAACCCAAATACAGAAACTTGGAACACGGTCCATTTACCTTTCAGAAACAGAAATAATATCTATTTATATTGTGGCGGCGTGTGTTCACAATATAATTGAAACTCTGACTGAAGCGTTGATGGTCACTAAAGTTGCCGAAGAAGTAATGCTTATTCCACTAGAGCATTTTCCTATAAGTCATATTCATTATCCCATCTGATGTCATTTGTTTGATAGATAACTGACTGTATCTAAAAAAGCCGATAGAGAAAAGATTTATTTGCAGCGCTGGAGGCATATCTAAAATCAGTTCTCAAAATGCAAGCAATTAATGCTGATGTTTGAAACAAATCGCCATTTTCGTTATGGTTCGTGTTTGTAACACATGACACCAAAAATATTATATAAGGAATGTGTATAACCAGGAAAAATAAATAAAAAGTTTGAAGTTGAACTATGAGGTCATACAAAAAAAAATTAGCCTACAATACCTTTTTAAAATGATGGATAGGTCTAGTGCAGGGATAGCTCAACTTTTTATATTCGTGGGCCAAGTATTTCTTTATCTAAGCTGTGGTGTGTCTAGAAATTTTAGGTAGGAAATAAACACTAATAAATATTAAATTAAATTTAGAAGTTGGTTATAAATCTCTACTTAGATATTTTTTCAAATTGTCTGAAATTATAGAACATTGAAGAAATCCCATAGCTTGTTGCCTGAATTATTCCAGAAAAGTATATGAGTTATCATAAATGTTAAAAGCAAAAAATATTAATCTGATGCACTAGAATGAATCAAAAAAATTGGAAAAAAAAGATTCGTTTAAAGTGCAGAGTAGTGATAATCAAAATGAAAAATATGTAAGTCAAAAAACAAACTGCAAGAAAGAAATTGCATATTCTGTAAAAAATTGGAAAGAAAGCTTAAACGTTTTTTTAATATAGTTGGTACAAGAATCTTTAGGTTTGTAATAAATGTATAAATCGAAACAATTAATAAAATGAAAAGCCTGATATATCGTTAAAGAACAAGTAACTCTTTTTTTAATAAATTTTTTGAGAATTTTGATGAATCTAGAACATCTTAAATTATTAAATAGTGAATGGAAACTAATGAATATCACGTATAAATTTGTCCTCGAATAAAGTTTAATAACGTTACATGTAAACTATAGTCTAATAGGTTATTTCATTTTTAATAATAAATAATAATAAGTAAGGTTATATATAGTATAAATGAAAAACTTTATAATACAAAATTAAACTTCTCACTTATTCATAATTAAATCGGTAGTATTAAAATATTTTCGTTCAACTACTTGATTAACTTTAAATTTGGTATTATTCAGAATACAACTTGAAAATCAATAACGTGCCAGAAAAAATTTCAAAAGTGCCGCGTGCCACCTGCCAACCAACAAATGAAATGAAAAATGAAAGTAAGCATTAAGGAAATTAAATTAAAGGAAAACTTGTTACTTTTTAATTGTTAATAACTGAAAAATATCAATGTAGTGTACCGAATATGTATGTAAGAATATGAATATGTATTCAGTGGTGTACTGAAGGACAGAGTGTTGGGTTTCTTGTGGTCGGCAACCCTTATTATTCATATACATTTCCATTTTTTGAACTTCTATGATAGTGGCTAAGGTTTCTTGTCTAATATACAGCATATATTATTTATGCGGCTATTAAATTACCGCTATAATATATAGATGAATACCTATTTAGTAGCGTATTGATAGAGACTACGAACTCTAATATTAAAATTATTATTCTAAATTCAGCTGCTATTTAATGGACATTTTCTAAAATCTATTTAATATATGGGCAAACTTCCCATATCTCTTACACAAAATACCTCCAGTACAAAATAAGATATCTATTACGTCAACTAACCAAAGCCCCTAATATAATCAACTATACAATTTAATTAATATTAAATCTTGTAACTAATTCAGAAATAATACCTACAATAAAGGTTCGTCCTATCTGGAATCCTTCATTCCATTACCGTATTTAAAACTTTCATTTAATTAGGTTAATAGTTGGGAAACGATTAGAAAACTAAGACCATCATCCGTACCTCGAATCCCAAGGGTCATCCGTTGTGCAAACTAGGCGAAAGATTTTCACTAAGTCCGCTTGATGAGATCAGACCCCTGTTTGCTATTTCATATGCTACCGCAAACACATCCTCATGACTTCGATGTAGGACGAGCTTCCAGCTCTCTCAGCAAATTGAGAACGGACGTGGAAAACCACTCAACGATACGGCCGACTAGGTTTCGGAAAATAAAAGATTCGGTGAACGAGTGCTGCGACTCGCCGGCCTCGACGGTATTCACCGTGCTTAAAGACTACTTCCGAGGGGCGGCCGAGCAACTCAAGCAGCTAACTCATTGACGGTTTTCCGCCAGCTCGTAGGCTTTTGAGCAAAGACGAGAAGAGATGGAGATTGATACCAGTTTATGGAAAAATGAACTCTTATTAGACATCGACATAGCGAAAAAATTAATTTCTTGGTAAGTTTAACGATATTTTGAATTGATTGAGTCTATATTTTTAAGAGGGATTGATTGTTTTTTACACTCAATATACACTAGAACAAAATTAGTTTCATTGCTTTTAAATGCAAGTATTACGACGGTTCAATAACATTTTCGATTCGTTAAAATTATTCATTTTCCCTCTCTTTCGATACAGGAATGTAAATACGTGCGAGATACAGTTGCTATAGTGACTATCGGAAGAGTTAACTAATACAAATAATACGGAAACTCACAGTTCGACATCTTATGCAACTTCGGTGTCAAATTCATCACCTCAAACCTAGAAAGTGAAAAAGAAGAATAAACCCAAGAAATAATTGGTTAATCTTGCTATCTTCTGACATTCGAGATGGCTAACAATTTCGCCAAAGGTTTAAAGGAACAAGCTATTTTAACAAATATAATGGAGCAAATGGCAAAGGTGATGCCGAAAAAGTTGGTTTATATTAACGAAAAAGCTGCATCTGGTTCCTTCAAATTGGCAGCAATTTCTTGTTCCGGCGCTTTAGCGACAAAACCGACCAGAGGAGGAAAGAAAAATTTGCAGCTCCTAGTTATAAGTATAAAGCCGCGTAGAAACTGTCGTCTACTGGAGTAGTAAAAAACAGGCCAAAAAGGGGGTAGCTGCAGGCAAACCTAAAAAAGTTGAGGCATCAGAGAAGAGCCCAGCTCCAAATTCTACCTTCTAAAGCAACGAAATAGCAAGGGAGCCCTTACTAAAAAAAAGTTCATAAACATAAAATCTGTGCATGAAGTGTTCCGGGCATTGCCCTTAATTTTCAATTACTTAATTTATCTTTATTGTAAAAAACTGTTGTAAGGAGTTTGGTGGAATTTTAAAGAAATTCTTCATTTTGAACTCTTACCAGAAAACTAAACAGTTACAAGTTGTATTTTGTTTGCCATTCACTACATTGTTTCTTTGTTAGAGAGTGACATGATCCCGTGGTAATAATTTTCTTATTTGATACGTTACATTTTTAATTTTTTAAATTGCCGTCAAAAATTAACTTCGAAAGTTAAAATTCGGTTATTTACGTCATATATATGTGTTGGTGTCATTAAAGTTTGGGTAGCTACCAAATTTAAAATAGTAGATCATAGAAAACAGACTGCCTCAGATCCTATAGAGGTTTCTGTTTTATGTGGTGAACTATAAAAGTTAACCTGACAGAATAGGTAGATGTGCTATTCTATATCATTGCAGAAAACACTATTATTTAAATAAACTCATGTATCTTAAAAATAGTCATTTTTTTATTTGCCTTTTGGTTTGATTTAATTTGTGTTCACAAACACACATAAAACATTATATTATTCATTAATACCGACTCAAAAGCACTTCACCCAGTAAATTATGGTAAACGATTTGATATTTCTGGAAATACAAACGTTATCATATCACCTTAAATAGCTGAGGAATTTCGTCTTCATAACCACATTCATGTAAACTTGCTCGCATCTTCCAGAATCCACTTGATATTCATTCCAATAATGACCAAAATAACTGCCGATTTGAAAACCTTTGATGGAATCTGTTTTCCATAACTTCCGCCGTTATGGAAAATTTTCATTTAAAATGTGATTGGATGTGCTCGTTTAGCGCGAGAGCTGCTTTTTCAGAACATGACTCATCATAAATGTTCGTTGTAAACCGAAATATAAAGTTTTAAAATTGTAATGTGATAGTATCCCGTAAATGTTCACATTAAATTTCCTGTTTTGCATATCATTTTGATTTTTATATTAAATAAAACAAAAGATGGATTATGTCTACGTACTGATCGTTAATTCTGGTAAAATTTCTTTAAAAATTCTATTACCTGATTATGTTACAAGCGTTCTATTTTTGTTATTGTTTTGCCATTTTAGTAATTACTTGTGCTTCTTTTTTATTAACACGCGTTTATTAGGTTGACGTGTATTTATGTATGTATCTCCGTAATGCAAACTTTGAACGTAATTTTCACCAACTTAAAGAAGTCTGATTAACTTAAAAATTGGCACACGTGTCAAAGGCCGCTGACAATACAATTCTTTTAGTTGAACTTTCCCGTTTGTTGTCTTTTTGTCACTGTTCTTGCCAAATTCGTCTATAAACGCAGCGTTTGCCATCTAGTTGGCAGTAGTAGAACGTGCTGTAATGAAAATGTAACGCAAACATGAAGTAAACTTGAATTTAGTGAAAAACGAAAGAAAATTTTTGTTTAAATCAAAGTTTTCAATTATAAATACTATAGACATCGTTATGAAACTAAAAACTTAAAAAATAAATATAGTTTAAAACAACTAAAAAACCAGCTTTAATAACAGACCGAACTAAAAAGCAGAAATAATTTTTAATCATGAACATTTTATTTTACAGCAGTAGAAAGTCCAACAATAGATTATGATTAATTACCTCAAAATAAAAAATATAATAAAATTTAAGTTATTTACAGAATAATTTGATTCAGAGTAAAAAGCGGGGGAATATTAAATTTTACAATTATTCTATTGGCAACTATTTCTGTGAGATGAGTTATGTAAATATAGAGAGATGCATCCTACGCTTTTTACTCTGAATCGTATTATTCTGTTAACTCAAATTTTATTATTATTTTTTGAGGCAATTAATCATGATTGATTGTTCGGCTTTCTACTGCTGTAATATAAACTGTTCATAATTAAAAAATATTTTCTGCTTTTTAGTTCGGTTTGCTATTAAAGCGTGTTTTTTAGTTGTTTCAAACTAGAACTATTAGAGTTATCTTTGTGGTTTTTTATTTAGAGATTGTAAGGTTAATTGTTAAATTTGTTTTTACGTCTGCACGGGCTGAATGGAGGTTAATGAAGGTTTTACGTTTAGTTAAGTCTGACACCAAAACTACGTATAATGAAATGTAAAATAGAGGGTGACTCACATTTCAATTGCCTATGCAGCGATTTCGATATCTTTTAATCAACACTACATTACATTTCGATAACTTTTAATCAACACTACATTACTTTTTAATACCATATATTTTTTAAAATCAATTAAAAACCACCATACGCCAAACTCTTTCTTGCAGTTTTCGAATACCGCTCGATAAACTTCGGAGTTTCATAATCAAATTATTTCCCCACTGAGCTATAATTTATAACCGAAGCATTAGCCAGAGAGAGTACATTCGATTTTCCGCAAATTCGGGCAGTAATAACTTTAGATAGCAGATATTGGGAATTATTTCTGAATTTGATTCATGTGGTTCTTTGTGCCTTCACATGTACGTTCAGTACAACATATCAGGAGCTGAATTTGAAATTAGCTTGGAGAATATAACTGATATTTATGGCTCGAATGTATTGTAATGTATTAATTACATTGTGAGGTATATATGCTAGAGATACGAGAAGTTTGATTTCAATTGCTGAAGGTATAAATGATAAAGTCAATATTTTATTCATTATCAGCAGCGTATAATTCTATACCTCGATGATAAATGATAGATGATAGACGTATGGGTAATGCATATGATTAATAGTTACAATGCATGGAAAATCAATTTATCAGACTGCAAAATATCTCGCGTGAGATAGACTAATGATATGTGAGCTGCTGTTGCTCTATAATCGAAGTTGGCCTGTCATGATTTGTAAATGTTAGACGTTTCTATATCAAAGCTGTTTCAATAATTTAAATTTCCAAATTTTTAATGAGGTGTAGAAAAATCATATTTTCAATTATATTCTGAATTTTCTTTAAAGTACTAAAAATAAATAAAATAATAATAAAATTTCATAGCTTGTAAACGTTTCCAATAAAATACTCTGAAAGTGTCTTTCTACGGTTAATGTGTAATAAACAAAGTCCGAAAAGATAAAGAATATGAATGATAGTTGTGGGATCTATATTTTATACTTCTGGAGAATAATCACACTAGTCAGATCCCAAAAACGGTCATTCAATTATGCCGCGTCTACCGATTCATAGATGCAGAAATAGTTAATTTGTAATAAGCTGGTACCTACTTCTGCCGCATAAAGTGTTGTAGATCCATCTTGTTTGAAAGCATATGTTCCTATTAATGTTCGTGGGTAACAATATAAGAAAAAATCAAGTATTATATTTTGCAAAAATCAGGGAGGATTGTGTGTACTCCAATACCGACAAGTTGGCTTGTTGACTATTTTTTGTAGAATACACGTTGTGTCACGGGAGAAATGCATATTTTTGGGAAATGTTGGATTCTCATGGCATATATTCGTCTGTTTCAGGATTTTTCTGTAACATTCTTAATTATGTAGACAATGAGTTTATCCGTTACTTTAGGACTTCACTGTAAATGTCTATGGTGTAGTAGGGACGGTTGGTACTTATAAATACATTTCTAAAAAACAAAAACCGAATTCAAAAAAGTAACGTAACTAAAAAGCATGAAATAATTATTTACTGTAACAATTAAATACTTTTTCTGATGTCGGTGGCAATTAGAACAGTGAAATTGCGGAAAAACCTTATAAATGTCATTCCCAAATTATTTTCACTTTAGCTTGGCCCCGACTTCAGGAAAAAGTATTTAATTGTTGCAGTAAAATCTTTATATTATTTTAGTTATGTTACGTTTATTGAAGTCGGTTTTTGTTTATTTAAAAATGTATTTATTTTAAAATTTTTAGTGATGTAAATGCTAATTGGATGCAGTTTTCAACCTAACCTAACCTAACCTAACCTAACCTAATTCGCTATTTCGATATTGCCTAAAGTAAGATGTTTTACTTTTAAGCATTTATTAGTTTGACCAACCTCGTTTACTGTTGAATAGAATAACTTGTTTTCTAAATATGTATATGTATTAAGAAAACTTTGCATATGATTCCAACTTAGGTGGATCCAGTATATTGTAGACGATTTGAGTACTATCATTATTTAGGTCTGTTAATTATATTGACATTCATTTAATAGTCTCTTCTCCGCGGAATCTAAAGCAGGGTCCAGATCTATAAAAATTTGCCCCGAATGCGTTCGCCGAAAGTTGAGATAAATTTTCACATAATATATTTACGTCGTGTGTCCTGTGTTTGTGCTCCAGTTGTGTGCAGAAATTTGACAGCTGATTTCAAATATATTTATTTGAGGTTAAGTTTTAACTATTGTTTTACGTCAAATAGTTCAAATAAGTCACAGACAATATATCCAATAAACGGTTACCACCTTCATATCTTCTCTCTTTGTAAAGATCTTTTATCCAGTAGCGTCTTCTTGATCTTTGTTTTTTTCTATTTAATATGGTCATACAAAACAATAAAAGCTGCACATATTCTCCTAATATCGGACATCACAAATTTGTTTATAAACACAACATGTCAAAAGTCAGGTGAAACTGAGTTTAGTTAACAAATTCAGAAATTTCGTACGGCAGAATTTGCAAACGCGTCCACATCAATAACTGAATGCGGCGCAAATCCTTTGATGTTCGTCGAAAAACCTACTCTGTGCGGATCGCGTGCGTTGAATGTCGAATAAATTCTTGCGTGCGTCAAAACGTCCACATTGACACAAATTCTCCCGCACCCACAAAAATTGACGTTGAATTTGCCATTCGGCGCAAATTTTTATAGATCTGGACCCGGCTTTATAATAAATCATTATACAGTTTTAAGTGATATAGCATGATAGGACCCAGTTTTCAATTCTAATAAAATAAATAAAAAAATAATTAGATGCTTTTCATAATTGCAGTTAGTCAGGTTTGATACGAATTTTAGATATTATCAAAAATAAAAGTATTTTACTTTTAAGCAAAAATCATATTTCCTGACAAACCTCGTATATAGTTGAAAAAGTGACATGTGGTGATTAAAGTATAAGTTTCTGACCATGAAAATCTTTTTATGAAAAATAACTTTTTCTCTAAATAATATTCATATGGCCACATACTGTGTATAGAGACCGACTGAGAACTTCCATGTTGAAGTTGATTAACTAACATTTATTTCGATTAAATTTCAATCTACTTTCAATTTATTACAATTTTTATTGAGAGAGCATAATTGGATACAGTTTTCAATTCCAATAAACTGTGTTTAATTACAATTTGAGATATTACAAAAAAAGAAAGGTACCTACTCACTTTTAAACAAAATTGATAAATTATTTAGTGTACAGTTGGAAAAGTTACATATTATGCAGTTTTTAGTGAAATGGCATAATTAGATGTAGTTTTTAAATCTAATTACTTTTATTTGATAAAAATTTTAGATATTAACAAAAACGTTTAAGCGAAATTCCTATTTGCTGACAAAGCTCGTCTACAGTTCAAAAAGTGACGTGTAATGATTACAGTATATGTTTTATACCATGCAAATCTGTTTATGAAGAATAACTTTTCCTCTTACAATTATTAATAAAAAAATCGTTTGATTTATGAGACACAGTGTATATACAGACTAATTGAAAATCTGTACTCTGAAGTTGATTAACTGACGTTTCTTTTGATTAATCCAATTTCTTATACCCTAAGTTCTGAACAGGAACATTTATATATTTTAATCCGCACCTCCACCAAATCTTATTATATAAGAACTCGAAAAAAAAAGGTTTTTCTCGATTTTGTAAAAAACGGTACCAGCTGTTATTGAAAGAAATATGGGACAACTTCGGGATTCCCCGGAACAGGATCCAGTATAAACGGTCGAAATTCCTTGAGCCGTTTGCGCGTAATCGCTGAACAAATATAAAAAAAATAGACACAGACAATTTGAGAACCTAGTTCTTTTTGAATTCGGTTAAAAAATACTAATGTTTGTTAGCTGCTCTTGGAATAATTTAACACTCAACTCCAAAAATTCTAAAACACGGAGCACTATTATATTTTTAATTTAATGAATCAATAGGAAGTAGCAATGCCTTAATGAAATTAATTGTTTATGCATTTCGCATAGTATCGAATATGCCCAAAGAACTTGGCTACTATTTCCAAACAGCTTCGAAGACAAACCGTTTTCTTGCTTTAGACATATAAAAATTAATCAGCAACAAAATAAAAATTTTAGAGTTTCATAATTACAGTAAGTAAAAATAAAACCGATTTAGAAATAGCTCTTGAGTGTAAGGTTTGAATTATTCTCGAGATTTATTGATTCTGAAATTAAATTATAAAAATTATAATCTAGCAATTTCCGGCGAAGCTATGGGAGCCGTGACGCTGATTTCTATTCAGGATGCGATTTTTCAGATCCCCATTTTGACGATGGCGAAGAACGAGTAAATGTGCTTTTTCACAGAGACGGTTCGGATTTCCTTTGACGATATGAAATTTTAACAGACGACTTGGGACATTATAATGTCAATATAAATTCAGAAGGACTTTTTCGACTGGCGGTGGATCACGTGAATATGTCTTCTTTGTTCGATCGATTTTGCTCGATTTTAATTTGAGCTGCCATGGAATACGAAATTTTGGTTATCTAGTCTAGAGCAGCGTAGCTTTGCTAAAATGGGATTCAGAATATTTCACTGATAAGGTTTTATCAGTGAAACACATAGAAAAGTTATTAATATATCTATTTAGATGAGATTTTTTAAGTTGCTGTTTATGGTATACACTTTCGCAAAGCAAAAAGTATATTCGATCAGTATTTCGCAAAATGCAGAACCTGTTACCTTAATTCTTTGTGAATTTATATTTTTCTTTAAATTTTGATATGTGTATTTTGAATTATGTTGCCCTACTTTGGTGCGAAAATTTTTAATGATATTATGTTTTAATTAAAACAAAATTGTTTAAAATGTTTACGCCCCACGTTGGCAGTACACTTCACTAATTTTCACTCCTTTACCCTTCTTCTATTTATCTAATAATCTTTAATATATTTTAATGACTAGAAATGTATTTCTAACTCGTAATCTTGATATCCATTTGATACTTGAATTTTAAATGTGTATTATTGTTTCATTCTAAAATTTTGTGTTATTTGAATTCAATAATCTGGTTTCCTGACATTGATAAAATATTTTTATTGTTCAGAATCTTTTTATATGAAATATTTCCAGAAAAGGTTCCTGATGTGATCTTGGCATTTTACAATATTTATAAACGATTTAATTTTTACTATAATTTAGTATTTCTTTTTGTACATTAACTATAATTATTTATTGTTATCTTTTCCTTTTGTCATATAAATGTTTTTTGTAGTTTCATTGATTAATGTTCTTAAAAAACTATAAATATGAACTTTTAACTTGCCACTTCATATTCGGATTTGACCAAAATTGTATTATTCTTTATGCGTACTATTCAATTTATCTTACTAACATCAAATTCAATAATACTGTTAATTTCTGCAAATATGTATTGCTTATTGTTTCTACTTTTTTTTACTGTCGGAAATATTGTCATTTCAACGTGAGTATTAATTATAATTAATTTACATTCCTATATCCTACTAACCTAGTAACCTATTAAATTACTATTCTCAAATGCTTCACCCGTATTAATCATTCTTCTAATTTACTTATTTGATTTAATAGATATAAATTTCAACTCTTTTAGCGTTATAAAGATCAGTTTTGTATATTTGCTTGCTTCTCTTGGGGTTACTAATTCATTTTGTATACAATAAACTCATTATAATTGTTCACAACAATTTAAAATCAACATTTTCAAACAATTAAAACTATTTTTTAACCGACTTCCAAAAAGGAGGAGGTTATCAATTCGTCGCGTATTTTTTTTTGCTTTTTTTTGTATGTATGTTACCTGATTTCTTCTCCTGTGGTGCACCGTTTTGAATGAATATAGTCTTGTTTAATAGAGTATATATCCGGATTGGTGAAACTTCAAATTTTGGTAAAGTGATAAAATTTGTGAATGAACACATGCGTGCATGGAAATCGACCAATATCCCTAATATTTTAGTCGATTTTTCGATAACTGCTTATGGATGTGTATAGTTTTTTAACGTTTAATCTATTAAGGAAGATCCTTAGGTGATCTCATATACTTTTTTGCGACGTGCAACTTGCAGTTTTGCAGAAAATCGCCGAAAATTTCAAAATTCTTATCAAAAATTTCATCGAAATGACATAATGGACATTTCCTTATAAATATTTTAATTCCAACGTAATAGTGCGGTAATTTTAGGCACTGGAAGTTTTAATTGCGAATTTGAAAATTTTCTATGTACATCTCAAGCATATAGGTAGTAAAGCATAGTATTTTCGGCTTCTTAAATCAATGAGTATCAAGCTCGTTTTGTTTGTATACCAGGCAAATACCTATTTAAATGCAAATTTTTCCATTTTGCGAAGACGGTGCTTTCGGTTGTCACATTCTCCCGGCCTAATAAAAAATTCAGTGACAACACATGTCAAACTTTAAACTGCTATATGGTACGTTTATAGGGTGTTTAGTTATAGCAAACAAAATCACAAAGTAAAGTGATAGGAGTTGCATTTATATGAAGATTGAAATATAGGACGGACTAGAATGATAGTGGTCCGTAGGCAACTGTATATACAGGATGGTTGGAATATAGGGTGGACTCGACGTTTGGGTGGTATAAAAATGTTCGAAAAAATGTGAAATTAAAATTATATAGGGTAATTAAAAAACTGTTATATGATGTGGACATAAGCAAATCATATACAGGATGGTTGAAATATATGCTGGAGTTGCATTATATTTATACAGTGTGATTAAAAAATTATTTCTTTTATAGCCCATAAGAAGTTGCATAAAGTGTGGAGAGGAATTAATGTTACACAGGGCGATAATATAAAAAATGTTAAAAATGAAATAATTTATGGGGTAGCCCACAAGGCAGCTAACAAATTTATGCTTGTCCGTGGGCAGTCGTATGTACAGGATGGTTGGTACATAGGTTGGAGTGGAATTATCTATAGTTATACAGGGTTGTCAAAAAAAGTTGAAAAAAGGTTACATGGCGTAGTCATAAGGCATAAATATATTTTGGGCTTATTAAGTCAACGCGTACTAGTACATTTTGTTCGTAAAGATTTACTATCAATTTCAATGTTACCTGGTTCTGTCTATTAAGGTTATACAAACAAAATAACAAATAAAGAATGAAAACTACCTGAGTTCAAAAAAACTAAAAAGTTCAAAATAAAACATTAAAAAATATATAACCGACTTCCACCTATAACTAAAAAGCTAAAAATAATTATAACAAAATACAACTCTAGCAAATAAATAACACATTCAGTGTTGTTAGGTACCTACCCAGGAAGTAAAAAATGTAAACATTAAAAGGTGCTCATTCTGTACAAATTAATTACCTACCAATTTAGTATATTTTTGAATTCGGTGCCAAGCAACAATCAAGTTTGATGAATTAGTAGATAAGTACGCAATGAAGGGTTTTAGATTTGCTTGGAGCCGACTTCAAAAATATACTAGATTGGTAGGTAATTAATTTGTACAGAATGAGCACCTTTTAATGTTTACATTTTTTACTTCCTGGGTAGGTACCTAACAACATTGAATGTGTTATTTATTTCCTAGAGTTGTATTTTGTTATAATTATTTTTAGATTTTTAGTTATAGGTAGAAGTCGGTTATATTTAAAAAAAAAGTTTATTTGTAAATTTTGACTTACCACAAGGTGTCGTAACTTCCTTTTTACTCAAACTCAGATATAACTATGGAAATCCTTACTGATATGTTTATGATTAAGTACCTGATCTCGGGTATCAAAAAAATCAGAGAAAGTTTATATTCAAATCTGAAATTCAAAATACTTTGATAGGCTTCTTACTGCACTCTGCAAAAAATCGAAGTGTTACTTCAATTTATATCAAAAATTTCATTTGAAGCCATAGATTAGGCAATATTAAAGTAATGAATTAAATCATATTTTGTTATTAATATTATTTTTATTAACATGAACAAACTTAGGTAATTTTCACTCATATTCATTTACTCTTGAAACTGCATATCATTTGGCTATACAGTTTAAGAGATAATAGTGTTTTCCGAAGACAAATAAAATGTTATGAAGTAGATCATATCTGCTAAAAAATGTTTTCACGTCAAATAGTAATATTAAATTCTAGAATTTACAGAACATATTACATAGAAAAACCTGTTTGGTTAAATTCGTCATTAAGAGTTAAATATGTTAAGCTACAATTTTGACATACTACTACAAAAATACGATAAATTAAATCAAGTTTCTACTTTTAATTTGTTAAGATTCATGAATAACACAAAAATGTTATACAGGGTGTTTCTAAGTATGGTTCGCAATTTATGCTATGTATAGAACTCATTAAAATAAGGCAAAAGCTATTAACACGCACGGAAGGGCTCAAACAAAACAGTTTTTTTTTGACAAAACATATATAACTTTTTACGTTAAATAACATGTGGTACTTCGTTTTCGATATGGAAATTATAAGCGTCCTATTTAGGTTGGTGAAGGGGGTTTTCAGTTTATATTAGGCGGTTTTCGGTTAGTATTGTTTTTATTTCATTTTTTTACAATTTTCTCTATTATAAAATCCTAACAATTTTACGTCAATAATATTATCTTTGTCCTAGTCGATATTTCAAATGGTTTTCGAGTAAATTGAGCTTGAAAATTACTCTGCTCTTTATGTTATTAGGTCAAAAATTACAAAAATCTGTTTGCCATGACAAATAAAAGATCAAGTTGCCACAACTCTTAACAATTTAAGTTATTTACAAACTGTCAATTGAGCGTAGTGTTTAATTAGTAAAAATGGTGATTGAAGAAAAAGAGTTTTGTTTGAGCCCTTTTAAGGGCATATAACTTCATAAGGGTGCGTTTTAGGGCATATGTTAATAAGGACTTTTTGGCTTATTTTAAAAATTTATATACACAGCACAGTTTGGAACCCTATTTTAGAAACACTGATATTTTTTGTTATTTTCTGGTACTGCTTGTGGATTCAATTGCCATGAACATGTTGAACCAAGAAGTAACTGATGCGATTCTAGGTACTCTATTCTTTTTATTTATTGGATAATAATAACTTCAATAGTTGCAACTCACTGCTAACAATTTATATTTGATTTTTTAAAGGTTATTAAGATTTTATAAATCAAGTGCGCTTATGCCAGTCTACATTAAAGTCCTATTTTGTTGGACCATGGTTTTCCGAGACAGCAGAGTAAGTACATCTTAATATCCGATTTAACGTAGTCGAAAAAATATAACCTCTATGTTGGTGAAAGCCATCAAATAAAAAACTTTAAAATGTTGATTAATCTAATTTCCTTGTTAAATTGCAGTTGCAATTAGTCCACGAATGCGAAATTATAAACGAAGCGTTGCAGCAAGATTTAAAAAGGAAATATAATATGACACTGCATTCTGTTTGTTTAAAGTTGTTTAATTAATCAAAATGTGATCTAAACTAAATTGCAGACAGTTTGTGCACGATTGCATTTCTTCTATAATTAACTCTTTTCACAAATACTTTGAATTAACAATCTCTCGATTTGTTTGATGCTGAAAGAATGTGCTAAGCTCGCTTCTGCTGTTCTTCATTTTACTACAGTTTAGGCTTTCTATCTCAGCCCCGACTAAATAAACTAACTACAAGAATTCTGAGTCAAAATATTTGAATTAATTTAATCAAGTTTCCATTATATGTAGCATCTCAATTTACTTGTGTAAATTAAAGTAAGTTTTAGTGAAACTCAAAATGTAATTAAATAATTGGAGTAGTTGCTACATCTTTATCAAAATTCTAGTCTGCCTTATATCCTAAATTGAATTGAATTGTGTTGTCATTTCCTTTCGATAGTATTTTAATTAGAGACGGTGTTTCAGGGCCTGCAAATCGCATTGACGAAATGCAGATATTGTGATACCATCAAAATAGGTATTTATATGAGTCCAAATTTGTTGTAAATCTTTGTTTACATCTGGGTTCGACAGAAGAAGACGGGTAGCTAATTAAATTAAAATTGTCCTATTTGTGATTGACGAAACAATTTGAATACATTTGGATGTGTTACCTGGATGACATTTTCGGTAAACATACAGAATTTAGTTTTTACAGTTTTATCCTTTCCTAGGTAATCTATTAGCAGTAAGTTTATTGAATTCCAAAAAACTGTAACTATAGAACTACTATTTAAATTAGTTTCCGTCATTGAAAATATCTGAAAATTATTGTTAATCAGCATAAGACTGTTCAGTTTATTCTATATAGACAAAACATTATTTTGCAAAGAGTTAGAACATATCTGGGTCATAAAATTGAAGTGCATTAGTTTGTGATATATTGGGAAAAAAATGATTTGCCTAAAGTAGAGCTGGCAAATAGTGAAGAATTTGTCGGTGTTGGAGTGCTGATATAACTATTGAGGGAAATTCTAAAGTTGAATGGCCTTTTATTCTTGATTTTAAACAACCTTACTCTTACCCTAGAAATAGATATTACTTTAGACTGAGCCCATACTTTTCTTAAAACTGCAATTTAGAGAGATTTCTATCCATTGATTTCAGATATTATGGAAAAACATTGACATGTGTCTACTTTCTTAGATTTACAACAACGTAATAAGTAATAATTCCAAATATTATGTACTTACAAGTATTTCATAAAAAATCTGGTTTAGGGAATTATGCATGTTGGATAAATTTAATGTTTTGTTTAGTTGTGCTAGAATAATCTCAGTGACATTAGAAGTATGATACGAAAAAGAATTTCTTGGAATTTGTAAGACATTTTATTAACATGTAATCCGAAAAAAGAATAATAATGTGTTTGATGACCCTGTAGCTGAGTACATTCCTGTATATGTCTAGGCATCAACAAATTGAGATCGATGGTGTCTGCATGTAGCACCTCTTGCTAAGCTCTTGAAATGTGTCGATTAACTGTGCCAGAACCTATAGAGCAAGGGGTAAAGTTGATTCTTTCTTACCCATTATTTCCAAAATATGTTTGAGAGCAAAATATTAATGCCTGCTTCTTGGAGAAAGTCCAAAGTTCCACAAACAATGTGGGGACCTGCTTGCTTGGTAAAAAGGGTTTGTGGGACATAATCAACATAACGTGCAGTTCTCATACTACCTCGAATAAAAAGAAGTGGTGATCGGCAACCGTAGGAAATAGCTCCCCAAACTATTATTCCAACAGTTGAAACGTTGATGACAGTAATTCGCGGTCAAGGGAAGCACTAATCGTTGACCGTTTGTAATGTCCAATTGCTTCAAACCATTGGTTGACGTTCTGTGGTTAACTAGTTGGTTCATTTTTGTAACTACAATCAATGGATTCACTGCCGTTTTCCAGGCTGCTTTGTCGTGGTCTGGTGGTCTCGAAAAATTACAGTGACGCCATGAACAATGGCCTTGAAAGGGTACATATTTTGAATGCAATGAATGTTTATTATGTGTTCTATGTGTTTATCAATGTTCTTACATCAGTTTCTATCAGTACTTGCATTGCTTGACTCTAATTACGGATATATTTACGACATGAGAGTGATTTCTGAAGTACAACATACATAAGTCAAAATTTGGAACACTGACATTGCTTGGGATTACAGGAAAACAAACTGTGAGAGTTGGAGGAAATGAATATGGCTTTATTGTTACTTTTGGTGTTCCACAGAATTCACACAGAGAACCCGTTTTTTATTATTTTTATTAATAACATATTATATCATTATTGACATATTGTATTATAATTTGCTAAAATGCTTATTTAGGCAGACGATATTAAAATCTACCTACCCACCACTCTTCATTACATATCCCAAACTGATTTAGATCGTTGCTCGTATATTATATTGGAACTTAATGTTAAAATATTCAAAGCTATTAAAGCAAGAAAGATTATTAGTTATTATTACATCATTTATAATAATTTATTAAATAAAATTAAAGTAACTTTGAAAAGATTGTTGAGTAGGTCTTAAATTATTCAACCTCTTCGTTTGAGATTACAATCCTCCGATAATTAAAAAAAAAATTGACAATGACAAGAAAATTTGCTCACACCGAAATTCTAAGAATAAACCTCGAACTACAATATACAGCGACTGACAACGAGTCCAGAGCTGGAGTTAAAATGTCTCCAAACACAGTTAAGTCGTCTAAAGTCTTCAATTCTTTTGAGAAACAACTACACGGTCATTTTCAAATATAGACTTAATTTGATGCTAATAAAAACTCTTGCATCAACTTTTGTCAGTATAATTTTTAAAGATATATATCCTACAAGCTAAGTAGTCTATGCTTGATTATAAACATGGTTACTCTGAAATGTCTTTTTTCTTGAAACTTCCAACCTTTAAATTTACTCACAACCATAATCATATTATGTTCGTATTATATTAGAGATATTAGTTTTTCTTTATATAATGTCGTCACTATGCAACAATGAATGGGTTAGCGAGGTTCTTGAATAATGATGCCTAGAATTTACAAAATTGTTTAAACATTGTCACACTGTTTATTAATTATCTAGTTACTCGAATACAGTATTAGAGTAACTAGAAGCGAAAGCAGAAGGCTACGAGAATTATGCGAACCGACCTGAAGAGGGCAGATGTGACTCTGCCGAAACGTCGTCATTTTACCATCGATCCCGGCAGGGATCAGTTATCAACTACGCGGATGAATTCCCGGAAACCACCTAAAACATTTAGTGCCCGCGAAAACTTAAAAACAAATATAATATATATATATATATATATATATATATATATATATAATAATAAGTTTATAGTATAGAGTTATAAGATATTCGTAACTTAAAAATTTTACTTCCGAAATTAATTATAAGCCGGAACGGTGAGACTTCTAGTTTTGAGAGAAGTAGTATCTTAGCAAAAACTTTTTCAACAGGCAGAATTCATTCAAGCGCGATTTTAATGAGTTATGGTTTGAGTCAAGGAGGCACGAGAGATCATTATGTTGTAAAAAGGAATATATTTATTTTAAAAATTCTCTTTGCCTAGGAGCTTTAAGAAGTAATTGCTTTTATTAAATAAAAAAACCTTTATAATTATGTTTTTAAATCGTTTACGATTTGGTTATAAAGTTACTAACATAGATATAATTAGGAAAAGAAATAGAGGTAAAAATATTAAAAACGGGCTTCCATTTACGTAGAAAAACTAAAAAGCTAAAAATTTGTTTATTCTAACCGAACAAATGCCAAGTTCGTTCAATCATTAAATAACTAACTTATATATTAAAATAAAATAAATTCAATATTCAGAGCAGTTACTTTGTCATAGTCAATAATATACGTGAGGATATCCACAAAGAACTGGTGGAGGAACAAGTTTTTGTAATACCGTTCGACTTGTTTAATTTTTAAGTGACAATTGTTTTTTAAATCGCCTATTGCAGTAACAGTGCAACAGTTTTTGATTTGAAACACTGACACATAGATTTTTGAAATGTTAAAAACGGCCACTATTGGGAAAACTTTAGTTATACGAGACGTTTTCCCATTTTAATAGAGATAAAATGTTGAACATGTTAAAAAAAATTCGGGAAGTCATCCGAAATGATTGACGACGGATCAAAAATCTGAGTGAAATCAAAAATATCAAAAGAATGATATGTGTCTTGGTTGTGCCGAGAGTTGTTCATTCCAACTTCATCTCACAGGATTAGACAATTAACGAGCATTTCAGTCTGTAACTTTTGACAAAATTCCGCAACGCCTCTGCTCACACAGCAGTCTGTCTTTCAGTTTTTGACCACAAATGAAAACACTTCAATAATCCTCTGCGCATCTCCCATAACAACGACGTTGCTTCCTGTGACTCTTTTTAGTTCCTCGAATAAAAGAAATATGAAAAGAAATGGTTTTGCCGATGATGTTGAGAAAAATCAAAAACTGGAGGCGCTGTAGGCCTTTACAGAAGGCGAGTCTAAAAAATGTTTCTAACAATGAAATAAAAGATTGTACATGTGCATAATTTTAGGGGAGAGTAAGTACTTTGACTAGAACCGAAAGATTATGAAACTAAAGAAGTACAAGGAATTCTCTAGAAATCAATGATTGAACAAAAACCTTTCCGAATGAACATGCCAACAAAAAAAACATGGTAAAAAACGTATAGAGAATTTCGATTGTATTTTGGAATAAGAACATAAGTTAAGTTAGTACTCAAGTGTTGATATTCAACCATGTATATCTCCTAAAGTTAAATTTAAAAAGTTATACAATCAATTGATATTGTGATTACTAAAAGAAAACACAATCATGGAATTATACTTTCATTTTAATCTAAGCATATTAAGCACCAACATAATTAAGTTGAAGTCTTTCTACTTCAGTAGCTTGGACTGTTTTCCATTACAAGTATTAATTAAACTATCCTTTCTAGAGGCAGTTAAATTTGTCGTATCAAGATAATATTTTCTTACGACCGTTCCTTGTCACTTCTAGGTTATAAACTGAATTAAATCTGTATCTTATCTCTACGCTGGCTGTAGAATTTGAAAGCATTTGGGTTGACATTTTCATATTTTATGCGGAATATCATTCGTCTTTGTGCGCTGCTTTTATACTTTGGATTCGTATTTCAAATGGAATCTCTTAGCATAGCAAGAACATTTTGGTTGTTATATATATAGTGTTCAAGACCACTCGTACACCCCCAATAAGATGTCACCAACCTATTTTTTGTTAAAAACTGACAGCGTTTCAACGGGTATGCTCTATCGATTCTTCGCAAAATAAACTTCCGGTTTAAACCGGAAGTGGCGTAAACAGACCGGAAGTTAATTTTTAAAATGAAACATGTATATTTTTATAGCGGATTTGGATTCTTAGTTGTTACAATTTTTTTTAATAAAATGTATTTTTAGTCCTCTGAAGTACCTTAGAAAAGAAGATCCTTATAACACAGCTTTATATGCAAAACAAACAAAATACGACTGTAACCAAGATTATGAACTTTTTTTTTCATCCGAGTTAAGAAAACCTTAGCGATTAGGGCGGTAAACAAGCAAATTAAAGAAATATATATTCACTCTCAAAGGAATCATACACCCAGAGATGTTTAATTTAATATTATTTTGGTAAAACATAGATGCCATAGCAATGAGTAAATGATTAAAATTTAAATGAAAAATAGCAACGAGTTTTTTATTATGTTTGTTAATAATGTGTTTGTCCACCGTGGTTATCTAAATACTCCCCAACACGTCTATTTCTTCTTGAGGAAATCTATCCCAAGCTACCTGTATTTCAAGTCTTTGAACCTTGAAGGTCCGTGGGGGCTGAGGTAAGTTTCCGAGCCTTCTACTTATCATATCTCAAACATGTTCTATGGGCGAAAGTTCGTTGGATCTGGGCGGCCGTGGCAACAGATTCACATGGGTCTCTTAAAAAATGTTTAAACTAACTCGAGCAACCTGAAGCCGAGCATTTTCGTGTTGAAATATGATTAATATAAGACTAATTCCATAACGCCTACTGTTTCGTGTATATGTCGCCCAACCTCAAATTGATGTTGACGCCCTTCTCCTCGACATCTCTTCTTCGGTAACCATGTTAACCCAAGCAGAATCGAGATTCATCAGAGAAGACGACCTGATGTCATTTCACATTTCCATATTGTTGTTCCTCTACACCACTGTAGTCATTGCTGTCGAGGATCAGTGGTCAGAGGTAGCAGAAGATAGGGTCGATCATGCTCCTGTCTAAAAGACCTTATACGGCGGTTAACCGTTCGGACACTTACAAAATGGCCTTGTTCTCCTAACCACTTATCAGTCAAATTTCGAATAGTCGAAAATCGGTCTCTAAATGCCATAAGCCTTGAACGTCCGGTGCCTACTCTTCTCCCATTTTGGTTAGTATCATACCACGCTTGACATAATCTTTTAAGAGAAGTTGGCTTTCTGTTGTAAGCGATTTCTCGAAATGAAAAACTCGCTTCCAGTAAACCTCTTTCTTTCTTTCTAGACATTTTATCATTACTAAACATCGATTTTGGATCCTAACAAACAGTTTGTTTTTGATAAATTACAAAAAATGCAAAAAGACCATAATAGTAATTGAGAAAAAAAAGTTTACATGAAAAAATTCACCAAACTTTACCAAATTTTAATCATTTACTCCTTACCATAGCATCTATGTTTTACCAAAATCATATTAAATTTAAACATCTCCTTCTGGTTGTCAGTTAGTACATGCATAAACATATTAGGATTTACCCGGAATATAACATTTCTCAAAGATGGTACGGAACCCTTAATAAGCGAATCTAATTTGCTCTTTACCATTAAATTTCATAATTATGTAAAATTTCATAATATAAAAGTCAAAACTTGAAATTGAAAATGCTTGTCTAGCTAAAAAATCCATTATTTCCAGATTTCATGTCCATAGTATATATAATGATACATAGTTTTTTGGAATAAAACCTTATTTAGAAAAATAAAATAGACGAGACTACGTTTATAGGGTTGAGTCAGTTCAGTAATTGGAGCTTTGAATTTCTTGAGGTAAACATGTAAATTGGACACGACAAAAACAGATTCGAGGCATCTCTCGTCCTCACATTATATTTCTCAAAGAAACATAGATAAATATGACCTTAAACGAGCAAGTTACTTTAGGCATATAAAATAATACATAATAAAAAAAAATGGTGGGAAAGTAATGAAATCAAAATATTTCAAAGAATGTGTTTGAGTTAAGAAAGATTTAGAAGGGATTTTGCAAACGACACATAAATAATGTATTGGTTATTTCCTGTACCTACTAAAATGATGTATCTTATCTTATATATTACAACGTAAACTTTGAACTCCACAAATATATTATAAATTCCCAAAATTCCGTATTTACTCCCATATGTCAAATGGTATAATTTAATTAAACACAACTCATAATATTTCAAATATTACTAACTATAAATTTTACATTTTATTCATTACTAATACCAGCTGTTCGTCTATTTTCCACTGACCTAACTACATAGTTAGATCCTAGAACAAAACACTGCCTAATTCGCCTTCGTTGTCTGTGAGTATTCAGAAATTCGCTTCTACGAAAGAATTTTATGATTTTGATTATTTTGTTTGTTTCGTTCGGATCTGGTGTTTGTTTCATATGCCAGATTCGCTAATTTTCAGTTGTTTCCAGGGATTTCAGTGGCGTTTTCAATACACTCATTTAATACAACTTAGACCCATTTTTGAAGTGAAAAATTGGCAAGTCGCGAGACTATGAGGTGTTGGCTTGGAGAGCAAAGGATTGCCACTTCACAGAGGCTGGAAGCATAATAAGAATACATTTAAAAATTTTCAATGTAAAGCATTTCTCCAATCAACTGCTATTTATAAATACTTCAGTCAAAGATTGAGCAAACTGCATCCTTTAGTTTGTGTTGACAACCTGGTAAATTTTAATGAAAATGGAAAAAAGTTAATTTTGAGTGCTGATTAAGTATTATTTTTGATTAAGAAATATTGTTTGAGTAACAACTAAGAAGTAGGTTCAAAATAGCATGAGAACTCTACACCAATGGTAAGAAGTGTTTACTGGGTTCGGTTGTGGTCATACAAGCACAAGTGACGACGAACGTCCAGATCGTTTAAAAGAAGTCCTTATGTGAGAAATCGTCGATAAAATTCATGGAATGTTACTGAACAATTACAAAATGAAAGTGCATGAGGTGGCTGGGGCTATAAGCATCTCAACTGAACGGGTAATTCACATTTTTCAAGCATATTTGGACATGAAAAATCTATCTGCACGGTGGTGCCGCTACCCCTCACACTCGACCACAGGCGCAACCGTGTGATCACTTTAAAGGAGTATTTGGGGATGTCAGTAGTCATCTGAACGATATTTTGAGGATGAAATATGGATCCATCGCAAAAAATCATGGAACAATTAAGACAGTGGGTTTCTCTGGATGAACTTGCACCAAAAAGGCTCAAAAGCATCTGTCGCTAAACAAGGACATGGTAACAGGTTTTTGGGATACACCTGGTATCATTCACAACTATTATCTTAAAAAGGGGTAAAAAGGGTAAATTGATCAATGGTGAATATAACTCCAGAACTTTTCGACAGTTTCGTTTCAACACTAATTTGAAGTGGAAATTACCGCTTCTGGCAAAGAAAGTGCTGTTGCATCAAAACAATGCACGGGTGCACATTATAGTAAACATCACCATGGTAAAAATCCATAAAGGCTAATTCAGACTAGGCTAGTAGTTTAGTCGAGTGGCAAGTTATTCCAATGATTACTGCCCCAAAAACGTTGGTACTGCGGTCGAGTGCAGTACACAAGTTTAGTGTATTTTGCAAATTGAACAACCTGCAACTTAATATTCCATACGCACTCATATTCTAGATATTTGAAAACAAATTTTAAAGTTGTTTCTTCATTCCAAAGAAACGACATTTTTGTAATACCTAACCTACAAAACGGTAGCTAATAACTCCACATCTCAAACAGTAGTTAAACTTGACTTAATGAAACGTTCGGATAAACCAGTGTGGCAATGACGCGTGGTGGCGGACGCTACTCGACCGAAAAATAGAACAAAATGGATCGGCTCGACTAAATTGCTTCCTAAACTAATCGACTAAATTTTCGTTGTTCAGACACGGATAGTCACTAAGTTACTCGCCACTTGACTAAATTACTAGCACAGTCAGAACTAGGCTTAAGTTTGCAAGAAACTACTACCTCATCCACCATACTCCACAGATTTACCCTCTGTGATTATTTTCTTTTTCCAAACCTGAAGAAAGGGCTGGCGGTAGCAGATTTGGGTCCAATGAGGAGGTCATCAGTGAAACAAATGCATATTTTGAGTATTGAATTGGTGTGACTGATACTTGATCCATAATGAGAAATACAAGAACGAAAAATACTTCGAGATTTACATTTTATTTTGACAGAATGACGTGGTCTTTCATTATTTTGTGAAACTTGATAAGGGCAATTGTATGCCGAAACAACTGTGGTTTTTAACTAAATTGTAAATTTCGAAGGTGTATTTTCGTTTTTGTGTTTCTCATATTTTGAGGACCTAGAGGAAACCTATTAACTAGAATGAATAAAAAAATGGTTAAGAGGCCGAATAAATGTATCGAGGTAAAAAGAGATTATCTTGAGAAATAAAACGCTTATAACTATATACTTATTTGTTCCTCTATAGCGGAATTTAATAATTTTGGTAGGCCCTCTAAAAAGTTTATTTCTTTAGGCTTCCTATCTTCGGATTTTAATTTCCTTCTTCTCTGATTTACCCTCGATATTTATTATTACTAGAAATGGGAGTAGTTTCATGGATTCAGAAATAAATTATTTATAGATTTATATCGACATGAAAATAGACACATTTACATAAGTTGAATTAACAAAACTATTGGCTCAAAATAGCATCTAGGTATTTAGATAATATTTCTGCATATCGAAATAATCCCCGTCAAACCTTTTTTTATACGTAACAAATTTCCGCGTAAATACTGCCAAAATTTAAGCACCTGTAATCCTATCATGTTGATTTCACGCACAGTGATTTTTGATACAACTACTGATAGGCCATCAATCAATTAGTTGGACGCCGGTCGAAGTTCAAGTTTCATTTTTGCCAAGTTGTCTGAAGTGTGAAAGATTAATGAGAACCCTGCACGTTTCTTATCTTCGATGTGCTTTTTTGTTTCTCCCAATGCTACGTATCGTCTACATACTCGAGTTTTATTGGAGCACTTTTCTGTACTATAAAAATGTTCTTAGATGATATATGGAAGAGTATCTAAAACAATATGGAAAACGATTATTTTAGAAAAATATTAATTGTTTCAAAAAGAAGCACTGTTGACAGTACATTTTAGGTTGAAGCAAATGAATTCATAAATCCTGCGTTTTTCCCATTATAATAACCCAGACAGGGAAGGTGATATTTATGGAGAAAGACTTGTGCAGTGTCATCATTGTGAAGAAATTTTTCCAGTTAAAAATGATTATTTAAGGTACATTTAGGTATTGCTTTGAAATTCCTACCACCTTGGCCATTTCTACTTGGAGATAATTCGTCATATTTTCATAGATTTTTAAATTTCTTCCGTACCGGTAGCATTATATTATTTGCAAGCACACGTTGATTATGTTGATGTAATTTAATTTCTTTTTATGTATGATAGTAGCTGTAAAGTTCTGGTCATGAAAACCTTTTTTCCTGAAGGATATTTGTGGCAACTTTTTGCCCCTTTTAATTTCTGTTGTGCGTTGTGTTGTGTTCTTCTCAAATTGTATATTATGTGATGAATTTTATATTTTCGGATTGTATAGATAGTTTCTCGAGGGATCATTCTTGTGAGAAGCTTGACTGACAAATGTTATCAGGGCCAGAAACAAACAAAAGCAAATGTATATTGATTATGCTTGCCCTATTACGATTCAATTTAGGAACGTAGATAGCAACGGTTGTGAGCGGAGATAATATCTTATCATACACATTTTTCCGAATTTTCTGGGTATTTCCAGTTTTATTAAGATTTCATTTTCAAAACATTTTAATTAATATATTTAATTATTGCTTTATTCTATATATTAGTACCACGCATAAACATAATTGTGGGGCTCTTAAACTAAATACATTTTGTGTATCTGAAAAGAACAAGAATAATTTGGACTTACACTTCCTAAAACACTTCCAGTATAAACTGGCCTTCAATTACACCACTTCAGATATAGTATGTAGTTTAAAGTTTTTGTAATATGATTTCCATTTTTCTTCAGCCTTCAGTAAGGCCCAGAAGAGTCATCACAAAAATTTTCCTGAAGAAGGTCGGTACGGAAACTATATTCCTAACCCGAGTTCAGCAGAGAAAAAACATGCATCACAAGAAAAAAATCCTCTCGCAAGCACAGTATTCTGAAGATTCTTCTCAATTTTGCTGAAGACGGAAGGTCGGTATAGAAAACATGTATCACACGACAAGATTTCAACTAGCAAGCTCAAAGTCTTCATTTTTTTGAAGATTCTTCTGAATTTGGCTGAAGAATGAAGGTTGATTAAAAACCCTCATACGGACCCGTATTTAGCGGGCAAAAAAATTAGGAAACTTGGTATTGCTCATAACGAATGTTACCCATCTATAAGATCATTAGGGAAAATTGTAATTTTTCAGAAGATTCTTCATTTAAGGGTGATGGAGCAATTCTGACCCCGTATTCGTGTTCAGCGGGTGAAAGTACATCAGAAGTCGCATGTACATTTCAGACAACTTTTTTGTGTGGTGGTGTTATTATCGATAACTACGATTAATAAATCTAACAGATCTACATGATCCACCATCCACTCAACAAAATTGCAGATTCTTCTAGTTTTCTATTATTGTGTAATTTAGTTATGTCCTTCGTGGTTTTTGTTCACTGCATTTTGGTAAATATTTTATTTTGAAATTGTGATTTTCACATGGCGTTCCTCTAATACACAATTCAGAGCATTTACAGCATAATCGAATGTTTGCATAACTATCACACAATGCAAATTATTAATTTGAGCTATTTTATATTGTTTATAACTTACCAAGCTATGAAATGCAATGTCAAATTATTTACCTGAAACAAAAGGAACGTATTATTAAAAGACAATAACAAAAAAATACTTCTTAAATCTGGATGACAATATCATCTGAATTTGTGAGTTCGTTAACACAAATGATGTAACATTGTTATTAAATTGCTATAACAAACGGTTTCGTATATTGATTTTTAGAACATTGGGAAGGTTGTAATAAAATATTGACAACAGGTACGTATTTTGATGGGGAATCGAAATTGGTCTCGTTCGACACGAATTGCAAATAAAAACACCGAAATTATTTCACTTTTTATACAATTAAAGGGCTCTGAATTTAAAAAAATCATATTTAAAAAGTTGAAGAACAGTTTGCCTGTCAAACCTATATTGCTTTGTTTTAGGGTCAGTAGATTCTTGAATAATATAAAATTTGTAATAAAACATACATTGGTCTCAAAGTATTTGAAAACTGGATTAGTTCAAAAAAGAAGTTGGTACTAGAAACAGTTTGCAATGTTAATTAACTAAGATAATGAAAATTGATGAATGAATACATTTTCATGTAACAAGTAAGTTATAGTTACATTTGAGTGCCTCAAAAATTAAAGTAAATAAGTCAGGTATTATGCATATTGGAGACAATGAACAAAAGCACATTGTTTGACTGCCATTTTTGCTGACCATTTCACTGGCTATTAAGTTTTTGAAGACTAGTTGGACGGCTCACTGCATTTAGAATTATTGTAAAATAAAATTACCTAAGTTGTTCAAAAAGCAGTGAAGAGCAATTTGGAATAGTTTTATGAACGAATTGGGTAGGTGTGATTTCAACAAAATGGTGGTTATGTCCCCTCTTTGCTATCGCTCTGGGATCATTTGATTTAACTGTTTCTAAACAAGTGAAGAGGTCGTAAACCCTTAATCTAGTGTCCAGCTCATTACCTTGATTTGACTCCACTGGATTTTTTGAAGTGATATTCGTAATCGAAAGCTACCCAACTAACCAATTTAAGAATTAACGAAAGAATAGTTTTAGAGAAGAAGCAAAGTGGTCACTTTACGAAAATAGATCAAATATCAATATCATTATAAATAAAATTATGATAAATTGTAATAGTTTCGATCTACCTAAATGATTTAAACTAAATGGCGTCGCTTGACATAGCTTGAAATCGTCGTCAAATTGAATTAAAAAAGTAGTACTATATTCCCAAAAATTATTTTTAAATTTTCAATAGTGTTCTATATTTATAATATTAAAACATATTAAAATTTTACCCTTTCCTATTTCTAGATTATAAGTAACTGACAAGGCTTTTAATGCAATTATTTATAATGTTTGACAAAGATTTCGCTAAAATATTTAATATTATTAAACAACAGCAACATTGTTTAATATACTAGATCCTTATAATAGATTTTGAGATGACAAAATGGATACTAGACCAGTGCTGAAAAAAATAATAGTAGGATGAAACCTATTGGAAAAGGAAGAAAATACAACAAAAATTAAAGGAAAAATAATTTACGGGCGATCTGAGGTCGGGAAGGGTGAGGAGGTGGGGTTGTAAGGGTAAAAAAATGGTTTAACTCGATTTCCAGCAACATTACAAGTCCTATGGAAAAAGATTAAATGGCAAAGTTGTAGGTAATAAAAATATCTACAATTTATGTGTTTACATTTTTTTGACATGACCTCATAATTTATGTGAGAAATTCAAAAAACAAAGTTTTTGGTTTTTTATTTTTATCTTTTATAAAAATTTGATGAAAACGTACCTTTTTATGTCCCAAACACAATGTAATTTATTTGAGTTAAAATATTTATTTTTTCAATTTATATTGACTTACTCTCTTCGAGGTGTCATTCCTTTGTAAGCAACACAATATATATTATATATCAATATAATACATATTGTTTCTGGTTAGGTAACCTTCATCAGTTGCACTTCCCACAATTGAATGTCCTCTCTCGAAAATCCTAGATGTCGGTCTTACATCTCGCGTCTTCAAATTTATATTGACTTATCTAATTTTCAGTCGAAAATTCTCTCGTCAAAATATCTGCTTTTTAAAAAGGTCGGTGGGATTTTTGTTCGTTGAAATATCTTTCTGATGAGGTAAACAAATATATACATTACTATAGTAAATGTTCTCAGAAAATTAAGTTAATAAAGTTAATATTTAATAAGACATCTACAATTTTTTGAGAAAGTTATAGAATTCCTTAAATAATAGTAGTAGTAGATGCATATTTGTTGCTATTTTTTACATTTTAAATAAAAAAATACAGTGTATCTGGGTCATAAAAAGGTAAGTTTTCACCAAATTTTTTTTGGAAAATAAAAATAAAAAAAAACAATAATTGTTTTTTGAATTTTTCACATAAATTTTGAGGATACGTGAAAAAAATGTAAATACAAAAGTTGTAGATATTTTTTTTACCAACAAATTTGCTATTTAACGTGTTTCCATAGTTTTGCCGGAAATCGAGATAAACCGTTTTTTATCCTTAAAAATCGAATTCAAAGAAACACAAAGGTGACTTAACTAAAAAGTAAAGAGTGTAAAGTACAGCTTATAAAAATATAATCATTTATTTTCTGTTTAGCTTGGCAATTTAATTGGTATATATTATTTATAGTTACATTTTTGAGTGATTTAATGACGTAATTGGATGTAGTTTTCAAACGTAATTTACATTTTCGATATTGGTAATAATAAGGTACTATACATTCATATTTTTATTCCAACCCCGTGTAGTATTGAATAAAGTGACATATGATAATATAGTTTTAGTTTCTAGGCGATGCTATTTCTTTATGTATAATATTATTTTCTAAATATTAATAGAAATAAGAAAAGTGTTGCATTTGATTGTGACTATATATAAATTTTGATTGAGTTCCAATTATATTCATTTAATAACTCTCTGATTTAATAAAAATATTTACCTCGTATACAGTTTAAAATGTGATGATTTCACTTTAGGGTTTAGACTAAGCAAATTTTTTTATGAAGAATAATCTTGTTTAATTAAAGTTTTGCATTTGACTTCAAAGTATGTAGGGACACTCTATATGCAAAGAGAGAATCATATTCATTTGGGTTAATTAACAGTTATTTTATTTAATTTCAAATATTTTCAATTACTTTCACCCTAGATTTCGAACAACTATAATTAATTTCATTTAATAATCTCGCCTTCGCCAAATTTCATTGTAGTGTATCAAGTTTATGCCGATTTTTTTTTTTGAAAAATAGTATATATGATATGAAAATATGATACCACTTCGGGATCCATCTTTATAGAATCTATATATATAAATAGGCAAAGACGATTAGGTATCATTTTTACCTCTGTCTCTCAACCGATTTTCTTCATTTTTGTTTTGTTTAGTAGCTACTGACAACCTTCAGTGCAGAATGCTAATAATAATTTATAATATGGGTTTATTCATTAAATAAAATATAACAAAAGTTCATTATTTACGTCCATACTGTCAACGTCAAACAACTGACAGTGCTGCCGCCGCCAGACGGTAAAACTCAAAACATTGAATAATTATATATGGAGGGAGCGATCGTTAGATATATTCTTAGAGCATGTACTTCTGGAAGTGGCATGCAAGCGTTGATATTGTTTAGTGGTAAAATGGTCAATGTAGTAGAACAGTATTGATTTTTCGGACGCGTTGCAGTAACTTTCATTTTAAACATTCTGTTTTTAATGTGAATTTAATTATTTGATTAATATATTATAATCAGAAACTTCCCGAAGGTGTTCTGTAAAAAATTGTAAGACAGCGGATAATAGAGAATGTATTAAATATTTTAGTTCTCCTAGGGTTGTTGGTCCTCTCTTTTCTTTAATATTCCTGAACTTGATTGAAAGCGCAAATGACGAAAACTTTTAGGTTGCAAAAGAACAATCTTCGAATTCTTATATCGAATATTTTGCCAGGAGCTGTTCTAGCCACAAATTTGGGGGGTCATTCATTTGTCAAAAATATTTCGAATACCAATATTTGATTACTTTTTTATTTTCTTTTTATTTCAATAGATTTGTCAATATGAGTGAACAATTTTGGTCATTACATCTACTTCTCCGATGTCTCCACAATTCCGTTTTTTATAACAATATACTTTTTACAATATCATGAAATAGGGTCGAAATTCGACCACTGGGCGACCACTAGTAATGTTTAAACTATCCAAATTAGTTTACCCGTTTTTGAGGAATCGGTGAACACACATAAAATAGGAACGAAATCACAACTTTATTTTTTTTGAAGTCGCATTCACGGAATAAAGTATTAAAAAATTAACAAAATATCATAGCAAACAATACCAAGGTTCTCAAAACAGTCATCATACATATATTTTTTATCCAAAAAGGGGATGTTTCTTCTTTTACACGATTCTCTCTAATTAGGTACATATACCTAATAAGAGTATTTAATAATAATTGTGACTTAACACAAGCGTTGAATTTCTACCAAACCATTTGAACAATAATTCTAAAAACTGCAGAGGTCAAATTATGGCACGTATTCTATAAGTTAATTGAGAATATTAATTACGAAAGTTAATTAAGACCAATAAGTGCCAAAACAACTTCCTTACAGATACATCACCAACCGCTTAAAGAGATTTTATTGATGTTTAAGGTAAAGTGAGATAAGAAAATACGAAAAACTGGAAACTCAATTACTGAACTGGCTTAAAGGGGATTATTCGGCCATAAAATGATTTTTATCCAATATCCTCTGATTGGATCTTTCTGAAATTGTAAGGAGTGGTTAGACTGAAGTGGAATTCAGTCGAACTAGGCATTCATTCCTGTTTTGACGTAAATTGAAGATACCGATGAAAAGAAATAATACGTTTGCTATTGACATCAACGTAAATATAACTTTGGAAACATGTATGAAAATATTCGAAACCGATGTGATCTCAGTTAGTCTACTTTTAAAATTTAATTTGTTTCAGTATAAATCGCTCCCAAACTATTCAATATTCAACTAAAATAACAAAAATCGGGTAACGTGAGATCTGATTTCAACCAAAATTTTTTACGTATGCCAATAAATCGACAGGAAAACAAGTAGCCTAAATTAAGTACAATATCAATGTATGATTTCGTCTACTAAAAACCAACAAGGGAATCATTTAGTGTACCTATCCCAGAACCTGTAGGCATATATGACGTGTTGCTATTGCACGTTACTTCCTTCGGGTGAAATTCGTTTGCAAAAATAATTTGTATTATATTAATTTTTTTAATTTCTTATTCCTCTATTGTTTTTATGCCATGTTTCAAATACGTTTGCCACATTAACTTGTTTGTGACTATTTTTTAAAATTACACTGGTCAACACTAATTCTTTTCCTGCAATTCAACATGTATTCTGAAGAATATCTTAGGTAATAATAACGAAAAAAATATTACTTTAACTGTATCAGCTCTACATTTTTATTTAATTGAAAGCAACTTTTTTTTTATATAATTTTTCTATATATTTATTTGTTATTAACGCCCATATTTATATAAAGCTTTTATATGATTTGCTTGAATGTTCTGCAGCAAGCTGGTCGCTTTGTAAACCCCAACAGTAATCAGTGGTCATATTAAAGTCCCACCATCCTTGATAGTATTCCTCAATATCCGAATATCTTGCTGAAATCTTGCACCTTTCTCTTAACTGGAGTCACCAAGAAAAGCTGTTACGAAAAAAACAGATTTGAAATCAGCGCATGCGCATTAGTTAAAAACTACCTTATCATCAGAGGAAAAATTTGAAAATATATTTCTTTTTGACCAGTGTTATCATTCTGTTGAATTAGTCATATACCACTGCAGTATGTTTAAATAAATATGTAAACAGTATTTTATTACTTATTTTTATGATTTTGTCATACTTTATGATTTTATACCTTGTCATTTCAGCCCTTTTTGTCATTTTTTATTTTATCGACATTTTGCGCATTCTTGATATTTCATATATCTGGAGAATTGAGGAATTTTTGACAATTCTGCATATTGAACATTTTTGTCTTATAACAGACAACAAATAAGTATTAACAAGTACATATCATTACACGCTAATGTGATGTTGGTGAATAACTGATTTATAATAAGACCAATATGTATTATCCAGTATCTACGATATTACAATACATAGTTAAGCTAAGTTGGTGTAAAACCCTTATATTATCAACATTATATTAAAAAAAAAACGATAATAGTATTTTAAAACAGGCAACTTATTGTAACTTAATTTAAAAATTTATTTAAAATATAATGAAGTAAATATACCTATAAATAATAAAGAATCTTAAACATTATATATAAAATTCCTTAAAGAAATGCACATCTGTTGTATGTGACAAAATACCTCTGTATTTACTTAATGCCAGGTATTCGACAAAGGATGGTTAGTTTAAGTGAAATTTGACCCTTAGAGTCTATCACCTACGGGCAGCAAAAGTAAGGCTAGTAGGTTGTTGTTCACTTTATGTGGAAGAACGGGATGGAAAGGGTCTTGAGAGGGTAAAATTTTACACTTTACGAGGCCAGATCAGGAGGAGAGATCAGAGGGACACTCTTTTCCAACAAAAACCTCTGGATGACCGATCGGAAACTTTCCATACATACACACCCAAGGGTAGAGGGAACACACATCAACAAACTTGATTTTCTCACCCTCATTAATCTTGTAATACTACTGTAATACTATACTATGTTACCAGTCCTCCCACCAGCAAATGCCTCTCTCGGGTCTAAAGGTGTGAGCGATACAAGAGTCTGATGTTCCGTAAACGTTTTCATCGCGTCATTGACAGAATTTCCGGAACTCGTATTCCCCGATTATACCACCTCGTAACCAAGAGATCGGAATCTAAGAAGTTTATTCAGTGTGGCTTCGTTTCTCAGGTTTAGAGTTTGTGAGGAGTCTTCAAGCAGTGGTTCATTTCTTTGGTATGTGTAGCATGATGTGCACTCATGACAATAACATCCTCTGGGAGCTCAAAACCCAAATTCGAGTCTGGCGAATAGCCATTTACCTTGACTCCACTCACTATCGCTTCAGAACCTTTCGCAGCGTGTTGGATGTCTACCACGTTGCTTCTCCTCCCACACCAACCACTGAATCGCTAGTTTGGACAGATTCTCCCTCCCTCTATAACCGTGTTAAGGAATAATACCAATAGTTTCTGACTTGAGAAAGTTCCTGCGGAAGACTTTATTGCAGGCTGAAGCTATGGTTGTTGTCTCGGAGAACGGGCAGACATTGGTTTCGTCCAACATGAGTTGGCGAAATTTCAGACATGCCTGTGACATCGGAAATGCAATAGTTGGCGATCTCTTGCTGGAATTTTACACATTCATCGTACCAATGCAAAAACTTTTCTCTTTCATCAGATTTCATACCATCAGGATGGTAATATTCAAGGACCGGCATAGAACCGACATAATTTTGATTTTCTGCATGGTTAAAAAGATGAGGAAAATAACCCTTCTTCAGCTCTATTATGTTAAATGCTTTGGCTAGCTTGGATAGCGTCACGCGAAAGTAATTTAAACTGTCGAGGGATGTCATCTTACCATATACCATAGAAATGAGACATGTTCCACTCATTACAAGTTCTGGTTTCAAGTCAGCCTTTATTAGAATGTAATTAAGGATGAATTGGTGATCGTAGCCACGACCGTTATGGGCCAAAAAAGTGACTTTTATGAACTTTTTCTACTTTCTAGAAGGTGTTTCATAAATTCGGTAATAACTTTATTAGCGATGAAGACCATTTGACGATACCCGCATGTTTGACAGGTATTCAATCTCTGCATCTCATGAATACAGTTGTGACAGCGTTGATACACTACACACAGATTAGGGATGTGAAGAAGGGAACCATCTGTACCGTTTCTTGCCGAGTTTCAAGATCATAGAAAACAAACAAAAAGTCTTTAATGGAAGGTGTCTTGAAATCGGGTTGGATATAACACAGATGACCGTATGGTTGATGACAATTGCAAATCTTGCAAAAAATTACCTACAAATATAGGTTCTCTTACATTGAATGGTATTGAAACATTTTTCACACCGACAAATCAGCTCACAAATTCCGAACTAAAGATGTTTATCGAAACATGGTGTTCCTCTGAAAGATCTCTTACACTTGTCGCAATGTACCTTTACTGCATCTGCAGAACAAAAGGGTGACTGTCTGCAATCAGGACAAGTGTCGCCACAACGATGTTCTTTCTTATGTTCCGAGGATGCCGTTTGTATTTCCTCTGCTCGACATTGTATTTCTTTTCGGTATATGTATAAATAAACATTTAAAAGTGGGAATATAGTAAAAAATAGATAAAAAAAATCATACGAAAATACTTAAAAGAGGGAATGAAATCAATTTTAAAATCTTATGTTTTTTGGATGCACGCCTATGATAAAAGTACTGCTGGAAGATGTCCGGTTTGCTCTCTTTTTTTTTTTTTTTTTTTTTTTTTTTTTTTTATCCGAAGAGGGGGGAAATACATTGCGTACTTAGCTAGCACGTGCTGGCCGTCGTGCGGGACTCCCGATGCAATGACTTCAAAGCAAGATTAAATCGTTGCATTGAAGCCAGTATAACGTATACCCGCTAAAACCCTAACCTCTTTCTCCTACAACCATGGTCCCCTGCGGCACTCTTTGTCAATACTACTTCGCAAGGGTGGTTCATTGCAGATGTTAACTGCTCTTACATTGAAAGCCTCTAAAGCCTACTCCTCGAAGGTATTGCGGAGGTCTTTGAGGATAGTCTCCGCGTAATCTGATACCAAGTTCCAGGCTTGCGGGCCCTTCAGCATGGCTTCTACTAATTGTTCTGGAACGATATTAGTCTCCAGAATCCTCTCCACTTCGGCACGTTGATCCTGAAACCGGGGGCAGGAGAAGAACACGTGTTCCGCGTCCTCTACCACGTCTGTACAGTGTGGGCAGTTTGGGGAGTTTGCCCTCCTGAACCTGTGCAGGTATGCTCGAAAGCATCCATGTCCAGTCAGGAGTTGAGTGATGTAAAACCCAACCTCCCCATGCTGGCGGTTGACCCAACGACTGATGTTAGGTATCAATCGATATGTCCACCGGCCTTTTGTAGAGCTGTCCCACCTCTCCTGCCATTGCCCTAGACTCATGGCTCTTTCATCGCTGTTTCTTGTCGGCTGGTCTTTTTCTAACTTTCTGCGGTAACGCCGTCCCCTTTCTGCAGCCAGGATGTCGATTGGTAGGGTAGAGGCAATCACACTCACCGCCTCATAAGACACAGTGCGGTAGGATGATGCCACTCGAATCGCTGAGTGCCGCTGGACTGATTCCATTTTCCGGCGGTACGATGGTAGCTCGAGCGATTTCTCCCATACCGGTGCCCCGTACAACAAAACAGAAGTAGTTACTGTTGCCAGTACCTGCCTTCTTATCTGTCTAGGGCCTCCGACATTCGGCATTATTCTAGATAATGCCCCCTGTACCCCAGCTGCTTTCTTGCTGGCCGCGATTATGTGCTCTTTGAAGTTGAGCCGTGTGTCCAGGAGCACCCCCAAATAGCTGATGAAGGGCTGCGACTGTATGTAGGTGTCGCCTATTTTGAGGGTGATGGTTTCCCTTGCCTTTCGACTGCTAACAAGAAGTGTTTCGGTCTTTTGCTCTGCTAAACTCAAGTCCGCTGAGAGCATCCAATGCTGAATTGTGGCTATAGCGAATGAGAAGGTTGTTTGTCTCTCCTCTATGTGCTTGCGCACTATGATCAATGCCACATCATCGGCGAATGCCACTAGCCTGACGCCCTCAGGCAGACCGAGCAGGAGCAGGTCGTTGTACATTACATTCCATAAGAGGGGGCCAAGAACAGAGCCCTGAGGTACACCTCCTGTGATCTTATAGTCGACTTGCCCATTTTCAGTTTGGTACAATAAGATGCGGTCCTTGAAATACGCTGAAACCATTCTCCGCAAGTACTGAGGAACTTCCATCCTGGCAAGAGCCTCCAAAATGCGGTCCCAGCGGGCCGAGTTAAAGGCGTTCTTGATATCCAGGGTGGCTATTAGACAGTACTTTTTTCCACCTCTTCTCCATCTCTTTCCCGAGATAGCCTCTCTGGCGATGTTGGTAACGAGTGTCACGGCATCGATGGTTGATCTCCCCTTTCTGAACCCGAATTGGTTGGTGGAAAGTTTTGGCTCAACGTAGGGCTCCAGCCTATCTGCTATTATTCTTTCAAGGAGTTTTCCCGCAGAGTCCAACATACAGAGGGGACGATATGATGACGGTTCGTCTGGAGGTTTCTTTCCCCCTTTAGGGAGGAGCACAAGCCTCTGCTTTTTCCACTTAGTCGGGAAAACCCCCTGCTTTAGGCAGGTCTCATACATTTGTAGAAACATGTCAGGCCTATTGGCTATGGCGCATTTTAGCGCGATGTTAGGTATGCCATCTGGACCGGGAGCCTTGCAGTTTTTGAGCCGCTTGCATGCGCCCATCAGCTCATTCATAGTCACTGATGGTATATCTTCGTCCCTCACCTGCCACGAAGGATAAGCGGGTAGCTCAGGCTTCGCAGGAAACAAGTGAGTGACAATGCGGTGCAATGATTCGGGGCAGTTCGTTGATGTCATGGGAGGGGCCTTAATTTTATGCATCACGATTTTATACGGTTTTCCCCATGGATCTTGATTAACTTCGTCACACAACTCCTTCCAGTAGGATCTCTTGCTTGAGAGAATTGTTCTTCGTAGTTGTTGTCTTTTGATCTCATAGTCGAGCCTTAGTTCTTCTGTTGTGACCCTGTCGCGTCTCCGTGCTCGTTGATGCAGCCTTCGTGCTTTGAGACACTCTCGTCGGTGTTGTGAGATCGTGTCGTTCCACCAGTAAACTGGTGGGCGGCTGTTGTTGTGCCGTCTCCTTGGCATGGAAGCATCGCAGGACTTGACAACGCTTGTCATTACCTCTTTGGCAGTGGCTTCTGCGCTTGTTGCTATTGACAATGGTTCCTGCTCCATAACCAAGGCGAATGAATCAGCATCGAAAGCATTTTTGTTCCAACCGACTGGCTGTGGCCTCGCACGACTGACACACAATCTTCGTTTGGGAGTGGTGTTGATTTCCCATATAATAGCTTGGTGGTCGCTATTAGTAAACTCCTCATCGACACGCCACTCACAGCCCCTTTAATTAGGTTGCTGCTAACGAATGTCACATCGATAATGGAGCTGGCTGTGCCTTTGCGATATGTGCTTACGGCTCCTTTGTTGAGGAGTACCAGGTTGAGCGAAGACATGGTCTCAAGGAGAGCTCGTCCCCTCGCGCTCGTTTCCCGGCTTCCCCAGTCAATTGCCCAGGCGTTGAAATCTCCTGCGATGGCGACCGATTCACGCTTCCGTACATCCTCCGCCAAGGTGTCCAAGAATAACTCGAACTTCTCGAGCTGTGCACTAGGAGGTGCATAGCAGCTATAGAAGTGAACCCCTCCCACTTTGGCTCTCACAAGACATTGTTCGGGGTATTTGGGAGTTGTTGGAACGGAAGTTTACCGCAAGCCCATATCGCTGCTCTGTCCGTTGTGTCATTTACCCAGGACGGGGTGTCGAAGTTTTTGTACTGCTCGCAGATTATGGCTACGTCGCAATCCAATTCCCGCACCCGCTGTACCAGTAGGTCTTGGGCTGCTTCGCAATGATTGAGGTTGAGTTGCAGTACTTTCATTTACGGGCTTGTGCTGCTCTCATCGCCTGTTGGTAGATCGGACATTTCCAACTACCCGCAACATGCCGGCAGTCTGACCTACTATCTTTCTCTTTGCAGAGTAAGCACTTGGCAGGTTGTTGGCAAGCCGAGGCATTGTGACCGGCGCCTCCGCATCTGTGACAACAACTGCTTCGATCAGTCTTGCCTCTGCACGCCTGGGCGTTGTGCCCAAAGTGCCAGCATTTGAAGCACCGTCGAAGGCTGATCCTCTCGCGAACACGTACTGTGCCCCACGCGAGTTTCAGCTTTCCAAGTGCGATGGCTTTCTTGGCCTGGACTTCTGGGAGACAAACAACTGCCGTTTGTGTTGATCTATATGCCTGTCGAAGTGATTTCACTGCCTCCTCAGTGATCTCTGCCAGGCCGTCGATATTATCTTTGAGCAGGTTTACTACGTCTTCCTTGGTACTGATCTCGTCCAGGTCTTTAATTTCAATCTCGATTTGCGGTATTCGAGATTGTACAGTGGCCCCGCTTGGGAGCTTATTCTTGATGGCGTTACAATAACGCTCCATCTCCTGAGCGTCTGCCTTCGCGAATAACAATAGGAGATCTCCCTTAGCTGTTCGTCGGATCTTATTGACTTTTTTGCCTATATCCTGCAAGGTGGGATCATTCTTGATACCTCGCAAGATATCTGCATGGGAGCTCTTCTCGCCTCTCTTTATAAGCAGCGTACAATGTGGCGCTGGTTTTTGCTTATTGGTCCTCGAGGCCTTTTTCCTCTTTGCCACTTGCCAGTCAGTAGACTGGTTTGAAGGTTGGTTCTTGGTCTGCGATTTAAACTTGGATTTTAATCCATTGTTTCTCTCCGCTTCTGAATTGACCACCCTACTTGTTGTTGCCTGGGTGGTTTGCCCGATGTTCTGGCAACCTTCTTTACCGGGCTTTAGCTTGCTAGCTAGTACCGGTTTAAGAGTTTTTGGTAGTGGTGCCTTACTTGATGAGGCTACTGAAGGCGAGGCCTTCGGTGGCGAGGTCCTTGCTACAGAGTCTGCCGCTAGTGAGGCTACTTTTATTGAAGCCGCCTGCTTTGGGGCCGCCGGTGTTGATGCAGCCGGTTTTGAGTTAGCTGCTTTTGAGGCAGCCGCTTTTGGGACCTCCTTTTGCTTTTCACCTTGTGCCTGAGTGTTTGACACCTTTACTGGCGATGTCTGTGTTGTAGCAGGTTTCGCTACAGGAGACGGCCGCGTCGTTGACGTCAGATATTTGTCATATTCTGACTTAATGGCGTTTGCCAGTTTCTTGATCTCATGATGTACATTGTGCCTAGGCCCAATGAACTTCAAGAGCTCATCGATCTTTGCTCCTAATTTGTTTGGAGCGCCACTCTCATTTGTTGCCCTTTGGGGCACGTCAACTCCACTATCCGCCTTTTGGAGGACTTGGCTGAATAGTGTCTTGCTGCCAGCTCTAGTTTTAATGGTCGATGTTGTACCATTAATAGTTTCTTTCTTCTTGTTGTCACTATGTGACGGAACCAGTGATAATTCGCTCCCCCCAGAATCCGTGGAGCGTGCACCGGCCACCGAGGCTTTCACTCGATCGGAACCGGTGGTGGGATTATCCTCTGCAGAGGTACCCACCTGGGGTATTAAGTTGACCTTATCACCCATATCCATGAATGGTTTATTTTCGGGGTTCCTTCCCCTATATGATTTTGGTCCGCCCTGAAGAAATCCTCAGTACTCCCCATTGCTGGAGAGCGTTCCCCTATCCGCCACCTGGGGAGGCGCCCGGTAGTGGACCAACAACCACCCCGGGCGGTTTGCTCTCTGGCTATGTGTGTGTGTGTGTGTGTGTGCAGGCAAGTTTATTGTTGAGACATCTTTGCTTGCTGTGCATGTGCACCGGCACTTAGGAAGACACAGATGTGAAATCGGTAGAATAGGTGTGCTGTAACCGTTATAATAAACGGTGGGGTGAAAATGGGAAGATATAAAACCAAGAAAGGACTTAAAATAATTTCAGTTAATTTTAAGCCAATAAGAGCTCAGTAAATGAGGGGACGTCGTGGTACCGATATGTGAAAGTTGTTTGAAATTATCACAATTTAGTAGAGTTGATTGTTGATGTTGGGAGTGAATGTGCAGGAATTCGCAGGTATATAACAAAAGCCAATTTCAAAACAATTAGAGGCACAAGAAAAAATGACAATTAATTATTTCCAGTAATTAGTCAATATAGAGCAGTAATAGAGCACTCAACATGTTTTCTAAGTTGAAAATAATTCCCACTTTTTCCACAAAGTTTGCAGAAATATGGTTCCTGAGGGATTACCAGTTCCCGGAATAGAACTCAACTCTGGATAGAGAAAAGAGTCAAGTTGTTGAAAAAGGTATTTAAAACTAATTTGGGAAAAACTTTATACAAGATAATATGTTGCCAAAGTATAAAAAATGTCCTATAGATTAATAATTTCAAGTTAATTGTTTTTGTATGTAAGCTTCTAATAAGATTTATATGCATTTGCAGAACTATAAAACTAAATACACCCAAAAGCAGAAACTTTCTCCTAATTTAATTATAAAGCCATTGTCAACAAGTGAGCGCAGTTGGATATTGAATTTTATAAGTACAACGAAAGATCTTAATGATGCTTTTTCGGGACTTTGCCAAGAATTGCCATCATTACTTGGAAAGAGTTTCGTTTACAAATGAGGCGAAATAAAGACCATACACGAACGTCAGCATAAAATCGAAAATATCGCAGATATTATACGAAAACTGCCACACTGTGGTCTTATTGTAATCTCATATGGAATAATGGAGAACAATTTCAAGAAGATGGTGACAATTTTCAACATCTGTTATGACGTGGGAAGGCAGGGTCGGATTGCTTTTGCCATTGTGTTATACCCTTTCTGTTGTGTGATCAATAATAGTAAGATATTTTCAAGGATTAATAGTGACTAATGTAGCGTATAAATATAAAGCCAAAGTATTGTAAAATTTCATGATTAGATATTGCTATATTCAAATAATTGGAGGTTTCTGAAAAGTTATTTATTATGAAATATTCAACGCTGTTATGTTTACTTTCAATATGCTGTTAAACTTTATTCTCGATTATTGAAATATTAGACTACAACAGATGAAATATTTGTAGGTAGTTGCTGAAAGACTCCATTCAAGATGAAACTGATAAATAAAACTGATAATTTTTTTTCGTTAATATAGAGTTCTGTACTTAATTTTATTACACTTAGTCGCCGACTCCATTGTCTTATTAACTATGGTGGTAATCTATACTAGGTAGTTGATTGATTGAAAATGAAAGTAAACTATATAACGAACGGTCTCTATTTATTTAGCGAAAGGAATGAAAGTGTCAAATTTTATGCCTGTATTATTTTCTTTCCAAAAGTACAGACCGAAATATACAAAGAGCCCTAAAGTGAAAACCAAGACAAACCGGCGAGGAGCATGAGACACCAATAACCCAGGCTTATTTACCGTATGTCAAGGGTACCACGGAAAGTATTGCGAGAATTCTACGGAGACACAATAACTCTTCTGACATCATCAAACTGGTACAGCACTGTTCTTCTAACACATATTTTTCATTTCAAGACACTCTGTTCGAACAAGTACGTGGGGCTCCGATGGGTTTACCTCTTTCTCCAGTGCTTGCTAACATTTTCATGGAACAAATAGAAACCCAGACCCTAAACTCGTCTAATTTAAAACCTTCCTGCTGGCTTAGATATGTTGATGATACTTTTGTCATTTGGCCTCATGGCAGAGATTCGTTAGACTTCTTTCTACAATACCTCAATGGTATCCATTCTAACATTCAATTTACAATGGAAATCGAATTCGATTCTTCGCTCCCGTTTCTTGATGTCCTCGTAACAAACACCAGTAATGGCACATTCTCACATTAGTCTATAGGAAACCAACCCACACCAATCGATACTTAAATGCACAATCACATCATCACCCTGCCCAATTAAGTTCTGTAATGAAATCTTTGGCCCTTAGATCTATTCGCCTAACAGACATTGACAATAGACAAAACGAACTTAATAATCTTCAACATATCCTTCGACAAAACGGTTATCATCCAGACCACATTGCACGCATATTTCGTCAATCGCAACAAACCCCGAATACACGAACCCCATCAGAAATAGACCAACAACACCGGAAAGTCTTCCTTCCGTACATTCGAGGAGTCACTGACAAAATAGTACGAATCCTCCACCGACATCAAATAACATTCATTGTCAGTTCGCCAAAAAAGATCCCACTTCAGCTCTCGCGCATCATAATATCCAAACAGGATATTCTATCAACTTCGAGGACAGTAGGACTATCGTATCTTTTAACTCCCTTAGGGCATCTACTATTCGCGAAGCAATAGAAATATAGAAAAGACCCCTCTGTCTAAACCGACGCGATGACAGCTCTCGCCTTCCCACAGTATGGACCTCCGTAATTGCCAGATTAAACAAAGCAGACACTCCCACCAACACCCAACCAATCAAAACACAGCATCATCACGTGACATCCCCTTCTAACCCAGCGCTAACTATAAATAAAACAAGCAGAGCAGACTCAAATTGAGTTCAGTTACCTAGTGACTCTTGGGGAGTAGGCAGATTGAGGCCCCGAGTTCGATCTAGACTCTGAAACTCTTTTTCACTTTTGTCTCTTGATAATGGCTCTAAAGCAGGAGTCGAAACGTCGAGTATATAATAAATTCAGACGCGGTTCTCACCCGGAACCTAGCCTTGTTAATAGTTATGACCGCGGAAGCCTCTCAGAACATTCAGAACATATATATATATATATATATATATATATATATATATATATATATATTGTTTGTTTTCGGGAATTCATCCGCGTAGTTGATAACTGATCCCTGCCGGGATCGATGGTAAAATGACGACGTTTCGGTAGAGTCACATGTGCCCTCTTCAGAAGCGGTTCGCAAAGCAGAAGGCTACGAGAATTATGCGAACCGACCTGAAGAGGGCAGATGTGACTGCCGAAACGTCGTCATTTTACCATCGATCCCGGCAGGGATCAGTTATCAACTACGCGGATGAATTCCCGGAAACCACCTAAAACATATATATATATATATATATATATATATATATGTATATATATATATATATATATATATATATATATATATATATGTATGTAAAAGCGGTCCGGGTGAAACCACGTGTATTTTAATTTTTTTTTGGAGCCATAAAGAGACAAAAGTGAAAAAGAGTTTCTACAAGTCAGATACTGTTTTTTGAGTCTGTCCTTATATTTTATCTTAGAAGAAGATAGATATTTTGTTTTATTGGTGGGCGTGTCTGCTTTGTTTATTACATGGTGGGAAGGCCCATTCTTTCAAAAACCGCGAATGCATTGAGAGATTAATACGGAGTGAACCCTTATATGGTGATGCCGAGAGCTACAGTGAAAAAAGGTCATATCGACATACTAAAGATTTGTATTTTATTAAAAATCTATGTTTTCTGTCCTTATATAAATAGTTTACATTACACGCATTCTTGCAATGCAAAGAACCTTTACCTACAGTTCGGTACCATTTTCTTCTGTTATTCAACCGATTTTCTGGAGTTTTTTAATGGCTAATTGGCGCCCTATAGTGTTATTAATACAAGAAAACAACTACCTGGATCTGCGATTCACACGAGAACTGTAGAAAGATAGGTATTACTTTCGATACCCGTATTAAACCTAATATGTATACAGTTATATGTAAGATCTCAACTTATTTTATTATGTGGCTTAAATACAGAACCAAGGTATTCTTATTTTCACGTATATCTAAGTTAGACATTTGATTTTGGACGCCACTAAAACAGCTAAGTGCTCTATTTCCTCAGACCGGCGTACAAAAAGCATTTTTTGAACTCATTCAGTAGTTCTAGAGATTATCGTCTACCGTCTACGAACAAAAAAATTTTACTCTTTATATATACAGATGAACAAATACTAATTTGTTTGAAGATACTTTAATCTGGACAAGGAGCGTATATAAGATTACCCTATGAATTTGTTCAAACACTGGCAATTCGGTACAATACTACAATTTTTTTTTGTATTGTGTAGACAGCAGCTTTTGCATATAGAAGAATTTCATGAAATCGCCAAAAAGATGTGTTAAAATACAGAAACCAAATATTTCGTCGATATAAAAGAACGTTTGTAAAACAAATCTCCAACTCGGTCGTAAATGTTGAAGGTGTGCAATAAAAGACAAGCGGAAACTTTATATATTGTCACTGACACAAGCAACACAAATTTTTACTACTCGGACAGGAAAGATGTGTCCCAGATTGCAACTACTCGGATTTTAATATAGAGTTGCTGCACTGGTGGCAAATATGAAAGTTTATGGAAACTGAGCCACTATATATTTGAAGAAGAATATGTCTTATCAAAATAGTTACTAAAAAGAGTAATATCTGACTTCTGCGTCTTCAACTCACAAAAGGCACAAAATCTACAAATACCATAACATGATTTTTCAAATTTTTCGCAATGACTTTTAATTTTCTGATATTGCATTTGTATCAAAGTATAAGCAAAACGGTAAGATTTCTTGGCCTCTAATAGAATGACTATAAATTAAAAGTTATTTTTAATGGTGGCAAATACGCTATTGTAAAATATAGATCTTTGTGGTATTTGCTAGTCTATATGCTGTAAATGAATCCAATTTTTTGTATAAAAAGATAAATTTAACAGCAAAATACTTGCACAATGACTTAAAGGAAAATGTGAATTTAATGACGAACTCGAGTAAATCGTTTAACAATGTTGTTTTTTTAAATTTGTATCTTTGGAAAATTTCAACATTTAACGAAAAGTTTCGGAGTAATTACAGATTATTTATAAAACAAAGTGAAGATACATTTTGTTGAGTTAAGTGTATTTGCATAATTATGTTACAAATAATTTTCAGTATTATTTTATTTATTAATGTCGCCGCATTAACCTGGATTGCTAGAGTTTCCAAATAGATTTTGTAAATACGCATTACTGGTTATATCTCGTAAATCTCAGATTTTCGTAAAAATAAGTTAAAATATCCTGAAAATATTTTGCTTCTGAAACTGCCATTAGAAGTCTTGACTCTGAATTAATTCACTTTTGGAGTAGTTTGGACGCAAGTTCATGCGTATTGCACTATGTTGGCAAGCATTTTGTACAATTTCAATAAATTTAAAACATAAATCCGTGGTGGTAAGTAGCTCTTAATTTCTACCAGAAACATGTCGATAATTCAGATCGGACAACTAGGGTTAATAGTGTGACACTGTCAAAATACTAGTCTACATTTTTTATATTCCAGAAAATAGTAGCGCGATGAATTTTATCTTCCACTTGTTATATATATAACCAATAAAGCATTATGTCGCGAGAATTATTAGTTAGAATTGAAAATTGCCAAAGATGTGTATTTTTAAAGACACAATAATTTTAAACACTTTTTATATTTTTCGCAGTGAGACAATAAACAATATATATTTTTTTGAGATTTGAAAGAAACTAATTTGGAACATAAGAAATAAATAAAACGTTTAGCATGTATTTCAAAAGTCGTAAATAATAATAAAAAACAAATAACCCCTGTATTTTTATTGTATATTGAGCTAGACTAAATCAAAGCATATTCACATGATTTGTTGAGACAAATGTTGAACTGTGATATAGAAACTACTTTATTGTATTATATATATAACTGAGAAAAAATTACAACAGTCTTCATATTCAAGGGATATTCAGATTAACTTGAAACGTTGGTTGGGAGATCTTGACAAGTAGATGATGGACACCAAATCGAACAACTGATTCAATAAGTAATAAAATCATTTATAACTAAGATCCCAGACACATACATAGCGATTAACAAATTAATTATTTTTCAGACCAAAATGACATGTCAATTCTGTTTGCTACTCGTATTGTATACAGGTATAGGGAGTACCAAGAAGGATTGGGACCGTAAATCATCCAACAAATACACCCTTCTGCCTAAAAATTGCAAATATATTAATATTCCCATACTTGAAAGCTACAATTCAAATGTTCATATGAATTGCTGTTAAGCTTCACCAGCACCAACAAATTCTCAGTTTGAGTTTCCATTAGACCACTTTATGAGGCTACTCTTACACGATTATAGTCAAAGATGTATTTACAAGGTCTGAAACACTTTTTCAGACATTTAAAGGGTGGAGCTTAACCCGAATTTTATCTGGTACGGACCACTGCAAAATTAGGATATTTTGATTCTGAGTAATTTGGAATATAAAAATAATACACAGCTACAACCAAAAATAGTTCATAACATTTCTCATTATTCCCAAAAATTACTTTTTTGTATTTACGTAAAAACACTAGAAAATAGGAATTTTTATTTGAAAGCGTGTCAATATTACGTGAGTATTTTTTCTGAACAGATTTTGATCTGATCTGTAGGAATATGCAGTAAAAATATGTAATTTGATAAAGAGGAGCGAATTGTATGTGCATAATAAGGGTTCCACCAGTTCGTACAAATTAGCTTAGGTGTTATGGAATTTTTTTAAAATTATTTGCTATTTCCAACGATATGCTGGAAATGGATCGATTTTCTTAAGATCCTTATACAGTACATTTTAAAATACATTATACAGGGTAAACGTAAACGGTTTGAGTGCAAAGATTTTGAAGAACAATACTTCAGGCAAAAACAAATCAAAAAGCTTTATAACATTTTCTAAAATAAACTATAGTTTTGCCAAAAAGAACACATAAAGTTAGATTTTATGTAGCCCTTGCTACAGTGAATAATACAATAATTTCGATTTCAAAATGTCGGTAAATCTAAATATGTAAATACTCAATAGCTTATACATCTTTAATAGCCACATTAAAAATGAAAATTGATTATTTAAACTCGAAATATGCTTTTATAATTTAGTGTAAGTTTCTCCGAATAGATATGGCAACGTGGCATACAGACCAACTTACTACATTTTTTACTTTAACGACGACTGAGAGTTACGATTGTTTTTTGCGATTTCGATTCTTGTAAATAAGAATAGATAAACGGTAAAGTGATTTGAATGATATCTATTTGATGTAGACTTCGAGGTTTGCTTTCCATTTAATATATTTTTTAAATAAATAAAATCGGTTGTGATTAGTGTGTAAGTTCGAAAATTAAGAATAGTGCGACAGTATTTATTTGTGATAAATAATGGCCGATTATACAATTAGGGAAAGACATGACATGCTCTTAATTTATGGGGAAAGCAGACGTAATTGCAGAATAGCAAGAATGTTATACAGGGAAAGGTTTCCAAACAGACGCCTGCCCAATGCTAGGACATTCGTAGCTGTTTCGCAGAGGTTTCTGGAAACAGGTAGTGTAATACCACAAATAAACAATCGCGGACCACAGCGACATAATCGTATCTTAGGTGCTGAGGATCAAATACTAGACCTTATCGACATCAACCCATATCGTAGCACACGGAGTATTGGAAGTGAGCTGCAAATTTCTCACACTGTTGTTCATAGAACATTACGGGAACAATTGCTCTATCCATATCACATGCAGCGGGTTCAAGGGCTTTCAATTGATGATTTTCAACCAAGACTCAATTTCTGTCGTTGGTTCCTCAGAAAACATCGACAATTTCCTAATTTTGTGAACAATATTTTAACAACAAATGAAGCAAGTTTTAATAGGAATGGTATAATAAATTTTCATAATACGCATTCATGGTCTGAGGTAAATCCGCACGAAATACGCCAGTCAGTATTTCAACACCAATTCTCAGTTAACGTGTGGGCTGGAATAGTTGGTGAATACTTGGTTGGGCCATTTATACTGCCTGCACGTTTGACAGGTGAGAATTACCTTTATTTTTTGAACATCACGCTACCAGATTTGTTAGATAAAGTGAACCTACAAACACGTTCCAATTTGTGGTATTTACATGACGGAGCACCTGCCCACGCCAGTCATCTAGTTGTCGACTTCTTAAATAATAAATAAATTTCCCCGCCGTTGGATTGGTCGAAACGGACATATACGTTGGCCAGCAAGATCTCCTGATCTCAATCCTTTAGATTTCTACTTATGGGGACACATGAAAAGTAAGATTTACACGACTCCAATTATTGACGAGAATGACCTTAGACAACGCATTTTTGACGCTGCTGACGAAATCCGAAATATTCCAGGAATTTTTTCTCGCATACCTACGTGAAAATTGGATTAAACGGTGTCGTGCTTGTGTCGATAGTAATGGTGGGCATTTTGAACATTTGCTGTGAATAATCCTTTGTTTCAACTCAGTTCTATCATTATAATAAATTCGGTAAGTAGGATTACATATTGACTTGTCTAATATAAATAATATTAATTAAATCAGTAATAATGACTCTTCGAATAATTTAACTGGTAAAAAACTACATATACACATCTCTTGAGTTGAATATTATATGTATTTACCCAACTTTGTATAATTGCATAAAAGAAACCGCCAAATACAAATTCTAATTGCAATACATTGTATTAAAAACGTAAATATTTTCAACAAAATATTTCATACATTTTTATTTAATTCTAAGGTCAATATCATCAGTCAATACAAAAACACAGGTGTTTATTTTTTTGTCGGCGTAGTCATTCCTTTATTATTCGCGCTAAGAGTGAATCTGCTTCGAACGCGAGCGACGTTGCCGGATTGACAATAATTTACTTAATATGATTTAGGGATTTTCTTGTTTATTAAAGCCTACTGACCATAGTGGTATAAGAGTTTTTTGTTTAATTTGGTGTATACTACCTCCACCTAAAATATATGCACTCAAACTATTTACACCCTGTATATTTGTATTTCTCGTACACTGCTCTTTCATTTGATATATTACATAAAGCGCTTAAAACTTTATATTTATTTATTTTCATTTAATTTGATTTGTGCTTAGTTGTTCTGTTGTTCTGTATTTCTTATTACTAGAACTTTCACCATTTAGGTCATATGGTGCGCTTGAAACAATTCTCTTTTTAATTTTTATTTAATTTTCTAATGTGTACGTGTTCACCAAAAGTTAACATTAGGATTCAGGTTAGCTTTTCTTTTAAACATTTTATAGGGTTCAGTACTTTCTTAGATAAAAGTCGGAACTGATCCATACTTAATTTTATTAAAACGAATGATTAAAATTACAGAAAATACATTTTTAATTTTCATGATGAGCCCTTTCGTTCAGTACATTATATAACGATGTACAATTTTCTAATGTGCTTCCAAAAATTAATATTAGGATTTTCGGTTTATCTTTCTTGGAAACTTTAAGTGACTTCTGTTTTTTTTTTCAAAATTATAGAGGGATACATTTAAAAACATTATTTTAAAATAAAAAAAATATATATTTTTATTATTTTCTAGTGATGACCATTTATTTCCATTTGATATACCGGGTTATTATATGAGATGTACCCAATTTTAAAGATGAGTATTTATTTAAGTACAAATTCAAAACGAATAAGTGGAAGTTTCAAAGTTTTTCTGCAATACATTATAAATGTTCAATAAGTCCACCGTCTGCTTCATGGTAGCTTTGATACGGTTCCGCAGAGTTATTGGCAGAGGTGGGACGTCAACAGGTTCCTTAACATAATCCCATAAGAAGTAGTCACTTGGGGTGAGATCCGGAGATCTCGGTGGCCAGAAGTGTAGCGCCAGGTCTTCATTTCTCCTGCGACCTATTTAGCGCTGAGAAAGGGATGCACTCACACAGCTTCTAGAACCATCGTTGCCCGGCCGCAACTTTTAAACTTCCTCTTTCCATTGGTGTAAGGATTGTTCATTTTAGATTTGTACTTTAATTACTACGATTTTTTAATAATGAGTCCATCACTTATAATAACCCGATATTAATCGCTGCGCTTGATTGTTTATTTAATTTTCAAGTTTACAAAATGAACTGAATAAACTGAACTGAATAAAATACTAAATTCAGTTATATGTACTAAATACATAAATAAATACTCGAGATTTCAGTTTCAGAGGGGAGAAATAATATATTGTCTGTGATGTGTTTATTTTTCTTGTAAACTTCTAGACATGCCCTACATTCTCTATTTTTTTTTAATTTTAGGCTGATTTTAGGGGATAAGGGGGAAGGTCAATTTTTAAAACATATCCCACACAAGTAACTTCCCAAAATCAGAAACTTTTACTTACGCTATATTCTCCTTATCGGGTCACCAAACTGAGTACTAGTACCAAATTTAAACCTTCTCCGTCCAGTAGTTTGGAAGAAAATAGGCCGTGACAGAAGAACAAACACAAGCGTGATTCTATCTTTTCAGTGTTCAGAAGTACAGAATCTTAAAAACAGATGTTTGTAGTTAAAGGTTATTACGTTCACCAAAAATTGGTTGCTGATTGTTGTCAGTTGAATACCAATAATTGTTGAAATATTACTTATTTAACCGTTTCTTTAGTTTTTAGAGCATGTAGTAAGTAAAATGTGGTGACATTTTAGTTATCGAACTATAAGTCAAACACGAATAAACTAATAAAAAGAGGATTACTTGTCTACAACGATTCCGGACCATTTATACCGTTTTTACCACATCTGAGTTTTATTGATTTTCCTCTCAAGCTGTAATATTGAAGGACTAGAGCAGTTTGAAAGTAGCTATAAAAAGAGTTATTCGTCACAATTCATTTGCTATCAGTTTTTCAAATAAAAGACGTTTCTATACTGACCTCCTTTTCGACTCGAATTTATCATCGATCGTTCGAAAACTGTCCATAACCGCTTCGAATTTCAAATTTTGGTCGGCTCGCGCAAACGTGTCACTTGATATTATCGCTAGAAACAGAATAATTCATCGCGACAGAGAACGAGAAAAATCCATTATTGGGGTTTGCACGACAGCTTGCAAATCAGCGTCACTTCCCCGACTTATAAATAAATAGTTTCCCTTTTCCTTTACCCGTTTCCTCTGATCCTGACGTGCATAACTGATTACCAGTGAAATGTCGTGTTTCTCATAGTATATTTTACGTAAGAGAGAGATGTAAGCCTGCGAAACAATTACATTTTCCCTACGAATTTCCGCTTTTCTTTCGCGGTACTTCTTTATTTATTCTCCGAGAGAAGATCTGCAGGGGACAAGATGTAGCATTACATTGTTGAAGTTATCCGAAATTTAAATAATGCACGATGTACGAAATCTCAGCTGGAACGAAAGAGACACTATGAATTCTCAATTTTATTTGAGCAATACATGTATGATTTAATTCTGTTAAGGACATTTATTGGATAGCGTGCCCAATACAGCCCGAACATACCAACCAATAGTTGTTCAATACAGACAATCCAAAACAACATACGTGACCAAACATTCAGTAAAATGAAGCTAGGGAACCGACAGCATTCTGTAAATATCTACTATTTGTCTTAAGAATATTAATTGTTGGTAAAATTCTTTCAATTGGCAATACCTGAAAGTGTGTATGGAAGCTATTAAGGAATTTAGTTTTGACGTATTTGGAACAGGCACTACCTAGGAAAGATCTATGTTGTTGTCATAAACTCTACAAATGTTATAAACAGGCAAAAAAATTTTAATTTTATACAATAGCTGATCAAATGAAAATAATTGCGTTGTTTTCAATCACTAAATCTTTATTCCCAAATTGCCTGGCAATTTTGGCGCTTAATGTACCATTTCAAGTGTCAATGAAATTAAACAAAGTACAAAAACAAAACTCATGGTAATTTGTATAAAATATTCAAAAATGCTTGAGAAATTGGGCACATTAGGTGAATTTTTGAAATGATTGCAGAAATACCATGGAAATCGTTACCAACAAGTTAAAATAAAGAATGATTTATGACAATAATTTCAAGTGCCATCTGGGGAGGCTCAGAGGTGTCACATTTCACCACTTTTTATTTTTTTTCTTTATAAATGAACTCCAGCAATATTTAAATTTTAGTATAAAATTTATTTAACAGCTCTACACAAATGTTCACCGAACAGATTATTGTTATTTAAAAGTGGTGTTTATGTATAATGTGATAACTATCTTAGAATTGTTTGTATGTAATTTTATTGTCATTTATGTAATAGCTTCTAAATAAGTTGGCTTTAAATTAGTTCTTAATTTTAGTTGTTAGGTACAGATGATGTGCACTAATCTGGCTGTAGAATGGCTTAATTTCCTAAATATATTGTATTGAAATAATAACTTGAAGTTATAAAATGAAATATAGATAAAATACATGATAATTTAAAAATATACTAAAAATAACACACTGTTTATTGTAAATAAATATTTAAACATTATGAAAACTCAAGTAAACTATAAGTGTCGCACAAGCAAAATATTATTTTATTTGCAGTTCATTTTATAACTTTTAAATGTTTTGAAGCTTCATAACAATTATTTTAATCAATATTGTTATGTATACTTTCCCATGTGTTTTGTGTTTGTAGTTTGTTCAACTTTGACATTGGTTTATGGATGTTCGAAAAAAGCGCCTTATTTGCTGACTTGAAGAGTATTGTCTATTTGAGAATAAAGGATAGCACAGTGTTAATAAGCTAAACACATAATCATAAATCAATAACGCACAATTCAAAAATCAAATTTTAATAAATAAATAAAACAAAACATTAGCAATACTCAGAAATTGCATTGTACTCGAGCAAATAGCATAACTATATAGTCTTTGGTGCTCACTGTGTTATTTTATTTCACAACTACTAGTATAAGAATTTAATTAAAATTAATAGATGACTGAAGTAGTTAAAATACTAAACAAATCATGTGGTGTTGTTGCTTTCTTTTTGATGCGTTTTCAATGAGTTTTTTACCTCTATACCGAGAGAGAAAGCGAAATGGACAAACGAGAACTAGAAGATTAACGGAAATCTTAGAAGGCCGCCGAAAAATCGAATCAAAGACGCGATTGTATAGGAAAACTTGATAGAAACTTATGACGTATATAAATAGAACTGAACATTGTACAATGTTAGTCTAATAAATAGGTGGCAGTATTTTGAAATTTTGTATTTAAAAAATGAAGTTTGTTTACAAGTCAGTTTGTGGCAATAACTTTGTGTACAAAATTTTAGAATCAAGTCAAACGGGAAGATAATTTAATAAGAGATGTTTAAAATTTAAGGAAAATTATATCTAACAATTGGGGCAATAAATGATTACATTTAGTACAAACTTTACTGCAAACAGAATACCCATTCCCCCCTTTATTCCCCAAACTATAAGACCTATTTTTTTTATTTACAGGAAAAATACGAAGAAATCTTTAATATTAATAATGGGGGGCAATTTATAGAAATAAACGTAAAATAAAAAATATTTTTTTAACGTGTCATGCAATATATCAAATGAAGGGTCTCGTTATGAGAAATACAAATATATATTTTTAAAATTAATTGTTTAGAAGATATTAACATAAAGATATAAAAAATTCTCATTTCTCGTTTTATTTCCGAAACCATACTACCTAAAATTTTGAAAATAATTAGGGGTACTTTGGCTCACTTGAAATTTATAAGAAAAATTATTAGAAAACCTCCATGGTAATTTTAGGGACAAATTATACAATTAAATGGAAAATAAAAATTCAATTTTCAAACGAATCATGTAATATATCAAATAAAGACTCATTATGTGAATTACAAATATATCATATTTTTAAATCATTTGTTTAGCAAAGATATTAAACATCGACTTAATTTCCATTTTAGAAACTATACTATTTAAATTTTGAAAAATATATTTTATTTGTATTTTTAAATAATTTGAATAACAGATTTAATAATTTATAATTTAAAACTTGACCTATTGTGCCCTTTATCTTCCAATCTATAGAGCCTCAAAATTCAGACAATAGATTATAAAAGGCTTCCTTGAAAGTTTATTAGTAAAATAAAACTCTAATGTTAATTTTTGGGGGCCAAATTAGCAAACTAAATACAGCGAATCTTGAAGGTGGTACGGAACCCTAAGTATGCGAGTCCAACTCGCACTTGACCAAATTATTTATGAAGTTTCCACTAAATCAAACTTATTTACTACTCGCACCACGATGCCTAATGCCTATTCATTTGATAGAGTCGTGTCCCTTTACGAATGATGTCGAATGAAAAAGCGGAATTACAAATTTAGTTAGCCGTTGAAAACACAGTCTTTTTATATAACGGGGAATTAGCTCGTGTAGCGTTTAGTCAATTAGTATGCACCACTAAACGTAAAGCTGCAGGAAAATTTTAAACTGCAGATAAATTTACGTTGAATTTTTTTGTTTGAAAATATATATATATATATATATATATATATATATATATATATTTTATATTCACTTTGATTCAAATCACTTTTTAAAAAAAATTTTATTTAAAACATACAAAATCAAAATTTAAACAATTAATTACTTGAAATACTTAATACTATAAGTGATAATACTTGAATGACAACACGAGAACGTTTCCAGTTGCTTTTATAACATTAACAAAAGTGCTGATGCAAGTCAGCGTTTTTACTGGGTAAACGGACTCGTGTAGGTTTCCGGGAAGTTGTTTGCATATAATTCAAGATGAAATTTGATATCCCTGAGAAGTCACGTACGCTTTAAATTCCGTTGACTTCTCGACTAAGTGCTGATATATTTTGCATATAACAACTCCCCTTACATATCAAAAGTTGATGCTAAAACATCAACTTTTAGGAACAGAGACATAAAATAATATAAAATGATGTTTGAATGGTATGAAGAATAATAAGTAATAAGTGTATAAAATATGAATAAAATAATAGGTAAAATCAAATTGATATTTGTAAAATATAATCAAAATATGAGCAATAAAATAATACGAGTAATAATTAAATTCTTAACCTAACATATCAAAATAAAATATAAAGTAAAAGCAAATGTGAATAAAAATAATGTGTAGAAAAATAAAAAGGTTAATGATATAAATCAATATTAAAAATGGTGTTTTTAGAGAACATAAAGGGTATACCTAAACTTGCGTCTCTAAGCTTTGTTCTGTTTTCAAAACAGGCCTAAGCTTGGGGAAGAATTTGAGTCTTGGCTGAGGCACTGAAGTCTGGTCAGGATTGCAGTCCTTTGGAGGTTTTACCATCCTCTTTTTGACAGCTTGGAAGGTGATGAGTGCTGCTATGATCATGAGAGCAGCTATGGTTGTATAGGTAAACCAAGAGATATTTTTGGTTACAAACGGCTGGTTTATTCCAATTTGTGATTTGCTACGTCTAATTCTTCTACGTTAAGCGTGTTCAGCTTCAGGGGCTGAAGTTCAGGAATTTTAATTTTTTCTGGCACTGCGTCGCAACAGTCGAACGGCACTGTTACTGGTTGGAAGGTTTCTAGAACATCGGTTTGTTTACCAGATTCAGCTTGAACTTTTGTAATTCCTATAAACGCACTACACTCTGATTGAAGAGTCAATATGGAGTTGAGGGAGATTGTAAGAGTTTTTGGGTTTGTTTGAGCGCAATTCACTGTAACACTTATGGGTTCAGAAGTAATTATGAGCCATGTATTGGGTTCTAGTTTTTGAACGTTGTATCCTTGAGTGAATATTAGTGAGCTTTTACAGTTGTCGGGTACCTTCTGGACATTCTTTAGAAGTTGAGCTTCACATAACGCGTTTGTGTCAATAGGATATGCGTAAAGTTCAGAACACAGTTTCTTACGAGTGGATAACGGTTTACACGCACTTAAGTCTTTGATCGGAATAAACATTAAAGAATCATCATTCTTTGCAAGATATTTTTGAGTGAAGGATAGCATATGATGTAAACCTGTTCTTTCATCGTATATAGGGATAGGATATAAATGAAAGACTGTGTAAGGAAGTTGTTCGACTAAAGGGATTCTTAACACAAATATAAGATCGGTATATGTTTGAAATGCCTCTAGTTCAATGATTTCTAGATATTGTGCGATGCTCGAGTACTTTACAGCCAATGGAAGGTTACTTTTGACTAAATTTTGCGATATTTCCTGTAATGAGGTAATAAGGTGTTCTGGTGTTAAAATTGAAGAGTGAATTATTTTCAAACGCGCGAATGTGATAGAATTTAAAACATCATTTAGATTTCTTCTAAGTAGAGATAATTCTCCATAAGTTTTTCACACATTTCAAGTAATGTGAGTTTAGATTCGACGTAGGCGACCTTATCATTGATTTTTCCGATAGTGTTTTCCAGCTTTTTCATGTTATCGTTAAATAGTTTCTCGTCAATTCTAAGATTTTGGATAGTTTCGTTGAAGTTTTTAATTACGGATGTGGTGACACTTATTTGGTTTTTTTGTAAGTTCTCAATTTGGAGTTGGCCTTGATTTAAGCGGTTTATGCTTTCGGTAAAGTATTTTCCGTCGGCGGCGTCTAAATTGCCGGTGATTGCCTTAAAAAGGTACCTGCCCCATCAAGTATACCTCGTTTGTGTCTTTTAGTGTCCATGTGAATGTCAGTAAATTTCTGTTTGATTGAGTTAGAAATTTGATTGAGAAGGTTAATGTGGGTTTGTACGTCTGCGCGAAAGTAGTTCATAGCAAAAGAATTGAAGTTAACAGTTTTTACAAGAGTTTGTAATATTCTGTTATTTGTTGTAAATACTTGTTCTAGTGTAGAAATGTTTCTGTGTACTAAAAGTGTCCATTTATCATTGGATACAGTTATTTCTGCTTCGTTATGGAAGTAGATACCTAAAGTATTGTTTATTGGTTGTATTTGAAATTGGGGTACTGCTGACCCGAACAGCAGGCAAAACCTGAAACAGAAATTAACTTTCTGAGAACGGTTTCATTCGGTCGAAATTAACTTTTGATTTTTGGTTAGTTTTAGGGTTTAGTAGTGTTGCGGAGTTTCTGTGAATCTCCAGGATTTCGAAAGGACCATTGAATTTATTTTGGAGTTTGTCCTTGATCTGGGATTCTTTAATATAGACTTTATCGCCTATTTGATAGTTAGGGAGATTTTCAGAAACGTGTTCATCAAATCTGACTTTCGCTTTATGTTTTTGGATTTCCGTTCTTTTGCGAGCAATTTTATAATAGTGAGAGATACGATTATTGAGATCTCTGATGTACTTAGTTATCAGGGCTTGTTGGTTGTAGAGAGTTTCTGGAGTCCTACTCGAAGTATGTCCATAAACAGTTCGTAAGGGGTGAATCCATGAGTTTTGTTTACAGAATTGTTATATGCAATGATTGCATAAGGGAGGATGTTAAAAGGGTGTTCGTCAGGATTTTCTAGTTTATGGATTCTAATCATCTCTAATAAGGTCGAGTGGAATCGTTCTAATGAACCATTTGACTGGGGATGTCCCACGCTAGAATAAGATAGTTTGATGTCAAATAGTTTACACAAATCTCTCATTAGTGTGTTGTCGAATTCCCTGCCATAATCACAATGTATCCGTAATGGAGTACCGAAGTGTTGGAAATAGAGTAGTAAGGTACTAACCACGGTTTTTGCGGATTTGTCGGTTATGGGTAGGCCTGAGAGAATTTTGTTAGTTCGTCCCGGATAGTTAATGCGTAGTTTTTTGTCGGGACTTCTAGAATATCGATGTTGACGCGTTCAAAGGGTGTCCGTGGGGTTTCAGTAATGACAAGTGGGCTGTCGAGATTTTTCCGGTAAACTTTTGCTCTCTGGCAAGATTGACAGTTTTTGATAAAATTGTCAACGTCCTTAGTCAGTCCTTGCCAATTGTATTTTTCTTTTATTCTGCGGATAGTTTCATTGATACCTCGGTGTATACTATTTTTGCCGTTATGGAATTGGTCAAGAATGATGGGTATTTGGTCTTTCTCAACCGTTTGGACGATATTTTGGCAAACTTTCCATTTGATATCGATTTCGGAAAAGATAAACGAAAGCATTTCCAAAATGGGCATTTCAATGTTATTCTCAACACAGAATACTTCATTTTCAGTAAACACATCTCTACTATTATACAGAGATGCGAAAAGAATCTCGTTGACTATTTCTGGGTCAGAAGGGAGAGGGACGATGTAATAGCGTCTTTTTCTGACACTTTTGCTTGCAAAGACATTTACTCTAGGGGTACGGAAATCAGCATTTTCCTCGAAAATGTCTTCGATGATGTCATGGTGAAAATTTTTCATGAGAGAGCCTTGGGGAAATACTAGGATGTTTTTGTTTCCTCGGTCTAGGAGTTGGCAATTAGAAAATTGAATTTTGTCGTAATCTATGAGAGAGACGGTTTGATATCGCTCGACAAAAGTTTTAAATTCTTCGGAGATTTGTTGGAGATTAATAGGACCTCTCGTTTGGGGTTCTTGTGAGTCATCGTCAGTTTCGTTTGTTGGGAGTACTGGAAATGGTGTTAGATGATTGTTTGCTTGAAATGATATGTATTCATTAAAGTTGTTAACTTTAATGGGAGAGAGCGCGTCGGCGTTTTTATTTACTTTGCCGGGTTTGTAAATTATTTGATAGTCGTACTCCTCGAGCTTAAGGCGCCATCTTGCAAGTCTACTTCCAGGATCCTTTATAGAAAACAGCCAAGTTAACGGGCGGTGATCGGTCAGCAGTAAAAACTTACGGCCAAAAATTATCAGACGAAAGTGTTTAACCGCCCACACTATTGCAAGGAGTTCTCGTTCTATGGTTGAATACTTAGTTTCAGCATTGCAGAGAGTTCTGGAGGCATAGGCTACGGGTAAATCTTTACCTACGGGGCCTTGAGAGAGCACTGCGCCGATAGCAAATGAACTGGCGTCGGTTGTAAGAATAAATGGCTCTTCAAAATTAGGGTATATGAGTATGGGAGTAGAAGTAAGGGCTCTTTTTAATTCGTCAAAAGATTTGACACATTCTGAATCAAACTGGAAAGGTGTGTCTTTTTGAAGTAATCTTGTCAAAGGTTTTGAAATCTTGGCGAAATTGGGGATGAATCGCCTGTAATAACCAGCTAACCCTAAGAAAGACTTGATATCTTTTGGTTTTTTGGTTGGGGAAAATTTAAGATACAATCTACCTTTGAGGGGTTAGGCTTCACGCCTTCGGGAGTTATAAGGTGGCCAAGATACGCGACCTCTTTGCGAAGAACCTCGCATTTGTCGGGTTGGATTTTTAGATTGGCTTTTCGCAATCGTTTGAAAACTTCAGAAAGTCGGGTTATGTGCTCATGTATAGTCGGAGAATAAACGATAATGTCGTCCATATAGACTAAACATCTCTCGTTTTGAACACCTAAAAGAATATTATCCATTACCCTTTGGAAGGTGGATGGAGCGTTTTTAAGACCGAAGGGCATTCTAACAAATTCGAAATGGCCATTATCAACTGTGAATGCTGTTTTTTGGATGTCTTTAGTATCGATTTCGATTTGGTGAAACCCGGAAGCTAAGTCGAGGGTGGTGAAGTATTGGCATTTGCCAAGTTGGTCAAGTAAATCCGAAATGTTCGGTAGGGGATATGATTGTCGTCAACGGTAAGTTCATTTAATTTACGATAATCGACGACGACACGCCATTTTTGGGTACCAGATGCGTCTAGTTTTTTGGGAACTACCCAAACCGGGGATGACCATGGCGAATTAGACGGACGTATAATGCCTTGGTCAAGCATCTTTGATATCTGACTTTTTACCTCTTGTTTGTGTATTTGGGGGTACCGATATGACTTTGTGAAAGAGGGTTTTGCGTTATTAGTGTCTATCGAATGTTTGATTTCGTTTGTAAAGGTCAGTTGGTCACCTTCTAAATAGAATATGTCGGAATATTCGAGGCAAAGTTGAGAAATAAGTTCGGCTTCCTCCTCGTTCAGATGTTCTAACCGAAGTTGTTCCATAATTGTAGTTTGTCTGTCAGGCTGGGTCAAGTTTTGAGAGTAATTTTCAGAAAGAATGTTTATGGAAAAATTGTTTATCGGTTCGAGTTCCAAATTGTCGAAATTAACAGTCTTGGGGATAGCATTTGCATTTAAAACTGAAGTAAGGAATTCGCCTTTTTCATTAATTTTAACAAGGGCACGGGGAAGATAAACTTTTTCTATTTCGGCAGATGATAGGAAAGCATCAGTATTAGTGAGGTTACATTTTAATTTGCATATTTGTTCTGTTCGGGGTTCTAAACAGATTGTATTAACCGGGATGCAATTATTGAAAGTTGAAGGGTTCTGAGAACGCATGACAGTATCATCCGTAACTTTGTAGAGAGGTAAAGTTTTAAAATTAGTGACAAGTTGTTTGCTGTTAAAGTCTATAACGCAGTTATAGTGTTCAAGGAAATCTGAACCCAGTAATCCGTCGAATTCAATGTCGATGTTGCAAATATATACCTTGTGTGGGTCGGCGACATTGAAAGGTACAAGGGTGGATTCGTTGATTAAGATTTTCTGATCGGTGATTCCTTGGATGACTACGTTTTCGGGAAATCGTTGTTTGAAGCGTTGGCAGGTTTCAGGTTTAAAATTGAAAGTCCTGCACCCGTATCGATAAGAAGTTTATAGGTGTTTGAAGAGTCAGTAATATAATAAAGATTCTTTGAGTTCACGGAAAGAAGGGGTCTTACAGAAAGTTCTGTTCTGGGAAGTTGACATTGGGGCTGAAGTCTTCCAGATTCATTGTCTGAATTTGGGTTTGAATTTCTGAAATTTCTTGGTCTGGGGGTTCTGACTGAGTGGGGGTCAAATGAAAATTTACTTGAGAAGAATCAGGTTCGTCAGAATAAAATTCGTATAACTGTTCAGTATTGAAATATTCTGGTTCATTGTTTTGTTCGAAATCATTAGGGTGATAATCTTGTACGTTTCCGTACTCATCGGGTAAAGAGGTGTAATGATTTTCGTTTTGAGAGTAGTTATAGTCGTTGTGATATGGACCGAAATGTAAATTGTTCAAGTGATGAGTCTTTGGTTGCTGATGTTTAAAGAAACTCGGGTTCGGTCTGTAATTGCCAGACATTTGGGGTTGTCTACTGGTAGATGGACGAAATTGTTGCTGTGAAAATTGTTGACTGGGATTAACATTTGTAGATTGATTAGCAGGTTGATTGGAAAAATGAGGGCGATAATTCGAATAGTTCTGATTAGAATTCGGGTTGTGTTGAAATTGTCTCATTCTCAATAAGCATTCGTTGCTTAAATGGCCCATGCGTTTACAAAAAGAGCATTGTTTTGGAGGTGGACCGTTATTTGGTTTACGAGGGGGTTGTTGGAAACTTCTATTACCTGAAAATTTCTGGGTTTCTAAATGTGAGAGTTGTAGTTCTCGTTTAATTCTGGAAATGGCAGTGAGAATACTGCACGGGTCGCTAGCGCGAACGAGTTGACCAATTTTGGGCTCTAAACCCGTGAGGAGGCTATTAAGAGCCATTGACTCTATTAAGTCAATCTGCGCTTGCTTTTCTTTGATGGTTAAATTTTGTTTGTTTATAGCTGCTAGCATTTTCGCTTGGTGCGTCTGGAGTCTAGCAGAGAAAGTGAGGGGGGATTCATTAGGAGTTTGCCGCATTCGTTGCAAGTCCTGTATGAGAGCCGAGAGATCTCTAGGATCTCCAAAATGATTTTCTAGGAGGGTTTGAATTTCAGCTAATTGACTAGGGTTTCGCGAATTAATTAATTCAGCCGCGTAACTTATTTTTGATGTGGAGAATTAGCAATACTTGCTGATTATCCGTTGCCATGCTGTAAGCAGTATTACAGGAGCATATGAAAGTATTCAAAAATATCGGATTACCATCATACTCAGGAATTATGGCAAATATTTCCGAAAGCTTATAGGGTTCTACAGTTGGTGTAGCTGCCTGTCTAGTCGTTGCCATTTTTAAAATTGTATAGATTCGCACAATAAATCGAAATTAAACGTTGAATAAAAGTTTTAAATTGAAATGGTAGAAAATATACGGTTTATCGATTCAGTATTGAGTAATGTTTAATATAGTAATAACAAATTTAAAATAGGAATGTATAAATGGTAGATTAATAATAAACTAGAAATAATGTTTCAAATACTTCGAAATATGTGAGTCGAAGTAATGGAAATAAAATAATATGATTATGTAAAATATATAGTTTCAAAATTATTATTTAGGAATGTAAGGTTATGAGGAATAAAATATTATATAAATGAAAGAACTGGTGGTCATTCAAAATAAAATCAAAATAAAAAATAGTTACTTTATGTGATTCTTACGTTATTATTCCTCGCATCGGACTGTTCTCCGCGTCACTTAGCACTGGTTAGCCAGGTTGCGTGTTCCCTTGCTAGTACTTGGTAGTTGTTGTCCTTTTCAAGTAGGTTTTGTCCACAATGATTTAGAAATCTCCACAGTTAGTTAGTATTCACGTGTTCTAACTGTGTTGGACAATCCTACTGACTGCGCCAATTTTATATTCACTTTGATTCAAATCACTTTTTAAAAAAAATATTTATTTAAAACATACAAAATCAAAATTTAAACAATTAATTACTTGAAATACTTAATACTATAAGTGATAATACTTGAATGACAACACGAGAACGTTTCCAGTTGCTTTTATAACATTAACAAAAGTGCTGATGCAAGTCAGCGTTTTTACTGGGTAAACGGACTCGTGTAGGTTTCCGGGAAGTTGTTTGCATATAATTCAAGATGAAATTTGATATCCCTGAGAAGTCACGTACGCTTTAAATTCCGTTGACTTCTCGACTAAGTGCTGATATATTTTGCATATAACATATATATATATATATATATATATATATATATATATATATATATATATATATGTTTTACTTTGCCAATTAGGAACCCCTCGATAAATTAATCATCGTAAATAAAAACAAATCATCTTGCGAGTAAATAAATAGTAAAAACGATTCAAATAAATAGTACCGACATGAAGTGTATTTCCCGAAAATACGACTGATTGTAAAAAAGGTTTAGAATCCATTTCGGAATTAAAACTTATATAAGTTAGCGTACCAGAAGCAGACGGAAAAACATGGAGAGCAACTATGAGGAGATAAAGACGGTTTACTGATAGGAGGACATAAGTTGAGTAAGGGAACAGCTGATGTAAATCTAACTTATTTACTGGTAGTGATTGTGATTTTTGGTATTAAAATTTATATTTAACCCATAGAAAACTACTTTTATCTTAATCGTTGAGATTCAAGTTATGGTACATTGAAGACTAACATCTACTGTTTATTTTATCAAAGCTTTAAATATATAAACCTAGTCGCACAAACTAGCTAACTGCTAAAGATATGAAAAATTTAAGAAGCAAGCAGGAAAAATGATAAATTCTATGAGTTAACTATTAACAATAAGTAATTTTGAAATGATTGCTGAGGAGGCCGTTGATTATTTCTTATTATTTTTGGGATTTTCTCGCCTCAATTTCTTTCTTTTGTAGTGGCAATTTGGAAAAATTGTTTGCATTACTGGTTGTATCTTACTGAAAGTCTTCCTCTCATATGTTCTGAAAGAAATAAGTCTCTACATTATGATCAACCAACCTTGTAGAAACAGAGTGAGGTATGACTGTCGCCAAGCCAACCAAATATGGCTGAAGGATAAACATACATCTAGATTTAGAGAAACAGTTACTACAATCGGAAGCTTATATGAAAAACCTGTTGGATCCCAGAGAGATCACATGGGATCTATGATTCTGAAAAACAGGTAAAACCGGCTATAAACAACTAAAGCACATTAAGCTTCATCGTTATTGGGAAGAAGCTGTGGAGGTACTGAAGCTAATCCAAGAACAACACTAGTTGTACTGTATAACAGCCCTATTTAAAATAATATACACAACGGGGAACATTCCTAAGGTATTGTTAGAATCGATATTTATTACAATTTCCAAAAAGCCAAAGATTGATGAGTCAAATACTGACAGTATCCTTGATTTATACATAATAGAGTATTTCATAAACTGTATAACTCTGATACCTAGTTCGGTTTTAGAACCAATAAGTACGCGGGATGCGCTGTTTGTAAATAATATACTCAATGAAGAAGTCTTTATAGACCAAAACAAGGCGTTTCACAGAATTAACAAACTAGTGCTAAAACTCAAATATCAGGGTCATTGTCGGCTACAATTTAAGCAGAGGGCGGGTACAAGAAATGATGATAGACACGACAAAACTCAAACAGAGCTTAAGGTAAGGCACCACTTCTATTCAACATCTACTCTGAAGAGATGTTCATCAAAGCCATCATACGATTTAGGAGGTATCGGGGTAAACGTCAAGACAACTTGTGTGATGCTTATGATACTGAGGCAGTGGCCCGCTTGATGACAATATATACAATCTACAAGAAGTAATGAACAGAAATCGTTACTTTCAGTAGACATTTTAGTCTAACAGGAAAGCGACAAAGTACATGAACCTAACAAAAAAAAAAACAACGACTCACAAGATCACCATTATGTAGGAGGACAAGTATAATTATTTGGTCACAAAGATCACCCACATCGTCGATCACTGCTACGAAATCAAGATCTGCCTAGAGAAAACAGGTGCAGCATTTGTCAAAGTGAAAAAGATTGCTGTGTAGCCCAGACCTGAGCCTAGATGTTAGTATAAATGCATGCTGAGATGCTATGTATTCTAGGTGCTGTACTATTGGTTCATAAGTCATGGATTTTTGAGCTATCAGCAAATATAATCGAAAAAATACAACCGAATTGTTAACCTTCCCCTTTTTTATTTGATTAAAAAATATAAATGAATTATTTAGAATTACAATAAAAATTCATAAAAACCGTGAAGCACTGTCATGTGGTAAAACTTGAACACTTGGATACAATTTATAAATTTTTCAAATTTTCGAAATTTACATCTATCTGTAAAGTACATGCGATATTTTTTTGGCACACTACTCCACTATAATTATTCTAAAACTATCAAACCGACAAATGTTTAACATAGAATTTTCGCCAAGGAATTCAGTTTATAAAGTCAGTAGTATACATTTAGAATAGTTGCCGTATCAATTATTTCTCATCTAACAAACTTCTTGTATTGGGTAAAATAATCTCAGACCAAACATTAATCTTAACCAATGATTGATATCGTAACAGTTTGAATTTGGCAAAGCGTCTGGAAAGTTTACAAGTTTACTACGAATGCTTCATCGACGCTATTATACGAAACAGCTTTAATTAAGAAAATTATTCAGACCAGGCTAATAAGCATACGTATTAACTACGAGAAAGTGCTTAGACGACATTTCCAGAATGTTTACTAATAACTTAACATTAATATACATTTTTATCTTAAATTGTATTTGTAAGCTAGCCAGGTCTTCTTTCTAAATCGTATTTTTAATACATGTAAAGATAAAATACAGTCAACGACGTGTTGATTTTGATTTAGTCCCGTCCTCGATTCCCAAGGATAACAATAGATATATGAGGCTATAGGACTTGTGTAGCTATACTGGGTAGGTTTGGATTTTTAAATCTGGTTTTTTAAAATATCTTTAAAAAATAAGATAAAAAAAACACGTTAATTTATATGTACGGGGGGACACATTTAACACGTATCGGCCACCCTACAATTTCACCCCCTAAGCGGGGGTGAATATCACGTCTAAAAGTTTAAATACATGAGATACCTCTTTTTAAAGGTCTCCTTTATGTCAATCTCTTGACACATCATTTTTTTTTTAAAACAGATTATTTTTTACAGAGTAATGCCATTGTAAACTAATTATTATTTACATTGTATTTACATTATTAATATTGTATTAGCGTTAGAATTACCTTGTACTTAAATTATATATTCAAAATGTCCGCCATTGTTAGAACGGCAATGGTAAAGTCGCACCTTTTGAAGCTTCTCTGGTGTAATCCGCTCACACTCCCCCACTATTGTACGTCGAAGTTTAGGCGAGGTTTAGTTTTGTACACACATTTTTTCGATGTCCCCATAAAAAAGGCACGGGGCGTTAGATCGGGTGATCTTGCTGGCCATTCTATAGCGCCCCTTCTTCCAAATCCATTTATCTGCAAATGTCTCATTAAGCCAATTTCGTACAGGCAAGGCATAATGTGAACGTGGAATAAAATTAGGGTCTGCATTTTCTTTTTGTGTTATTAATTCGCAGAATTCTAACCGTCTGTTATAATCATCCTCAGCAAGCTGTTGTAAAAGTTGTATTTTGTAGGGAAAGAATTTATTTAAGCGTAACGTTTTATGCACAGAGCCGACGGAAGTATTTGTTAACCTGGGGACTTTTGGTATTGATTTTCAGGATCCATGGCAAAATGACCTAAAATTTCCACCTGTTCAGCTTCAGTTGAAACTCTACGATTCTTATTGTTGACAGTTTTATTACACACACTTTCAGTTTCTTGAAATTTATGAACTCATTCCAACTCATAGTGATGCCCAATATTTTTATCGGGATGTCTCTGATGAATAACATGAGTCTGGTAAAGAATAAACCATTTCAATTACAATTCAAAATTTTTAATTTGTACGGTTTCTAGGCTATTACTCTGTAAAAAATAATCTAATTTTAAATTATGATGTGTCAAAAGATTGGCCAAAAAGAGACCTTTAAAACGAGGCATCACATGATACCTATTTGAATTTAAACTTGTAGAAGTGATTTCACCCCCGCTTAGGGGTTAAAACTACAGGGTGATACGTGTAAAATGTGTCCCCCGTAAATATAAATTAACCTGTCATTTTGTCTTCTTATTTTAAATGTTATTTTGAGTGGCAAGTTTTAAAATGAAAGCCTTGAATTATGCTAAAGACACATAAACAACTCACATAAGTGTCACTACAATAGGATGAATGCTGCAAAAGTATATACTCAAAATGCAATATTTTAGAATACCAAATACAATTAATTTTAAAACGAACAATCAAATGTAATGTATATTTATGTATACAGTTCTGTAATTTTAGCATGAATATTGTTTCATCGATCTATGAGCGTTTTAAAGTACTCTCAGTTTTTATTAAGATTCGTTTATGCAGAATAAGTGTTTTAAAGTTTACATATATATTTTTTTAATCAGTGTATGGAACAAACTGAACTATAAGTAGGTGGGTGACGTTAGCACATCCAGTTTGGAAGTCCAGTTAAATAATTATAGTTTAAAAAAAACTAAAAAATACGCTTTAATAGCTAACCGAACTAAAAAGCAGAAAATTTTCTACGTTTTTAGTCTCATAAGCATGTCTTTAGTATTTATATTAAAAAGGTTACTTCAGGTTTGCGAACCTTTCCATTTCATAGCAGCAGGTTCTACTACTGCCAACTAGATGGCAGTAGTTAATAGACGAATTTGTACTTAGTCAAGAACAGTGACAAAAAGACAACAAACGGGAAAATTCAACGTAAAGTATTGTATTGTCAAAAAATATAGTTTTTTAAGCGCAGGTCCTTTTTTAATCATTTTTTCAATTCCGTTGGAAATAAAGTGTGCTAGAATGTCGACGACATTTGCAATCACTTGCCGTATTCTAGGAAAAAGTTATTTAAAAAAACCTTGCCATTTTGGAAACTCAATTAGACATAAATCGGGTAAAACGTGTCCTACAAGTGCTATCATATACTGTTTTACAGAAAAAAAAATTCTCGCTCTGTGAAGTTCGGATCGCTGTTAAGTAACTTCACTTAGAAATAAAGTTTGCCAAAATGTGCCCAAAATGTGCTGTCCTGTACCACGTTGTCCGAAAAAATATTTCATAATTATAGCTTAAAAGAAAAGAACACTTTTCTAGCCATGCGAAGTTATCACTGCCATTTTTGAAACCCACAACGTGGTGGACTGAAAGAACTACAACTCTTTTATAACATGAAAACTGCTGAAGCGGTGTTGCCACATTTATACAATTTCCTCTGGGATCGCTAATTGGAAAATCTTAAATGTGATCATAACTTGTATCATTACAATAAATTGCTATATTGAACGTTAATACACTTGCCAAATATTAATTCAATATTGTGTATCGTTTGTGAGGTTGTAATATTGGCAAGACCATGATCTCGGCGGTCATAAAATTATTGTTTATTAATTGTTGGGGTTATTTAAGCTACTCCGTCGATAATGATTCCCCTCTATTCTTTTTCATAGGCACGAACTTTACATGACCCCACAATAAGAAATCTGGTGGAGCCATAATTCAAGTTCGAAGCGGTCATTCCATATGACCCTTTCTTCCAATCCATAGACCAAGAAAAAAATTGTTCATCTTTCATTAATATTCATATTGAATTGATGAATTTGGGCTATAAATTTCTCCCGAATAAGTTGAAGGTGGTTTTGCTCAGTTAGATTCCCTTAATGAAAAATGGACCAATGTGGATGTTGAGTAAACTACACCAAACATTAATTTCCTGTGGATGCTGAGTGTGCAACCTAGATATCCAATAGGATTATTTCTGATCTAGATCTTACAGTTATGCCTACTGACTTAGCCGTTTAAACAGAAATAAGCTTCATCACCAAATAAAATATTTTAAATAAATTCCTGACTCTAATTTATTCTAATAATGATTATTGGTGAATTTATTTTAACTTTTGAATTTTTCAGAAGATCCTACAGAACTTGTAATTATGATTCCTCGCTTGTATCAATTTTTAGTCTTCCAGATTTAAACTGGTTTTTAACTTTTCCCGTTTGCTTATATGGATGGATGGTTCTCGATATTGTAGAGTTTTTAATAAATTACAAACCTCACGAACCTTCCACATACGCGAAATTTTTTTTTGGGTTTTTGTAGGAATTGAGAAAAATCTATAAAAGTGGCAACGCTGGAAATGCTTTATTGACCTACACATGTTGAATAAATCACAAAGTTTGGTAAGATTAAAGAGAATTCTTTTTATTTTCACTAACCCTGTAGAAATGAATTGGTCCAGGAAGTCCGACATATGCTATAATGTGCCGCATTGCAGGAAATTTTGTTTCAGAAGTATAGCTTTTAAGATAAAGTCCTTTTTCTCACTGTGTGAATTTAGCACTGTTATTTTAGAAAGTCACTTATAAATGTGTCTACGTGAAGTACTGAATAAAATATTTATTTTAAAAATGTAGTTTTAAGAGCAGGTTGGTTATCGCCAACTGAGAGAATATCGGAATATATCAATAATAACTCACCTTGTGTTTATTTATACAATTCTAATATTATTAAATTTTAGAATTCTTTAGTTAAGATAAATTATTTGTTAGTTTTAATTGTCGTCATAGGTGTCATGAATCCCTCCACCAAAATCGTACAAGTCATATTGAAAAATCTCTTTAATTAAAAAAATACTAAAATTAAATCAGAAATAGTAAGTAATTTTTTAAAGATTGATGAGGAGGTTTTTAAATATTTTGTCTGTAATGAAATAATCAAAACTAAATTTGAAAAATGTTTCGAGTATAATTGGCACGAATACAAAGTATTTATTTTAATCGACTTCAAAACTCACTCAATTCGTTGCAATATTGGTTATGTAAGTTACTCAAAAATGGACAGTTTAATTATACATTTTTCTATAACATAAATCATACCGTTTTCATAAAATCGATAAATATATTCAACAAGCCATAAACGTGAAAGAAAAGTCACATAATCTTTCTTCACAAAAAACACCATCAGAGAGTAATTAATGACAGTTGATATTTCTAAAATGATATCCACAGGGTATTTGTACGATTAAATTTGAAAACAACTAAAATTACCTGTTTTCATTTTTTATTTATTCCAAATCGATTCTATTTAAAAATAAAGTATTTTCTTCTAATTTAGAGTTCTACGAATTTCCAAACTATTGAAAAAGTTAACGTTCTCTCATTACTTATTGCTTCAAGGCTTTTCCCAAATTCCCATTATAACAACAGTTAATTTCAATTTTACGAGAAGTATGTGCGTAGAATAAAGTTCGTCTTGCTTATTGGATTTTCCCTTTTATTAGCTAAAAACAAACTTTTCACGCCGAGTTTCATTACCGTTTGTTTTACGTCCTTCGTGCATTGCCACGACAATTTCCTGCTGTTTCGAACTTAAGTACTCTTTCGTTAATTTCTACCATGGAAATTATTATTTTATAGGAGCCCTACAAATACTTTTCACGCTGGGTAGTTGCAGTGTCATTCATTTATTGTTTCCGCTTTGACTTGAAATATTTGCTGCGAGGGAAAGTAATTAAATGAGAGGCTGTTGTTTTCGTGCATTCTAAAAGTTTCTGAGTAATCAACGAAGTATAGCCATAAATTCGTATCGTTTACGATGTTGTCCTTTCCATTAGCATTTCTGTCTTCAGCCTGCCACGATTGCTTTTCGTATATACAGGCCAAAGAGCAATTTTTTCCACTTAATATCCTCAAACTTGGTTATATTTTATTGTTTTGGTAGAGATTAAATTACGTCCAAATCGTTATTTAATTATTTTCTTTTGTTGAAGATGAATTATTATTATTTATTATGAAATTTTGTTTGCCATTTTCTCAAGATTGCATTAAATAAGTACAAAGGGAAAATAATAAGATAAATCTTAATTTAAAATGTTGGTGTGCTTGAAATATTAAAATATTGGGGGTCCTCAAAGTTGCCAACTTCAGAAAACCAAAAAAAAAAATGTAAAATAAATCATTCTTAAGGCATTATTTAGAAAAAAGTTCTTAAAATTAATGATTTGCAGATCTCTACAATGATGAATTTTCCTTACTTTGTATTTGTTTAATAAATGAATAATAAATGAACAATAAGCAAATGTGTTTATATTTTTACAGACAGAATAAATAACCGTACAGAAGAAACTGCTAATATCTATTATTTATTTAGTGTTTATAATAAACTAGCTCTCTTCGTCTCTAGCATAGATTATTTAAATTGAGTATATTTATAACTAATTACACATAATGTTACATTACTTATCTAATATAACCAATGCTAAAATTTGATACTTGTTTAACCAAGTAAATTAATAGCTTAATTCAAATTTTATTACTATACTAGCTCGGAGTGGCTAGACAACTGGATGTATACTTTTTATGGCTACAGCGGCTCCTAAAAATTCATAAGTTTGGGATTTAACATAAAGAACTACATGTTTGACGAGTTTAAGATTTTTATGTTTGATATTGCGGTTTTTCCATTTTTTTGTTATTTGTATTTTAACTGCTGATTTTGAAATTTTATGCCTTTTTGATATTTTTGAAATTTTTTTACATGTTTGACATTTTAACATTTTTGACATTTTGACATTGTCCGTATCACTAAAATTTTTAATACTTTTGATGTTATTAATATTTTTGACATTTTCAGCGTTCAGCAGTTAAACAGTTTCCACGTTTTTGACATTTCCGAAATTTTACAAATTTTTGACATTGTTGAGATTTTAGTCATTTTTCAAATTGCAAAATATCACATCAATTTTCTATTAATTTAAAGAATTAATATCATATTTCTCATATCTGTATTAGTTTCGGTTCCCGAGAAGTATTAATTTTTTCCTTGAAGAAAATTATGTGAAAACTGAATTTTGGCGAAATTATAAAACCCGCTTCTATTTATTTTAAAAGACTACATATCTATACATATATCTAGATTTACACCCTTATTATTTTCTATTTCCAAGATATTGAATTTTTCGCAAAAAAATAATGACCCCCATGTCCCCTATTTAATATTTCAATTTTCTCAAAATGACGAATCACCTACTTCACTTAAAGAAAGGAATCAACCTGTTAATTGTCACAGCTCTATTATTTTAGGTTCCCTAAAAATAATAAAATTTGCAAAAAAACATTGTCCCACCTGTCCTCCATAAGATAATTGAATTTTCGCAAAATGAAAAACCTGTCTCTATTTATTTTAGAAGACTATATATATCAAGATTTACCCCCCTTTTAGTTTCTATTTCAAAGATATTGAATTTTCAGTAAAAATAGTGAGCCCCATTTGTACATTTAATATTTAAATTTTCGGTATTTATTTTCGAATACTATATATATATATATATATATATATATATATATATATATATATATATATAATACCCCGTATTACTTTCTATTTCGAAGATATTGAATTCTTCTTAAAACAATTGTGACCCCCATTTCCCCCATATAATATTTCATTTACCCAAATGACGAATTACTTACTACTTCACTTAAAAAAAGGAATCAAACTTTTCATTTTCATGGCTTTATTATTTTAGGGTAATATTTTTTGCCAACCATATGATGAATTTTCGCAAAATGTAAAGTAATTTTCATTTATTTGAGGAGAAGAGTACATAAACCAATTTTCATGCGTGAATGACTTCTTGTTTCCAAGATAATACATTTAAGTAAAAACAACAGATACATACCCCACTGCCCCCATGGCGTAATCAAATATTTCATCAAAATAAAATATAGTCTATGTTACTCACAGATAGTGTAGCTTTCGATTAGTGAAAGAATTTTTGAAATCGATTCACTACTTCCACAGAGTACCCCCTACACACAATCCGAAAAGAAAACAAACAACTTTACCTCTTTATTATATTAATATAGATTAGGACAGATATAGATTCCTTTAAATGTTAAGCCTACATTACTATGTATCTTGTTGTAGTTATTCCTTTGTTACTTTTGAATATATGTCTATGAAAATGTTTATTTCTCGAGAAATTAGTCAGATATGATAATATTTGCATGGTAAGCATTTTTACATCATTTCTACTTATAAAAAATCTCTATTTTTATGTACAACGATTTCTTTGAACTGTTCAGACCAATGTTTTATGCATTTTTAATGAATGGTTTGTTAAATATTCTTATTTTCAGTTGGAAAACTATAGTAATGTCATGGAAATTTAAAGAAATCTATCTTTGACATCACTATATCCTTTTAAAAGCATGTATCATAGTGAATGAAAATAATTACTTACCAGCTAGGTTAAAACTTTAAGCATGATTGTAATTCCCAGAGAGTATAAAATTTGCATGATTTATTTATCACTAGGTATGTTTGTAGACATCAGTTTCCAGTAATTGCAAAGTTTAAAAGATTACAAGCGAATCAGAGCCTAACCTAACCGTTGGAATTGTGGGAAACCGGCGTCCACGAACAAACCCACTGTATGTTGTATAATCAACATCACAATTACATTGTTTCTAAATATGAAGTTGTTCTCCACTTTCATTCTTTTCAATTGTCAAACCATATATATAGGCATTGTATTTTAAGTAAAACTTTATATTCGAAATCTGCATAGTCAAACCAAGATAAACAAATACTTTATATATACGAGTACTTTATCCTGGTTGTTCGATAAGCACAAGATTAAAGAAAAACTATCTGCCTTATCTTTTATCCCTCTAATTTAGTTTTCGGGATGTCGTCCGCAGACAAAGATGTTTTTTTTAATTTAAAAAGTTCATAAAAACTCTGTTTGTTATATACATTTTTTTATAAAAGCTGTATAAATTTATTGAAGAGTATTAATTAAACTAAGTTAACCTTTTATTCATTAAAAATATAATTATTTTCAGAGTAAGAAAATAGTTATTTATAAGATCAAATATCAGGTTATATATAACCAAAAATTTTAGAGGTTGAAAACGTGTACATTCTTTATTTTCTTCTCATAAGTAGCCAATACTTTTTGTATCTTGACTATTGCTTGTAGGTAATTATACGGAGGATTGCTTTCAAATTGACTTGCCCCTCATTTGTCTGGTTTTACGGTCTTACCTACCCATTGTTTTCATTAATTCAAGACTACGTCCAATTTTAACGTTACATGCAATATTTACCACTTCCCCCGCAGCCTCCCTTTATTACTCCGGTCTCGTTATGAAGACCGGAAATTTTGTACTTCTGAAAGGACTTTGACTAAAGTTAGTTTTAACCATATTTATGTAGTCAAATCCTTATTTAGTTATCCTGGGTGAGTAGTTATTCGACCAATATATCTTGAAAGGGGTTATAAAGAAATTTGCAATATATTAAACCCTATAAATTAGAGTAAATAATTACTTATCAACATGTGGAACATTCTTGATTTTATGTAGTATTGACAAAATAACTCGAAAAAGACAATCGACGACTAGCCTATAAAAACAGCTTCCTGAAATCCTATCCTTTAAAATTAATCAATCGTTTGTATTCTAGCAGGTTTTTGTATTCATGAAAGTAGTATGTTTTGGAAGTTTGAGATATTGATTTGTTGGCGTAGTTAAAGGGCAGGGAATAACTTCAGACGAAATATACTAAGTTCGTGTCCCTGTCTGCAAAGTAATCATTCAAAACAACAGTAGAGTTTCCATTATAAATTTCACTTGTGCTAAACAACTTACATGACGCGATCTACACTACTATTTTGATTTCCACCCAATTGTATCCCTCCTTTTCTCTTTACAAGTGTGTGTTAGTTATTTGTTTCGAGCAATAGCACAAATATAAATGTATTTTTCGGTAGCTTAATTTGAAATTCAAAATGAACAAGTTAAACACTGGAAATTAAATTAGTAGCGTAAAAACTATTACTTAAAACTTAGTGAAGAGTTTACATTCTACAATAATAATAAAAAAATAATATGGCGCTGCTATTTTGTTGAGTCGTTAGTATGCTTTTGGATAATGCAAGACAAAATAAACAGTTTGAGGCAAGTTAAGCTTCAAAAGTTGTGATGACAAGTCCTGGTGACGCTTTTCGTGCTGAATTCAATGTGAGTATTGGTAGTAGGGCGGCGTTTCTTTACGTCATCATTGAAGCGGCATGATGGTAACAAAGCAGTGAAAGTTTGTTATTATGAAAAACTAGTTGTTACCTTTAGACATATTTGCTGAAATCATAAATGAACAATATATTTTGCAAGCTACTGTGTTGACCACGATGCAAAGTAACTGGTGGCATTAATTTAGAACTTTTCAAAATAATGAAACTGAATTCAAAAGTTATTGAAACTGTTTTCTATAATCAAATATGGAAATTTTTTTCAAAAAATAAACTTTTGTCATCTTTTCGGCATGATTTTGTAAATAACAGCAGTGTCAAAACAGCTCTCGTTGAATTTTACAACAATATTATAAATTCGGTAGACAAAAAGCTGTGTTCGATATGTGTATTCCGCTTAGTTTCATTTCTGAGTACTTAAAAAATCGCTCACAAATTGTATGTGTTATTAACTAATGGAGCAAAATTAGAGGTTACCTCTGGTGTTCCACAAGGTTCGATTCTTGGACTATTTTTGTATGTAATCTTTGCCAATGATTTACCCGCTTACATTCTTAAGAATTTGGATACTAATGTAACTTGTTACGCAGATGATACCAATTTCTTAATTGTTAGAAATGAATGTCAGTCAGCTTTACTTTGTTAAGCTAAGCTCGGAAGTTAAATTACTGGGAGTCGTTATTGATAAAAATCTGATGTGGTCAACACACATTGACAAACTTTGTGAAAAGTTAAGGGGAAACTGTTACGGCATTAGGCAGTTGAAAAATCACTGCAATATTGCTGTTCTACTTTCGGTGTATTATCCCAATTTTCATTCCCATGTGCCTTAGAGGATCTTGCTATGGGGTCAATGTTTTTTGTTGCAAAAACAAGTAATTAGAACTATATGTGGTCTATCATTTCGTGAAACATGTAAAGAAGCGTTTAGACAATTAAAAGTTCTTACCCTTGTGTGTATTTACATTTATGAGGTCGCCTGTTTTGTTTATAAGCACAAACCCATATTTCTTGAAAATCAGAGGACTCATCTTTATTTTACTAGGTTTAGGGATCTTCTTGTGCCCGATCAGCATTCAACATCTTTATACCAAACAAACGTTACCTTGAGTGGTTGCAAAATATACAATCTCTTACCAAGTGATATCAAGGAAGCCAACAATTTTTGCACCTTTAAAAAACATTAAAAAACTTTTCTCTTGGCAAAAAATTATTGCAATGTTGCTGAATTTTTTTGTTCATAACCTATGTTTTTTGTCTTTTTATTTATATTTTTATTATATTTGTTTGTCTTTTGTACTGTACGTGACCTTCTATTTGCAATGCAAAAGACATTTAATGTATAATGGACGCACTCATACAGTAATTGATATATTTTATAATTTTTAATTTGAATATATCTTTTGTTTGTTTGTGAATAAAGCTATTGAATTGAATTGAATTGAACAATATAATTATTGCAGTTTTTTTCATATAATATAAATGGTACAGAAAATGTTGCTGTTATTATTTCTACCATTGTCACCACCTAATAAATTCGTTCTGAATTTAAATAGATGACAATTAAAATCCTAATCTGAACCAGTCAGTTGAATTTTGGGGTTGCATAATATACTATTAGTGTTATTATAGAAAATATTGAAGTCTTATTGTGAGCAACAATTTTATTTAAAAGCATAAAAGCAGTAGACCCCGAGCAGTAGGAGAGGAGGCAAAAGAGCAAATCAAAATAAAATAGCAGATCTGGTAACACTGAATAAGCCCATCGAATGAAGGAAGATCCTCTATGTACTTTCAAAGTATAAGAGAAATCGGTGGAGCGGATGAAAAATGCTAGAGACATATATATATATATATATATATATATATATATATATATATATATATATATATATATATATTTTGAAATTAAATGGCCCTTTATATTATTACATTTTCGGCATCTACGATTAAAATGATAAGGTGTTTCATAAAAGTTTACTATACCTAAACCACATAGTTTCTGTAATATTCACTATTTTATCAAAATGTAGTGATCATTTAAAGGGTTAGTGTCTCCGCATACTTTTTTCTTGTTTCCAACCAAATTGCACTTGTGGAAAATCCAATATTGTATACAAAGTACGAAATAAATACATTAATTTAACATTTCAAATGACAATTACTTCTTTAAGTTTGATGAAACACCATGTATTTTATGTCACCAACAGTAGTAGAATTTTATTCTCTATGCGACAGTATAACACAAAATATTATCATTCAGTGGACCCCAGTCGGAATTTGGTTGGAAACAAGAAAAGGGTATGCTGAGACACTAACCCTTTAAATGACCACTAAATTTTGATAAAATAGTGAATATTACAGAAACTATGGGGTTTAGGTATAGTAAACTTATATGAAACACCTTATCATTTTAATCGTAGATACTGAAAATGTAGTAATATAAAGGGCATTCAATTTAAAAAAAAATGAACTTTGATACCTTTCACATTTCTGGGACACCTTGTATAAAACGAAAATAATTTTAAAATGTTCCTCTGAAGGATATATATCAACCTAAAAAAGATCATCTAAAATGAGTATCTTAGTCATAATATTCCGTTTCGTAATATGTGAATAACCCTGTATGTACATGTACAAGCAAGAAAAACAGATTTTCACTTTGAAGCCATGGTGTGTAGAAAATGCTCTCACGAGTATCCTGTTTGCCGAAATTTCCATGGGATAAAACTTCTTTCATCAGTTATATATAGTACCTATTTTTCTCGAAGTAGGTTATGTGCGTGACAGGTAAAGTAATATAGCCCGTGGTTTGCAAATTTGTAAACAATATCATATTAATTTCCCACGTTTTTAAATAAATACTAAATAATGGTAAACAATTTCCAATGTTTCTGTATTCATATAAATATAGATTACATAGTTTCACACACAAATAGAAAATATTTCCACCAACGGAACCTAGTGCACCCTAGGTTTTGTGGGTCGACGATTATGAAACCGACGTTGGGTATCATGTCGCGTTTAAGGACAAATTTAGGAAGGTTTTTGAGGTAGTAGAATCTAGAGCCTGTATGCAATCGCGTTCAAGGTCAGTTCTATGTCAAGGATGAGATTTTGAAAGAAAAATCTGAATAAAGAGGTATGTACGTTTTTTTTTCTGTCGAAATGTGATAATTTGGCCGTGAAAGGACCCTTAACGAGACCTAATATAGGCAAACAGAACTCGGATTCGGATTTAGTGATCCAAAAAATAAAGATGTACTATATGTAGTTGGTAGAAACATTTTTTCTTGTGTATCTGCGCCTTGAAATGAACTTGAGCGTAATCTGATACAATCAAACCAAACTGGAATTCGAACTCAGCGACCCAAAAAACCTGTGGTGTATTAGGTTTCGATAGTGGAAACAAAATTTTTGGTGTGGCTGGATATGAATTCAGTAGGAGCTATAACATGGAGTAGCTTATGTCAATTTTAAAGCCATGTAAAACACTATTATTATTCTTGTTGGGTATGCTGTATTCTTGATAGTGACTCATACTCGTGTAAATTGTACAGTATTTGAAAAAAAAAGTTAAATGCAAGGGGAAATAATGAAGTCGTAATTCAATATTTGATAAAATTCTTAGTAATCGACAATACAATCCCAAAATATATTACTTTTATCACCATTAGAAAAGGCGACATTAATATTAAGCTTCAGTCAAGTTTGTTGTCAGATGATACGCAATTCAGCCGCTCTTTATGACATTGATGGATTTCAGAGAATGAAGGTACAGTTGCAGTGTATGTTTCCATTTCCATGTTCCATTAGTCTGATGTATTTTTTATAAGAGAATCAATTTGCTGAGAAATCAGTATAAGTAATTAGATTTCACTAACAGAAATTTGATGTATCGAATTCGTAAATAAACAGAATACGCCAGTCTGCCAAGTTGGAGTTCTATATTTTTAATGCATGTGTAGAACTTACTGTATTACCTACTTAGTACTAGGCATGAAAGCGCCCAATTTATTCAGTTAGTTTCTCTCTATTCGTTCACTAGTGGAGATGAAAACAATTAAAATAATTAACAAATTGAAATATTTAATAATACACTGAAAAACATACCATGGAACGTTAATTTTAAAATATATATATATATCTGGAGTTGTCACCACATAGTAAACTACAATATCTCACATGCTGATACTATTGAAGAAGCAAAACGTTATATGCTAAAACAAATTGCGCACAATCTTTGGCTGACGTCTTAGTTCTTCACTTTCAAAAAGTCCTAGGTTTGAATATGGTTATACCAGAATCTATAGTAGTGCAGACAAACAATCAGAAAGAAACAATTCAAAACACACTTGCATTATAAATGTGTATTTGAGTAAAGATGTCGTAGACTCTAATAAGTGATTGTCAAACCGTATATCAAGTAATGTATAATTACTTGGGCGAAAGTAAAATTTTAATTGAATTAATTTCCTGCCGAAAGTTTGATTTGATTCATTCGGTACTAAAAGAAAAGAATAACATAAATATCAAGGGATTTCAATTAAAAGAGATGTAATCCTACAAAACAGATTTTTTAAAACCACTATCAGATAATTTTCCAGCTAAAAAGTCCAAAAAAGTTGCTTCAAATTGTTATTTTTTAAAAAACGTACATCTTTGTTAATTTTCAAAATAAAGCTACAATTTTGGGTAAATAATAGTTTATTATGTGAATATAGCTTAAATGGCAGATGATAAAATTTTTATATTAATAATTTTTCTATAATTACTGCATAAAATTTAGCGTGTTATTTTGTACATCTAACCTATTACCTTAGTTGGCCATACTTGATTTTCCAAACGGATTTTCATAGTAGAAAGCATAGGAGTAACCAGGCCAGTATATCGGTGAAGGGTGGGGTTATGTTTACAAAAAGATTTGACAGATAAACTGATTTTACTTGGTAATTATATTTTTTAACAATCTCTTGTACAAATTGCGAAAGAAAGAATTACCAGTTAGTAATAAATGCAAATGCAGATGCAGTGAATGATGTTTTGCTTATACTTGGGAAAGATTTGAACCTCCAAATTCCCCCTGAGTATTAGAAAGTATAAACAATTCGTTTAAAATTCAGGTTAGTATGGTGATATAGCCAACACAATTACATTTTATATAGTAATTATGCAAAATTGTTAATGTGACACATTTCTTCTAACTGGAGTGTATATAATTATCAAAAAAAAAAAAAAAGATTTAATTCTGTACATTATAAAAGATTTAGATTTAAGAAAAATAAGCATTTATAAGATTTTTATTACAGATACTAGGGAAAATGTAGAAAAATCTCTAATACTACTAAGCCTACAATTTTGGAAAAATATTGAACGTAAGGCTCACTTATTGCTTACAGAAAAATATAAACAAAAAGCACAGCGGTAAACTAGTAAATGATAAAGAATTGTAATATACCTCGTTTATAAGAAACTTCGAAGGTGCTACGAAACCCTTAGTATACGAGACCAATTTGCGTTTTACCAGATTATTTAATTTAACACATTTCAAAACTGCTTGAGATTTTCAATTTCAAACTCAAAAGAGATATCAAAAACAAGGTATTCCACTTCAAAAATATATAACATTGGTATGCTTTTTTAATTCCCTTAAGCCTTAAAGAGTTATACGGCTTTGGGTTCCCAATCGCGATGCCTGTTTATTCTGCAAGTCTGCTAGATTTATTTATGTCATTGCTTTAGCAACTCCCTGTATCCATATTGTAGGTGCTCTTTGGGTGTTGTTCTTCGCCCACTTGTTTCACGTGTCCATTCCGTATTAGTTGTTGCTTTTTTATGTCTTCTGTTAACATTCTGTCTACTTTCATGTCTCTTCTTGTTTCTTCGTTTCTTATATGTTCGGGTCTGGGTCCCATACTGATCTTCTCCAAAAATCCATTTCTTAAGCGTTTTGTAGTCCATTCATCTGTTACTTTATTGCCTATATCAATTATGGTCGTTGTGTCTCTTCTTTAATAGCATTTATTAGTGTTACATTTATGTTTTTTTTTTCTAGAATGTCCAAAATGCATTCTGCAGATTAACCAGCAGTACGGGCACTTCTTGTCATCTTCCGGTTTTCTTCTCTTATTGGAGACAAACAGAATATACTATCAATTGTTGACCGGCCTGCTTTAAAGCCGGTTTGTTACTCAGACTGCCTCTGTAATTGTTATAAACTTCCTTATTTCTTGTTATGTGTACGGCATTTCTTTGATTATTTTGAGTTCTGGTTTTATGTTTCAAGGTTTATTGAACAAATGAATAATTTGATGTTCCGGTCTTTAACAACTCCACAGGGATTAATTTGGATCTATGAGAACCTTCCATTTTTAGGGTTCCGTATATACAATATACGGATACCCTTATAATATCACTCCGGATTTCTGCCTCTCTGAGAAACCCCTACTTTTAATTTTGGGGGGCAAATTACAGAATTAAATGGAAAATATAAAATTAAAATTGTTTCTAACGCATCATGTTATATATCAAATGAAAGGAAAACAAAATATATTTTTTTGATATTTTGAAATAAATTATTTAAAAGATATTAACAAAATATCAAAAATTGTACCCACCCCCCCCCCGTTAACCTCGAAACCATAAACTGTAAAATTTTCAAAAAAAAATAAAGGTATAGCGCCTCACATGAACTTTACTGAAAAATAAGGAGAAACCCCCTAATATTGATTTTGGAGGGCAAATGACAGAATTAAATGTAAAATAAAAAATTAAACAAATTAAATTTGTTTCTAACGGATCATGTAATATATCAAAACACAGGGCTCATTATGACGAATACAAATATCTTTTTTTATTAAAAAAATTACCCATTCCCCCTTTTTCCCCAAACTAAAAGACCTATTTTTTTACAGGAAAAATACGGAGAAATCCATAATATTAATATTGGGGGCCAAATTATAGAATTAAACGGAAACTAAAAAAATAATTTTTAACGCATCATGCAATACATCAAATGAAAGGGCTCATTATGAGGAATACAAATAAATATTTTTCATATTTTTAAAATTAATTGTTTACAAGATGTTAACATAAAGATATAAAAAATTCTCATTTCTCCTTTATTTCCGAAATTATAATACCTAAAATTTTGAAAATAATTACGGGTACTGGGGCTCACTTGAATAACAGATTTAATAATTTATAATTTAAAACTTGACCTATTTTGCCCTTTATCTTCCAATCTACAGAGCTTCAAAATTCAGACAGTAGATTATAAAAGGCTTCCCTGAAAGTTTATTAGTAAAATAAAACTCTAATGTTATATTTTGGGGGCCAAATTAGGAAATTAAATACATATGTATTCTAATAAAAATCAAGCGAATCCTGAAGCAGATAAAATAAAAAGTCAATGTGTGGAAAATAAAAGTGTATTTTTTTATAAATTTAAAACGCTTCCCTTAAAAGATATTAGGGTAAATATAAGAAAATGCACTCATTCCCTGTCTGAAACTGGAATATTAGAATCTTGAAGGTGGTACGGAACCCTTAGTATGCGAGTCCAACTCGCACTTGCCATATTATTTCGCTATGATATTCATTTCGATGTTAGTAGTTAATTTTTCTACATAAATCTGTATTTCAACATGAGTTAATGTATTTTAACTTTGATGTGTAATTTGTTTATACTGTGTAGTTGAAAATACACTAAAAAAAGTCCCAGGCCCCTTTCTGCGGCTATGTACAAACTTATCTATATTGCACAAATATAATGCTAGAGAGCGTTTGCAAATGTTCTCTGGGAATGATGTGTAAGATGTAGAATAGCCTTAAGAGAAAAAAGTTGTTCTGTGATTTTTTTTTCAATTAAATTCAATACTAAAACCATACAAATAAGTGATTATTCTTAACAGGACACATTATTATATGATAATGATGATATATGTAAGAAAAGAAAAATAAAATAAAATACAAACCCCAACATTCTGGATAACGACACAATCCCGAATTACATTATCTGTCCTATCAAATAAAGATCCTACTGCGATTATATCGAAGTTTGCAAGGGTCTCGTTTGTTTAACGATGAGAGTACAGATGCAATGTGTTCCATTTTCCAATTTAACGATATGTGTGTGTGTTTTAAAGGCGGAGAGAGGTATAACGTTCCGCATATCCCATCGTGTAAACATTACATAGTGTCTACAGTTTGCCTTGATATTAAAATAAACATTTCCAGATATAGATCATAAATTGCTTGCTATAAGCCGCTCTCTCGGTTTTATTTTATATTTATGTTGTTAACTACATTTATTCAGTCGGATATGTGAATGTTTGATTATGCCATTTGCTGCGTTTGTTATGTTTTATTTATTTTTGTTAAGGTATTTGACATAATCTACTTTAAAATGCTGAGTAAATATATCAACGTTTTTTTTATTGTTAACTATGTGTGATAAGCTCTATTATGCTAATTTGCTCTGGCAAAAGTATACGAAATAGAAATATGTAGATAAGTTAATATATTATTATATAGTTAATATGCCAACTAAGTTTGTATATGTTCCTTCCGCTTAATGCAACTTTGTAAAAATGTAAGCAACAAAAAAATAATATACCCTGTGAAATAATTGAAGTTAAGGTTATCATTGAGAGGGAAAATGTACAAATATGGTCTAATAATATGTTTTATTGACTTAAAGTGCTTCTACTTACCAGCAACACAACTATACTAATATATAATTTCTGAAGTACTAAACTGATTTTAAAAATTCTTCCAGTAATAGAAAACTGCATCTGCGAGTACCATAGGCTATTTATTATTTTGATAAATTGTTTACTAATTGAATGGGGGCAGTGAGGATTTCTGTTATTTTCAAGAAAATTCAATATCACAGAAGCAGAAATTGATACAGATATAAAAATTGGGATATATACTCTTCTGTCCAAATAAATAACAAGGAGTTTAATAATTTTAGGGAAATTTCTCATAGGGGGAGTCCAGGCATGAAATTTTTTTGTCACAATTCACTAATTCTGGGGGTACCAAGGAAAAAACACGCTTAAGAACTGAGAGATTAATTCCTTACGTGATCATAAATTTGCGTTTCAGTTAGAAAATTGGGTAATTTAGGTTCACATTTGTTTTTAGGGAAATTGAATACCCGGAAACAGAAAGTGATACAGGTGTGAATATTGGTATAATTAATACTCTTCTCCCAAAAATGTTCACTTTGTGAATCAGTTATCTGATAGGGGGCCGGTGGAATATTTTTTAAGAAAAATTAAGGGACTATTAAAAAAGTAAAAATGTCAAAAATGACAAAAATATCAAAAATGTAGAAAATATAAAAAAAAATGGCATCTTTGAGTTACAACTGAGGCGAGCACAACTGATCAAGGTTATCCACCAGAAATAATATATTGTCTTGCATTTAATGGATTGCCAAATCTGGAAAAGATAGAATAATAATGCCAAAATTGTCAAATATATATGTCAAAAATGCTAAAAATGCCAAAAACGTCAAAAATGTTGAAAACTAAACATATGTTTAAAATGTCAAAAACCTCAAACGACAAAATGTCAAAAACGACAAAAACCTTAAAAATCACAACACTTGTCAAAATACCTGAAATAAAAAACGGTAAAACCACAATATCAACTAACGAAATGCAACTTATTTATTAAAGAAAATTCGGGATTCGGGATAGAATTATAATGATAATACTGAGTTTTAAATTGAAAACATATACCACAAAAAATGAGACCGGAGAAATGAAGAATTAAAAAAAATAACTTAGATGTTTTTTGAAATCTTAAAAGTTAGTACTTACAATTTGTAGTAGGCAAACTGGTTTGTTGTTTGGTACATACCTGTAAGAATAAAAAATTCATTAACATAAGACATAAATTGAATAAAAAAAATTAGAATGTATAGACGTATTTAATAAATCAATACTACTGTAAATAAAATTTGTAACGGGTGAATTGCCGTTCTCCCCCGTTACATTGTTATTTACTAATATTTGTCGTATTAATAAGTACCTTTTATATTTTTCAAATCACTTTTCTAATTATATTGTTTTCTGAACTGAGTTCTACTGTAATAAAACAGTGTCTTTATCTTAATAAATAAACACGTAAGTAAATATTCCTATTTTATTCGCTTATGCAATCGCTTTTTTCGCTTTTAATTGCTAAATCACAGTTAATTCGTTTGGAAGGTATTCTAAGTCCAACTCTGTCCTTTGATTTGGCGCGGTAATGTCTGACAGAAAGAACATCACGTGCTATTTTGATCTAACCTCCCTCCAAACTGGAAATATTAAATTAATATAATTTTATTGGGAAGAAGGAAACTGTCATTAATAAAATTTTATCTATGATTTAATTAGTAAAGTTTTGCTTTATTTTTTTATCGAAATTATATTGTATTAGTTCCCGTATTGACCAACTATTGATTAATATTCCTGCTTTCGCGCTTAATAAAATTCGAAATTTTAACATGTCATTTCCTTTCCCCACTTTTATGATTGGACAAGTGGGATTAACGCATGTCGAAGGAAGTAGATTTCTCTCTTCTGTTTCGACCGCCGGAAAAGACGGGTATGTGGGCGAATTTCGTTCTGAGTTTAACTTTTTATTGGGAAAATTCTTTATCTTTATCGGGAAAATATCTGCTAGAATTTGCTTAATTTATCGTTTTTCCTTATTATCGTACCTTTGATTGTAATTAAGCAAATTCGGTTTATCGTTATAGTTTGATTTATCGAATGAATTTTTTTTTCAGTTTTTTTTATCGGCTATAGTGCATATTTTATCGTATCTATTAATAATTTTGGAAAGAAACTTTGGGTGAATCTGGTTTCATATTCATCTTAATATCGATATACCGCGTTTTCTTGCAACGATAAATAGTTGGTGGCTTAATTGCGTAGTTCATTAATTTTTTTTGTAATTTTTTGCTTTGCATCTGCGACGTAGTTGGCATCGATAAGCAATCGTTAGTTGCTAGAGTTTTCACAAGTATCGTGATTAAAAAAAAAAATTAAGAAAAAGGGAACAATTATTGCCGGCCTCTTTTGCATTTTTAGGTATTGATGAATCTGGAGAATTTGATTGACGATATCTGCCAAGGATCAGGAAAGGACAAATTGATCCACTAGACGAGGTCTCCTGTGAGCCTGAATTTAGTAGCTGACGAAGCTCCCCAACTGGGTTGGACTGTGAATGACTGGGAATGATCATGTGAGTGACTTAAAATTTCTATTTTTTTCTTTGCATTTCGTTCAGTATTTCATGTATATATTTCTATTTTATTGAATTTGATTTACATATAGATATACCAGTAAATATATTAATTTTTTAAGTCACTCGCTGATCTTTCATTATTCATTGGCCCAGATTGGTTGCTTGTCTGCTTAGTTATAACGAAATCACATTTTAATTTCTCCTTTCTCTGAGTTTGCAGTAGAGCCAAGCAGGTTCTGGGCTAACGCATTAGCTACTCCTAGTTTTCTTTATTTTAATTGTTTAACTTGAGGAGATGTGTGTGACCAGATTTCACATCTGATTTTTTTTTATATTTATGAATATAGATTCAATGATCATTTTTATCGTTTATTACCTTATCATTTTAAAAGTACCGTACACTGACATTAATTTGGAGTACTGAATTTTCCCATTATCTCGGAGGAAATTTGCTTTCATTCAGTCGTCGAACGGTTGTCGGATTAGAAGGCACATCATTAGATCTTGACTATATTTTTTTTATACCGTTATCTTTAAACACATTATTAGCTCTCAAACGTAATTGTTTATATATCTGATTTACCGTTAAATTTTACCTGTAATTAATAATTGATTTGTTATTTAAATCTACTTAAGTTTGAAACTATAACTAACAGTTGCAATTTACCTTAAGTCTTATCGTTATATATTTTTACCTAGAATTTGAAGCATTTCAAAATTTACTTTTATTAGTTAAAGTATTTTTCATTCATTTTTGGTAGCATTTAAATAGTTAATTTAGAGTGAAGAAGTTAGGGAAAATTAAGGTAGGGTGCCTCACTTCATACACGTGCCGAACCGATCCTATAGAGCATATATACGCCTATACTAGTCAGGGGGAAAATTCAGTATCGATACTCTAAGGGCTATAACTAACTGGCCAATAAATTTTTCATGTATGCCATCAACTGGAGCTAAGAGTGCCTAGATACGTAACCACTAGCCTCATATCAAGGGAGCAGAACTCTGGAAGTACTTCCTGATTCGACTTGTCCTCTGGTAGGACAGTGGCAACTCCTGGCCGCCCTGAGTTATTGGAACCCCATCTGCTGGTTGGCATATAGCTCCAGGATCAGGACCTTGGACAGCAAACCCACCAACGGAAAGGCATTCCTACCGAGGATATTGTAAGGCAAGAATTTATAGATTGTTTGTAACTTCACTCTCATAGTTTTTATATACCTCGATTGTTTAAAAGTTGGTTATTTGTTACCAACTTAACAACAGAAAAATTGATTAATTTGTGATTAAATAAATAAATTGTAAAGTTTTCGTTATATTGTCGTTTTTCTTGTTGACTGTGTGTGTCCATTGGCCTGGCGCCCTTGCATAGTCCTTCTGCCAATTAAAGAACGAACTCACGCCACCGGATACAAACTGAGCAGCCTACCGGCACAATATCGCCAAGACATCTCTCTCGAAAGGTTCTATTGCTTCAAAATTGGCGCTACCAATGTGGGGCCCTCGAATATATTGCTTCAAAAATTGATACATTGGCTGAAGGATTTATCTTATAAATTTGGCCTGTGGAGGTGCACAGCGAAACAAGAAAAAATTGATTGCAACTGGAGTTCCAGTTTTGAGTAACGAATATCTAGTAATCTATCAGATTCAATTATCGTGGAAATTTCAATCATCTGTTGACGAACAGTATCGTTTAATAACCTAAATATTTTGATCATATTGTTTTATCGAATTCATTAACTTGAACCATTTATCTAACAAAATTGAGAGATTTAATAATTGTTTATTTGTCGTACCTTATATATATATATATAATATATCTTATTTACCGTTTATCTTATCTTGATCTAATTTACCGTTATCTTATTTACCGTGTGGAAGAATTATTTCAGTTATCGTTTCACCCTCTATATCTATTATCGCTGTTGAGTGAATTGGAATTATCTTACCGTATCTTAATTTATCGTTTCCATTTCATTCAATATTTAATTACCGTGGGGGTAAGCATACCTCTGAAATACTTCCCTATCTCGTTATCTGTTATCTTACTGGTTTCTCTTCTTTATTTATCTTTTATCTCATGTCCATTTTTCTTGCGATGGAACCCAACCATTTGAGAGTTAAGGAATTGGATTATGAACTGCAGATCCGGAGGATAAGGCCCATTGGGGATGTCGACTCTAAACGTAAGTTACTTAGAGGAGCCTTAAGTCAAGAAACTGCAAACCGAAGTTTTGTGCAGAGTAGTGTTGGTAGCCCTCTTTCCTTTGATGTAGATACCGCTGAAATTAGGGAAACTATCAACTTGAACACCCAAATTGCTAACTTTACTGGTTCTATCTCCTGTCCATTGTATAAAAGAATTTCGTCCCGTTTAACTCATATCTCAGGTAGAATCCATAGGCTGTCAGAAAATTCAGAAGAAGAAGAAAGGACAAAGGACGACTTGCAAACTGAACTTTTAATGTTAGAGGGGGATTTAGCCTTCAAATTAGTACCTTCTGCTTCTACTCCCCAAAGGACCTCTTCTGGTCATGAATTTACTCCCAGTCCTTCTGTCTCTCGATCTATCGCACCTTATAAGTGGAATCTCCATTTTTCCGGACACAATCCAAGGGAATCCGTTCATTCTTTCCTTGAAAAGGTTGAGACTCTCCGTATTGCTCGAGGTGTCACCAAGGATGAGTTATTTACTTCCGCTTGTGACTTATTTAAAGGGACCGCCCTAACTTGGTATAACAGCATTAAGGATAAAGTCAGCACTTGGGACCAGCTAGTCCAGAAACTCAAAAGAGATTTCTTACCGTACTTTTATGAAGAAGACCTACATAGGGAAATTGACTCTCGCACTCAAGGAATTAATGAAAAGGTCACCCTATATATAGCTTGTATGGTTGGTTTGTTCAATCGTCTTACCGTCAAATTAGATGAGAAAACTATCGTTAATAAAATTCGTCGAAATTTAGCTCCTCATTTTCTTTCCCATCTCGCTTTACTTCAAATTGATACCGTTGACCAGCTGTCTGACATCTGTAGACAGTTAGAAGAGTCTATGTCGTGGAGCAAACGCTATAAACCACCTCCAAGCACTTCTAGTAATTTATTGGAGCCTGACTTAAGTTTTTCTGTCTCATTACCTGGTGTACCCAAGAATAACTCTTACCGTAATCAAAGTTTTTCCTCCTTTTTATCGTCATCTCGCAATATAAGTACCGTTACCGTATTTGGCGTTCGTTGTTGGAACTGCAATACCGTGGGACATACTTATTCCGATTGCCGCCGCCCTAAGAAGCTATTTTGCTTTGGATGTGGTGCTAAAGAAGTCACGAAGAGAAACTGTCATCGTTGCCTATCTAGGATTCCAAAAAACGTAGTACCGACTGGAGATGGTCATCTGGATGCCGTCGCCAGTACTTCCAACCAAAGTCCAGGAAACAGTTCCGTTCCTCCTACCGATGCCCAAGGAAAAGGCAAGGGCAAAGGAAAGAAGTCCACGTAAAACCCCCTATCTCTTCCACCCGCAAGGAGTGGACTCTTTGGCTTAAAAAAGTCAGAGAATTTTGTCGTCCTTCCTGTAATTTAAGTCCTCTTTTCATTAATAAACCTCATGACAACAGGCCTTATCTAACTGTTAACGTTTTTGACCGTGAAATAACCGCTTTAGTGGATAGTGGTAGTACCTCTTCCGTTTTAGGCTCCTCAGGGTTCTCTATCCTCAAGGATTTCAAGTTACCGATTCAATATCATGATACCGTGTTAATAACTACCGCCGATGGAAACCCTCAAGACTTGTTAGGCTATGTCATGTTGCCGATTTCCCTTAATGGTACCGTTAAACACCTCAAAGTGTTACTTATTCCGTCTGTCAAGCATAACCTTATTTTAGGTATGGATTTTCTACAGCTCTTCAAGGTAAAGGCAAATTTTTCTTCCCTATCTTATTATTATGGCCTCTCACAAATTTCAGCCATAAATACTATTCAAACGGTTTCCGATTTAACTCCTAAACAAGCTACCGAATTAAACAACGTAAAGGACCTTTTCCTGAGTTTATCGCCTGCTGATAGAATCGGCAGGACCCATTTAATAACTCATACCATCGACACTGGAAATGCAAAACCTATTTGTTCCCGTCAGTACCCCTTATCACCAGCGATGCAGAAGGAGCTTCATAAACAGGTGGATGAAATGTTGAAGCTTGGAATTATTCAGCCATCTAAATCACCTTGGTGTAGTCCGTTGTGGTTGGTAGCAAAACGTTCTGGGGAATACCGAGTTTGTTTCGATGGGAGAAAATTAAATGAAGTCACTGTTCCCGACCAGTACCCCATGCCTTTAGTGGATTCTATCTTGAATAAACTTCGGGACGCCAAATATCTAACTTCCATTGACTTGAAGCAAGCGTTCTTCCAGATCCCTTTAGATGAGTCCTCCCGACCTAAAACTAGTTTTGCTGTTTATGGAAAAGGTTTGTTTGAATTTTGTGTTATGCCTTTCGGTTTATCGAATAGTCCCAAAACTATGGTTAGATTGATGGACACTGTTATAGGACCATCTTTGGAACCCTTTTGTTTTGTTTTCTTGGATGATATTATCGTTGCAACACCTGACTTTGATACGCATATTAAGGTTCTTAAATCTGTGTACCAACGCCTTAGGGATGCAAACCTGACAGTAAATTGGAAGAAATGTGAATTTTGCCGACCATCCCTAAATTATCTGGGTTTTATTGTCGATAGGGAAGGTTTACGTACCGACCCCGAAAAGGTTTCTGCTGTACTGAATTATCCCACACCAAAGAACACTACCGAGATTCGTCGTCTTCTTGGCCTAGTGAGCTGGTATAGGAGGTTCATTAAGAATTTTGCTGCTATTTCCGCTCCCATTTCTAACTTGCTACAAGGAAGGAAAAAGGGTCAGCCCATTGTTTGGACCCCAGAAGCCGACAAAGCTTTCGATGAAATTAAAAGGAGCTTAACTTCCGCCCCTGTATTAGCCAGTCCCGATTTTTCAAAACCTTTTGTTGTTCAGTGTGATGCTTCCGATTTAGGTGTAGGTGCTATCCTGTACCAAGAATGCGACGGTTTAGAACACCCTATCGCTTATGCTAGCAAGACCTTGAATAAGGCTCAGCGTAACTATTCCGTTACCGAAAAAGAATTGTGGGCTGTTATCTTTGGTATAGAAAAATTTCGTGGGTACATTGAAGGTACTGAGTTTACCGTGATTTCCGATCATGCCTCCCTTAAATGGTTGACCAATATGTCGAGTCCCTCTGGAAGATTAGCCCGTTGGTTAGTTCGGTTATCTCAGTTTAACTTTAAGGTTGTTCACCGAAAAGGTTCCCTAAATGTGGTGGCCGATGCTCTATCTAGATCCATCCCTGAACTAGCTGTTTTAGATCTCGCAAACCTTAAACCTGACAAGTGGTACTCTTCCATGATTGAGAAAGTAAATCGTCATTCCGATAAATATCCTTCTTTTCGAGTAGAGAACAACATCTTGTATAAACATGTTTTTGCTCACCATAATATCGTTAGTAACACTTCAAATTGGAAAATAGTAGTCCCCAGAAGTAATAGGTTGGAAATATTCCGGAAATTCCATGATGATGCCACTGCTGGACATTTTGGCATATACAAAACCCTAAATCGTATTTTGGAATTGTATTACTGGCCAAAAATGAGAAGAGACGTTTATCGTTATGTCCGAATGTGTGATACCTGTAACTCTTGCAAAGCATCCAACTTACCTCGTGCTGGATTGATGGGTTCATACCGCAATATTAATTTTCCGTTTCAGATGGTGTCAGCTGATTTATTAGGTCCTTACCCTAGGTCGAAGAATAGGAATCAATACTTGTTAGTTGTTGTCGATTGGTTCACTAAATTTGTGTTAGTTCATCCCATGCCAAAAGCTACTTCAAAGAACATCACTAAATTCATTGAAAACCAACTGTTTCTTATTTATGGTGTCCCTCAGGTTTTCTGTTGTGATAATGGCAGTCAATTTATTAGCAATGACTTCCAAGCCCTTATGGGGAAATATAAAGTTCAAAAGATATTTTATAATGCCAAATACCATGTCCAAGTTAACCATACTGAGCGGGTTAACAGGTCAATTGTCACTTGCATTCGAAGTTTTATTTTTGACAACCATAAAGACTGGGACGTTAATATTTTTAAAATCGCTCAAGCCATACGTCTAGCGAAACATGAAGTTACCAACTTTTCCCCATCATTTTTAGTTTTCGCTCGAAATATTCCACTTTCTGGTGATTATTATGGGAAAATATCTGACAACAACAATAGCTTCCCACAAATATCCGATAAACTCCGGAGACTTGATGATATACAGGAATTGCCCCAACTGTATGAAGATGTTCGTGAACGACTACGTAAGGCCTACCAGAGGAATGCCCATCACTATAATTTGCGTAAACGGGAGGTACAGTTTCATGTTGTGACCGTGTTTGGAAACGAAATTACACGTTATCTAAGGCTATTAACGACTATTCCGCCAAACTAGCCCCAAAGTTTATTCCCTGTATCGTAAATAGGAAACTTTCGAATCTCGTTTATAACTTAAGGGACTTTTCTGGTTCTGATTTGGGAAATTGGCATGTCAAAGACTTGAAACCATATCTTTCCAACCCTGACACTGAGGATGAACATGTATCGGATGATTCTTCGGACTCTGAATATGATTCTGCTCTGGACAAAGTTAAGTACCGTACCTCTTCTCTATTCTCTTTATCGACTTATCTTCATTACCGACTTATCTTCTCGTATTGGACTTTGATTTTGTATTATCGTATCTTTTATCTTTCTTTACCTTGTCGTACCCATATTTTTCCTATCTATCTATTTTTTTTAGTGGTCTCTTGGGTGGGCCTACGAATACCCCAAGGCGGTGAAACCATGCGCGGACGTAAAAGCCGTCCAACTGGATTCTATCTATTGCCACAACATCTAGGTCTTCTGTAGACTAATTCATATCTTCCCTATCTCTCGTATCATTTTTCGTGGTCTCTTGGGTGGGCCTACGAATACCCCAAGGCGGTGAAACCATGCGCGGGCGTAAAAGTCGTCCAACTGGATTCTATCTATTGCCATAACATCTAGGTCTTCTGTAGACTAATTCCTATCTCTTCTATCTATTTTCATATGGTCTCTTGGGTGGGCCTACGAATACCCCAAGGCGGTGAAACCATGCGCGGGCGTAAAAGTCGTCCAACTGGATTCTAATTATTGCCATAACATCCAGGTCTTCTGTAGACTAATTCATATCTTTCCTATCTATCGTTTCATTGGTCTCTTGGGTGGGCCGACGAATACCCCAAGGCGGTGAAACCAAGTGCAGGGGTAAAAGTCCCCTAACTGGCCCTATATATCTTTTGTTATACCATCTAGGTCTCGAAAGACTAAGTTACATTTTTCTAAGTCTCCAGGAGGGCTTGAAGAATACTTCTGGTAGTCCATGTTACCAACTAGGGAGTAAAAATCTTCCAAATGGTCACTTGCCTTTATCTATACATCCATGTCGTTGTCGTTTCATGCTGATTTGCTGTTATCTGGAAATTATCGTCCCTTCAGGATTGCCAAAGCTGATGACATTTTTTTATTTTTGATAGTATCGTTAAATATATGCATATATCTAATTTTGGTTCCCTTTTCTTTAATCCTCATTATTTTCACTAGGTTTTATCTTTCTAGAAGATCCATACCCTGGCTTAATGCTTTTACCTTATTTAAATTAGTTGAGTCATTCAGGTCTAGGATTTAGGGCTGTTAGTTAATTTATCTTGTCACCTTTTAGTGATACCGTCCCTGAGGATGAAGAGTTTATATTGTCATCACTTTCTAATTTTGATATCTCTACCTTTGTACCGTTAATGATAATTTTCACCGAAAATACCGTGTTTAATGCAACTTTTCTTGGGCGTAGGCTCTTACCGATATAAAATGCATTTTTAATTGGAGATTTGGTTTTCTTGCCTTATCTGCTGTTCCTTGAGAACAATTATCTTGAATTCCAATATCCCAATTCTCGTGTATAGCTGTTGAAATATTATCTTTTTCTCTTTGACTTAGGTTGTTAACGTTATCTATTGGCATTCCCTTACCTTGCTTATTTTATGGTAAATATCTTTTATAATCTATCTACGTTTAACTTTCAGAGGAATTATCTTTTTGAAGTATGATGAAGTGAATTATCTTATCGTTTATCTTGTAATCTCGTCTATCCTCTTACCGTTTGACTGCGAGGAAGCAGTGTACCGTATCGTACCTTACCGTGGCCATGGAAGCCAGTTATTGTTTTGGAGAGACTCCAGGCTCTGGACAGTGTGTTAGGGCTGTTATTTTGGTTGTAGGCTGGAGTTGCTCTATTTTGGAACTTGGACATGTAGTGCAGTGTTGCCGTCCTAAGTTCTGTGTTTATGTAGAGGATGGAGGTTTTGCGCAGTGTGTTAGAGCTGCATTTTCTCACTTTTCCCGCTTCAAAAATATTTACCGTTCTACCTTATCGTTCGTTTATCTTTTTCTATCTTCCTCTGAAAAGTAACAGGTTTTCTTGATATCTGATTTAGGTGTACCTGAGCGAAAGCTGTTATCGATTTTCAATACCTTATCCCTTTATTGGATGTGAAGTTCTTATTTAGATTTGATTTTCCTTGTAGAACAATTTTTGGAACTCACTTTCCTTCTGGATATCTGACCTGTGACAATATATCGTTTTCTATATCTTAATTTCTCTCAGATAATTTACCATATTTTGTGATTTCCATTTTCAGCAATATGACATCTGACAAAGGTATATTTTCTGAATATTTTCTTTTCCTTTTTCTATTTTTGGGTTTACCTTCTATTATCGTTCGTTTTCTTTCTGGGATCTATCGTAATATACCGTTCTCTTATTCTCTTATTTATTTTCCATGTCCAAAATATACTTGGGGTGGATTTAAATATTGTACCGTTCCCTATAGAAATCAGGATAAATATCTTTAGTTTTTCTAGTAGAAAATTATTTTTTATTTTTGATCAGGCAAATCCTGTCTCTACCTTGGTGCAGTGGGGATTCAAATATACACTGCAGTTGTTCTAAATTAAATATCGAGTCTGGTTTAGATGTAAATAAAAAGAATTGTGTTGTCTCGTGCATCTTTTGAAGGGTTTTCCGCATTGTATATGTAGAGTAAAACCTATTATCTTGTTGCCATACCAATTCCGTTATATCGCTATCTTTATTATGAATTTAGCTTTGTCGTAATAATTAGGCTTTTATCTGTTTTCTATCTGTATAGGCATTAGAAAAGTATGCTTTAGCTCACTTATCGTCCCTCTTAAATAGGGAGCCCTTATCCAGGTGTACTTTTGATGCCTAAGTGTTTGCTAGATTGTGGATTATGCATTTACCTTACCGTTTGTACCTTATGAATTATCTCGTTTGCTTTCCACAATCGTTAAGTAACACAATTATCTTGATGGCAACAATTCATTATTGTATTATATCTTTAACTTTATCAATTTATCTGCATTTAGCTTGCATTGTAAATATTACCGTGTCTTTTTTTTTTCAGGTTATCCTAACTTAAGGCTTATATCCATTTTTTTTTCTCTCGCTAACTGACTTGGGATCATTCCCTTGTATTATTATTATTGCTAAATACTTTGTAATTTTATACCGTTAAAACATTTTTTTTCCTTTTATCTACCGTCTACCTTTCCGAATTTTAGTACCGATATCAACTTTCTGTTGTTGACTTGAATTTAGTAGTCATTATCTTATTCATTTAGTTGGTCAAACGTTTCATAACTCACATACAGGGACCACCTAAAGTAGGTACCTTTTATCTTATAAATTTAATCTTTCCGAATTGAATATTTCATATCTTATCTAAGAGTATTTATACTACTTAGCTTCCCATGTCGCGATTCATTTTCAGAACTGTATTATCTTGGCAAAATTTAGGAAATTGATTTCGGAAATCTAATATCGTTGCTTATTTTGTAGGTTTTCTTATAGCTTACGAAAGGTTTTTTTTTCAGGTTGACCTTCTCAAAAAACCTTTCTTTACTCCGGGTTAGAGGGGTGTGTAACGGGTGAATTGCCGTTCTCCCCGTTACATTGTTATTTACTAATATTTGTCGTATTAATAAGTACCTTTTATATTTTTCAAATCACTTTTCTAATTATATTGTTTTCTGAACTGAGTTCTACTGTAATAAAACAGTGTCTTTATCTTAATAAATAAACACGTAAGTAAATATTCCTATTTTATTCGCTTATGCAATCGCTTTTTTCGCTTTTAATTGCTAAATCACAGTTAATTCGTTTGGAAGGTATTCTAAGTCCAACTCTGTCCTTTGATTTGGCGCGGTAATGTCTGACAGAAAGAACATCACGTGCTATTTTGATCTAACCTCCCTCCAAACTGGAAATATTAAATTAATATAATTTTATTGGGAAGAAGGAAACTGTCATTAATAAAATTTTATCTATGATTTAATTAGTAAAGTTTTGCTTTATTTTTTTATCGAAATTATATTGTATTAGTTCCCGTATTGACCAACTATTGATTAATATTCCTGCTTTCGCGCTTAATAAAATTCGAAATTTTAACATGTCATTTCCTTTCCCCACTTTTATGATCGGACAAGTGGGATTAACGCATGTCGAAGGAAGTAGATTTCTCTCTTCTGTTTCGACCGCCGGAAAAGACGGGTATGTGGGCGAATTTCGTTCTGAGTTTAACTTTTTATTGGGAAAATTCTTTATCTTTATCGGGAAAATATCTGCTAGAATTTGCTTAATTTATCGTTTTTCCTTATTATCGTACCTTTGATTGTAATTAAGCAAATTCGGTTTATCGTTATAGTTTGATTTATCGAATGAATTTTTTTTTTCAGTTTTTTTTATCGGCTATAGTGCATATTTTATCGTATCTATTAATAATTTTGGAAAGAAACTTTGGGTGAATCTGGTTTCATATTCATCTTAATATCGATATACCGCGTTTTCTTGCAACGATAAATAGTTGGTGGCTTAATTGCGTAGTTCATTAATTTTTTTTGTAATTTTTTGCTTTGCATCTGCGACGTAGTTGGCATCGATAAGCAATCGTTAGTTGCTAGAGTTTTCACAAGTATCGTGATTAAAAAAAAAATAAAGAAAAAGGGAACAATTATTGCCGGCCTCTTTTGCATTTTTAGGTATTGATGAATCTGGAGAATTTGATTGACGATATCTGCCAAGGATCAGGAAAGGACAAATTGATCCACTAGACGAGGTCTCCTGTGAGCCTGAATTTAGTAGCTGACGAAGCTCCCCAACTGGGTTGGACTGTGAATGACTGGGAATGATCATGTGAGTGACTTAAAATTTCTATTTTTTTCTTTGCATTTCGTTCAGTATTTCATGTATATATTTCTATTTTATTGAATTTGATTTACATATAGATATACCAGTAAATATATTAATTTTTTAAGTCACTCGCTGATCTTTCATTATTCATTGGCCCAGATTGGTTGCTTGTCTTCTTAGTTATAACGAAATCACATTTTAATTTCTCCTTTCTCTGAGTTTGCAGTAGAGCCAAGCAGGTTCTGGGCTAACGCATTAGCTACTCCTAGTTTTCTTTATTTTAATTGTTTAACTTGAGGAGATGTGTGTGACCAGATTTCACATCTGATTTTTTTTATATTTATGAATATAGATTCAATGATCATTTTTATCGTTTATTACCTTATCATTTTAAAAGTACCGTACACTGACATTAATTTGGAGTACTGAATTTTCCCATTATCTCGGAGGAAATTTGCTTTCATTCAGTCGTCGAACGGTTGTCGGATTAGAAGGCACATCATTAGATCTTGACTATATTTTTTTTATACCGTTATCTTTAAACACATTATTAGCTCTCAAACGTAATTGTGTATATATCTGATTTACCGTTAAATTTTACCTGTAATTAATAATTGATTTGTTATTTAAATCTACTTAAGTTTGAAACTATAACTAACAGTTGCAATTTACCTTAAGTCTTATCGTTATATATTTTTACCTAGAATTTGAAGCATTTCAAAATTTACTTTTATTAGTTAAAGTATTTTTCATTCATTTTTGGTAGCATTTAAATAGTTAATTTAGAGTGAAGAAGTTAGGGAAAATTAAGGTAGGGTGCCTCACTTCATACACGTGCCGAACCGATCCTATAAATTCTAACATAATAATTTTATGTGTATTACATATTATAATTATCTTAGAGCATCTATTTCATTGAGATAGCCTGCAGTGCATAAATATCGTGCCAAGGCTAGAAAGAGAGGGCAATAGCCTCTTGCTCTCTCTATTGTTCTCTTTTTCTGTCCTTAGGACGACATTTGTGCATTGCAGGCTACCTCCAGAAGGTGTATGCTCTAAAATTTTTATCGAGACCGCAAGAATTAAATAATTTGGTCAAGTGCGAGTTGGACTCGCATACTAAGGGTTCCGTACCAGCTTCAAGATTCGCAGTATTTAGTTTTCTAATTTTGCCCCCAAAAATTAAGATTAGAGTTTTATTTTACTAATAAACTTTCAGGGAAGCCTTTTATAATCTATACTGTCTGAATTTTCAGGCTCTATAGATTGGAAGATAAAAGGCAAAATTGGTCAAGTTTTAAATTTGAAGACGCGAGATGTAAGACCGACATCTAGGATTTTCAAGAGAATCAGTACACAGAGGTTCCGAATCTGGAGCCGTTCCGTGTAATTGCTGTTCTCCCTTAACTCCTAGGACAGAATGTCACGATAAAATTTTTCAGGTTACTTCACCTGTCAGAGATATTGAATACTCTCTTCGAGGTGTCATTCCTTTGTACGCAAGACAATATATATTATATATAAATATAATATATATTGTTTCTGGTCGGGAACCTTCATCAGTTGCGCTTCCCACAATTGAATGTCCTCTCGAACACTTCTTTATGCATTTGATGCATTTCGTTAAATTTGAAGACGCGAGATGAAAGACCGACATCTAGGATTTTCAAGAGAATCAGTACACAGAGGTTCCGAATCTGGAGCCGTTCCGTGTAATTGCTGTTCTCCCTTAACTCCTAGGACAGAATGTCACGATACAATTTTTCAGGTTACTTCACCTGTCAGAGATATTGAATACTCTCTTCGAGGTGTCATTCCTTTGTACGCAAGACAATATATATTATATATAAATATAATATATATTGTTTCTGGTCGGGAACCTTCATCAGTTGCGCTTCCCACAATTGAATGTCCTCTCGAACACTTCTTTATGCATTTGATGCATTTCGTTAAATTTGAAGACGCGAGATGTAAGACCGACATCTAGGATTTTCAAATTTAACGAAATGCATCAAATGTATAAAGAAGTGTTCGAGAGGACATTCAACTGTGGGAAGCGCAACTGATGAAGGTTATATATAATATATAATATATATTGTCTTGCGTACAAAGGAATGACACCTCGAAGAGAGTATTCAATATCTCTGACAGGTGAAGTAACCTGAAAAATTTTATCGTGACATTCTGTCCTAAGAGTTAAGGGAGAACAGCAATTACACGGAACGGCTCCAGATTCGGAACCTCTGTGTACTGATTCTCTTGAAAATCCTAGATGTCGGTCTTACATCTCGCGTCTTCAAATTTAACGAAATGCATCAAATGCATAAAGAAGTGTTCGAGAGGACATTCAATTGTGGGAAGCGCAACTGATGAAGGTTCCCGACCAGAAACAATATATATTATATTTATATATAATATATATTGTCTTGCGTACAAAGGAATGACACCTCGAAGAGAGTAAGTTTTAAATTATAAATTATTAAATCTGGCATTGAAATTATTTAAAAATACAAATAAAATATATTTTTCAAAATTTAAATAGTGTAGTTTCTAAAATGGGAAGTAAGTCGATGTTTAATATCTTTGCTAATATCTTTTAAACAAATGATTTAAAAAGATGATATATTTGTAATTCACATAATGGGCCTTTTATTGGATATATTACATGATGCGTTTGAAAATTGAATTTTTATTTTCCATTTAATCGCATAATTAGTCCCTAAAATTACTATGGAGGTTAATTTATTTTCAAAAATTTAGGTAGTATGGTTTCGGAAATAAAGCGAGAAATGAGAATTTTTTATATCTTTATGTTAATATCTTGTAAACAATTAATTAAAAAAAAGAAAAATATATATTTGTATTCCTCATAATGAGCCCCTTCATTTGATATATTGCATGACACGTTAAAAAATATATTTTTTATTTTCCGTTTATTTCTATAATTTGGCCCCCAATATTAATATTAAAGATTTCTTCGTATTTTTCCTGTAAATAAAAAAATAGATCTTATTGTTTGGGGAATAAAGGGGAGAATAGATAATTTTTTAAATATTTTTTTTTAAATATATTTTAAAATATTTATTTTAAAAAAATTTTAAAAAAATATTTTTATTAGTCATAATGAGCCCTGTGATCTGATATATTACATGATGCGTTAGAAACAAGTTTAATTTTTTATTTTCCATTTAATTCTATAATTTGTCCCCAAAATGAATATTAGGCGTTTCTCCTTATTTTTCCAGTAAAGTTCAGAACAGACGCTATACCTCTATTTTTTTTTCAAAATTTTACAGTTTATGGTTTCGGAGATAAGGGGGGGAATGGGTATTTTTTTATATTTTTGTTAATATCTTTTAATTAATTTAATTTAAAAATATGAAAAAAATATATTTGTTTTCGTCATAATGAGCCCTTTAATTTGATATATAACATGATGCGTTAGAAACAATTTTAATTTAATATTTTCCATTTAATTCTGTAATTTGCCCCCCAAAATTAAAAGTAGAGGTTTCCCCTTATTTCTCCAGTAAACTTCAGGTCAGACTCTATACCTCTATTTTTTTTCAAAACTTTACGTTTTATAGTTTTGGAGATAAGGGGTGGGGGATGAGTAAATTTTGGTATATTTTCGTTAATATCTTTTAAATTATTTTTTTTTAATTAAAAAAAAATAGATTTGTTTTCCTCAGAATGAGACCTTTCGTTTGATGTATTACATGATGCGTTTGAAAAAATTTTAATTTTTAAATTTTCATTTAATTCTATAATTTGCCCCCCAAAATTAATATTAACGGTTTCTCCTTATTTTTCCTGTAAAGTTCGGGCAACGTTCTATATTTCCTATTTTTTTCAAAATTTTAGGTTCAGTAGTTTCGGAGATCGGGGGGGGGGGAACGATCGATTTTTTTAGTTTTCCCCCCCAGAAGTACCCATAAATCAAAATTTCTTCTTTTGCGATATGTACTCCTGATTGGGTCACCAAACTATACCTTTTTACCAAATTTTAACTTCTTCCGTCCAGTAGTTTAGGAGAAAATTGCTGTGATGTGACAGAGGCAGAAATCCTGAGTGATATTAAAGGATATCCGTATACTGTATATACGGAATCCTAAAAATACCCAAAATATTTCAATCAATTGCCAAGAAATCTGATTAGATTTTGGAATGTTTTTAAAATATTGTAGCATAAAAGTCAATTGTCTCAATTTCGCAATAAAATAGAAAATTATCGACAACATTTCTCCAATTTTAGTACATGATAAAAGCCGCTCAATGACTGCAGTATAGTTTGTTTTTTTACTTACTAGTTTTCTTCGAAGATACAGCTCCTTGCTGCTTCATTATTTATTATTGTTATTGTGCTCTTTTTAAAGTAGGTTGTATACATGAACTAGACATATTTTTGGAAAAATTCACCAAGATGCTAAATATTACAAAATTTAGTGACATGTATCAAATAATGTAACCCTATAATCATGACATAGTACAAAATAATAATATAATGTTAGTTGCATTAATAATAACGCCTGAAACATTCCAAAGTGATAATTTTTCAACTTTTTACAATATTGGGTTGATTGTGGAATTATAATTCTACTTATTATTAAAATAGATAGATACATGGTTTATTGGATTTAATTTATTTTATTATTTTATATCTTGATAGGTAATTTTTTTTGATGTAATATATTCCACGAAATTGATTTAGGTCACCCCAGGAAAAAACTGTACATAGAAAACACCCAACTATTTGTATATGTATCAAGTTTGGTTGTAAGAGGTAACTTTCCACACATAATTTCTGTCGTTCGTTAGGCATTTGGGAACAGGTTGTGCCTGTTGTTTTCTGATATAACTAAATCTGAAATATATATATATATATATATATATATATATATTATAGCTATTAAAATCCTTGAATTTCGAGTTACTTTAGAACACCCCTGTAAAGTTTAAAATTTAGTAAAAAAATCAAAACACCTCTCTCTGGTCGAACGTTTTGACGCGGCGTATCACGAGGCGCAGCCGAACTTAGTCGCCACCCACAATTTTACTATGTTGCCGCCTCCGACATCTAGTTGCGACCGCGCAGTCCCTCTGATAAAAACCGCCTCTGAGATTAGACGCTATAGTTGTGAACAAGCGACTTTTGAGTCTAACTTCAAAACATAAAGGCGAGATTGTTTACACCGCATTTTTTGTATTTGTATTTTTATTTATCAAAGGCGTCGACTCTAGTATGTTTGAGAATTTTCGAGATCGAGGTTAAGACTATAAAAGCGACGATTGCGCCTGGACACTCAGTCCACAATTAGCGTTTGGAGCGATAAGTACCTATCTACTTACAAGCTAGCTTGCGAATTGCGAATTTTACAGGAAGTGTTTATTCTTTTGCTGTCTGCTGTATTCTGACTGTATCAGTTTTGTACATTTCTACGCCGTCGCGATTGTGCATTATTTTGACCTCACCATTCTTAATAAAGAAGAGAGGAACGTTGGCTTACTAGCGTTAAACGCATTGCCGCAACATCTTCTAAGAAATCCGAATGTTTAAAAGCAGTACGCGCGGAGTATACAGCAATTACCGATCCAGAGGATGATACAACGACGTCAAGCTCCACGGTTTTAAAGGTGAAAAAAAGGAAGTATGATAAATCATATATCAGGTTCGGATTTGTTGATTCCAACGGCTCACCTCTCTGCATGTTATGTAGTAAACTGTTTCCTAATAGTTCCATGGCACCTGCCAAGTTGCATCGACATTTAGAAACTGTACACCCCGCGTCTAAAGAGAAGAATAATTTTTTTTGTACGTAAAATAGAACAGTTATCTGGAAGTTAAAAATCTATGATGCATGTAACCCAAACTATCAATGAAAAGTTTTTGAGTTAGCTATCGCATTGCATAAGCAGGTGAAGCCCACACTATCGCTGATAATTTTATAAAGCCATGTGTGTGTGTGTGCAACAAAATGTATACTCGATGAAAAATATGCATAGCATCTTTCTACTGTGCCGCTATCAAACGATACTGTTTCACAGCCAATTCATAATCTGGCAAGCTACGTCAAACAATAACTAGTTACACGTCTACAAAAAAAAAACACGATTCGTCTTGCAAATGGATGAGTCGACGTTGCTGGTCTGGCTATCTTGATATGAGATATCCATATGAATGGTCTTTTGAAGAAGACATAGCAAACTAGAAAAGAAGAACTAGCTTTCATGAAAACCACCCTCAGAAAAAATGGCTACAATAACCACACCATCAGAAAAGCAATAAACAAACAACAGGATGAGAAAAAGAAACAAAATGATGACCAAGACTACGTAGCCCATGTAAGTTTACCATACATGAGAGGTACAACGGATAGAATAGGGAGATTTCTGGGTAAACACAAAATTCGAACTACATACAAACCCCAAACAACAATCGGAAAATTGCTGGGGAACCCAAAGGATAAAATGCCATTAGAGAACCATGGAATTTACAGCATTTCATGTGGAGACTGTTCCAAGTTATACGTCGGCCAAACAAACAGGCGAATATCCGCCCGTCGAGACGAACACAAACTATACATAAAGAACAAACAGACCACCTCTACTTTGTTCAGACACGAACAAGAAACAGGGCATAAAATAGAGTTTAATACTTGTAAAGAAATCGCCAATGTCGAAAACTACAAAATCAGAACAATACGAGAAGCGATTGAAATTGAAACCCGAGATACCATAAACAAGAGAGACGAAGCTTTAAAATTATCACCTTTTTGGAAAGCAGTAATCCCATATCAAAATAACAATACAACAAAACCAGCAATAAACCCAAATAATCCGATTACCCAAATTACCGACAAAAGCCATAAACACCGTAATTGCACTTTAACCCAACCTAATAAACAAGATAAAGTACCTGAGAGATTAAGTACTAATGAGGGCTCACAGGACAGGTATAAATTGAGATCAAGAACCAGAAATTCTTCAGTTACTTAGTATCTTTTGAGAAAGCCACATATGATTTTGGCGAAACGTCAAGTGATTTTTCAAACGAATACAGACGAACGGATGTACACCGGAATAAATCATATATATATATATATATATATATATATATATATATATATATATATATTTCTTGAAGAAAATAATCTCAGTTGGAACGATTGCATTGATATTACAAGGTGCCGTGCGGCGTGCAACCAGTTACCCAAGTCACTGCTTTATGTAGAACTAGGTCGCTGGCTGAGGGTGCCCGTAGAATAATCACGATCTCGGGACGATAAGACTATAGCAGGATTACGAGGTACGGTGCGACGTTCAGGCAGCGACTGAGTTCACTGCTTTGCGGAGAATTAGGTCGCCCCTAATATCAGCGACCAACTCAATCACAGGCCAAAGTCACCGGTAGACAAATATCGCCCATTACTAAGGAGCAGTGTCACGAATAAAAAAAGCGGCTAATTTCAGCTATTGAATCCTGCATAGACAAGCACTTGCGATGAATCAAATGCCATCAAATCTAAAACTAGTTATGGATGAATCGGTAAAAATAATTAATTTTATCAAATCTCGACCACTACAATCCCGATTGTTCTCATTATTGTGTGAAGATTATGGCAGCAAACATAAAACGCTGCAGCTCCATACAGAAGTGCAATGGCTGTCTCGGGGTAAAACTTTAACTTTTATGGTTGATATCTTTGCAAGGTTCCAGGTCTGTAACAAAGTAACTGCCTTCAAAACAAAATTAGATTTTTTGATTATTTGCGTTGGTAAGAGAAGAATGGAAAGCTTTACGTCACCCAGTGAGTTTGCTAGCGATAACGACTGTATCAAGGTGATGAATTGGTCCAATATTCCGTCCGATGCGCGCATCTTTTGAAACGCATTTTCAAGAAGAATAGAATACAGAAATGAAACTGAGTTCATGGATTCATAATCCTTTTTTACTCAACTTGCAAAAGCCCGAAAGTAGGTCAAATGAGGTATATAAATCTCTTTTAGAAATGTCATCAGACACAAGTATGAAGTTACTGTTCAAAACGACGCCTCTGAACTATTTTTGGTGCAGAATCCATGATGAATACCCAATGCTTGGCAAAATGGCTTTGAATATTCTTTTCCCAACATATTTCTTAACTGATGCAGCCACGAAAACAAAATACCGCAATAGACTGGACGTCGAACCTGACATGAGACATCACATTAGTTTTCTTCTTTTTGAATATATTTTATTATTATACTTGGTATGGAGTAGACTAAATAATAAGTGGTTACTGTTACATTGTACTTTTATTATTCTTATTATTAAAGGATACACTTTAAAATAACGATTGTTTTATTGTAGGGTTCCGTCGTCGCTTTCCAAAAGCGTCCCGTCACTAAAAAAGTTTGAGAACCGCTGCGTTAGAAGATATAAAGCAAAAATATTTAGAACAGAAAGATTTAATCTCTTGCTGCCTTCACCAAAATGTAATATAACACATTTATTAATGTGGCTTGTCGAGAAACTGTCTTACTTATTGAGTAAGTGAGCTAGAACGAAGCGTGGCCGAGTTTAGCTAGTATTCAACAGGCATTATTTAAATTTGGTACCGTCTGGGGAAATATGATTTAGTAAATATGTCTTGCTTGCCCTAAATTAAGACATCACGACAAATATTGGCTGCTAATCAAAAACCCTTTTATGTTAAATAAACAGTTTTCTAATAAAAGTCCATAAGAGGGCTATATAAACTTTATAGCAACTGTTACTGTCAAAACTTTTCCTGTAAATCACATAAAAACACCATCAAAGAAATCACCCTCAAAGACCTCGTCAAATAGAAAGGTAGTCAGCCACCTTTTATCGAACAAACATCCTCCCAACCATCTTCTTTGTCATTGACATCCTATGCGTTTCAAATAAAGCATCTCTTCTTTCTGTTGCATAGTTTTCTTTTATGATGGCTTTTCCTCGTCTTCCCAGAGAACATCCCCCAAGGCGGTATTGATTTTAAAATGTTTTCGATAGAATTTCTTTATCGTTCGGCGTGAGTTAGTGGTTGAATAATAGTTGCTTTGTTTTATTATGTTGACATTAACGTGAAGCTATCTGAAGCGAAATTCGGTTAGAAAAAGTTTTCTTATTATTGTATGAAGGAAAGTTGCCAATACAAATATCGCGTTTAACAATTAAGTGGAAAGGAGGATATATTTAGACGACATTGCGGACGTCGCAGTGTGGTGCATATACCACAGAATTTAATTCAATATACGTTTACGAGGCTGGCTTTATGTGTAACTTGGTTCGTAAAGAAAGATTGGTAACTCGAGAAATCGGAAAATGAAGTTAGACTCAAGAGAAAAATGTAAGTAAAAGGATAATTCAAATCTCTTATTTATAGACTTTGTATTTATGAAAGGTACCGTATAATAACATTCGCAGCTCGTGTTTTTCTTCACTCCAAAGTCTCGAATTTGCTTCATCTTATTTCTTTTGTTGTGATTTCAGGGTCATCTGTTGTACTTTGCTTTTGTTAGTCAATAATCATTCAAGCATATGTTTTAGCTCTTTTAAAAATATTTTTTTATATTTTTACAACTACTTATATTCTATTCGAATGGGAAATTGTTATGCAGTAAAGTTTTTTTTTTAATTTTCTGTTTATTTTTCATTTGCAACAAAGTGATTTTGATCTAGTGTTTGTACTTGAAATTTATTTTTCTATAAATTCGCCACAATCGTAAAAAAGAAAACTGTTTAGAGTTCTAGTAGTATTTAGACACGTTGTGCAACAGAGCAAAAATGCCAGTGTTTTAATAATTACTTGGACCTCTGGATAAATAATTTTGTCTTTATGAATTCACTTGATTATCCAGTAGTTAATACGACAAATTAGTTTTAAAATATCTACAGGTAAGAAATTTGACTGAAATGACAATGGGTGTAATGTATAATGATCAGATTATAAAGAATAAAAACTATATATAGAATACAGAAAAAATTAATAGCTTAAAATTTGTGTCGTTCATCTTTATAATTAATCATCATTCAATATTCAAAACCACCAACAAATTACAATTTTTTTACCTTTTTACAAAAAACATAATAAACATCGCGAGGTGGTGGAGGAGCATTGAAAGAATCACTGATATAGGAGGGACCGCATATTTTCTGAACATATTAAGGAGCTACCAGTCATCATCAGCAACAAGAAGATAACTCAAGGGGTGTCCCAAAGGTTTGTTCTAGGCCTTTAGTTTGGAACGCCATGTATAACCTCGAGCTATGGCTTAGTATACCAGCGGGCTGCATCACAATTGCGTATGCAGATGACTTAATACTGGTGATTTGCACAAGAGAAGTGGATTACCTGTGGGTAAAAGGAATGACGGAATCAGAACTATTACCCAGTGGTTTACATAATACCATCTAATGGTGTTAACCGATGAAACGGTGGTTATTTTGCAGGGGCCCAGGAGTCGGCGTATGATTAAATTTAAACAGGAGGCCGCTCAGATAGTTGAGCACGGTACTAGATAATGGGTTAATATATAACTATCACATAAGGTAAGTCACATCAAAAGCTAGTAGGGTGACGCCAATACGAGGCACATGACTTCGTAATGTGGAATACATAAAATGTCCGAAGGCTGCCATGTTGGACCTGAGGTAAATGCTAGCGGAAGTAGCAAGTGAGTATAGAACCGAGTAAGAGAATGGAAACGGTTTTTCGAGTGGGATAAGCTGAGGACTAGAAAGACGTCTAGACACTTGGCAAGAGCTGTGGAAAAGAGACATAAGTTGGACAAAGATCTTGATTTGTGTTGTGGGTTACGATTACGTTCAAGCACAAGAGTTACTTCAAAAATTTTCAGGTATAGACTGAAACGAGCTAGAAATGTCATGTGTGCCCACTGTTATCAGAAAGCACAGCTTTGATTACAGGTTTCTCGAATGTGAAAGGTGATATTATTGATAAGAACAACGGAAGTGGAGGTGCTATCGGATTTTGCAATGAAAGTAATCCGTACGACGGAACAGTAAGAGAAACAAGTGTCTGATATATGAAGGGTGGTCATCTTTTAACGAGTTAACATGGTAGGGGGTTGACGTAACGGTCAGAGTATACGACGGAATCTGTGGTATGATGCTTCAGGAGTGTTTCAGATATCATAAAGTCCATAAAGGATTTTATGTCGACAAAAAAGGTAAATACGTAGTTCTGAAAATAAATTATAATAAAATAATAGAAACTAAAGCTCAACATCACCCTCCAAAGAGCTCTAACGAACGTACAACTTTGCCACGGTATTACGGCGGATGAGGATTGGTGGATATAAGCAAACTACTATATCAACAAATTTCTAATTTACGTAGTCATTTCCAGAAGCTCGCAGAATTTTATGATCTACACAGAATTATATACAAAGTTGATGTCTCAACACTATTGCGATTGAGAGAACAACAAGTCCAATTGCACCACCAGACAACTGATCAAAAACTGCTGAAATGGAATGTCGACAGTTCAGCATCGAATTACTGGTTGATCTCTGGTCATATGTTTTCTGAAACGGAAGGCTTTATATTGGCAATTCAAGATCAAGTAATTCCAACTAAGAACTATCTAACGTACATCGTTAAAGACCCCTCTATAAACAACGACAGATGGTTGCCAAACATCTGAATCTATCCAGCATACCACAGGAGGTTGTCAAGCGTTCGCTGCAACTGAATACAAAGAACGACACGATACTGTGGAAAAAATTCTGCACAAGAAAGTAGCACTGACACTAGAACTATTGCAGTCAATAATATAACAATTAAGCAGGCAGAAAAAATAGCCAAATACAGGGATTGGGAATTTCAAATAAAGTTCTTGCCTTAGAGGGAGTGTGCATGCCATACATTGTACGGTCAAGTCGGGGGTAATAAGAATAAATAAATATTTTTTTCCAAATAATTCCTTTCATTAGTAAAGTTCTCTGTTATTTCAAAACTTCACAACTTTGATAAGGTTGATTTTTGCCAAATATTCTGTTAAGTATATTATTGTTCCATAAGCCAGCTCCAAGCTTAATACAGTTAACTTAATTTGAAACCGATTTCCTGTTTACCACATATTTTTCATACTTTCATCATATACTTTAGGTACAGTCGTGCATTCTTCAAAACGTCATCATGAAATATTATTTCGATTAGACATAATCATATTGCTTATAAAAAATTTATATAATAGCATGTTACAATAATTCAACCTATACAAAAAAGCTATTTGAAGAACACGTTTTTAGAAACCTACGTGTATGATATTTTTATATTCTCCAAGGATTGGTGTCAGTTTTTCCACAAAACTAATATACTTTATGTCAGTATTTTTGTCATGTTTCTTTTATTGGATTAAGAAGAAATTGTAAGCCCCGATGCTGGCAAAGGTCTGTCATTAGAATGTAATATAATTTCAGCTCGTTCACTTAAGTAGGTTTAATTTGTGGAATTTTACCAGAAGTTTTATAATGCGGATAATTTACTTTGCATTCAAAAACGAATCTTTATTAATTTTTGTAGTACATTATAATTAGTTACTTTTTCTAAAAAAAATTTTTCAGTTCTACTCGGATTCAGAAGATAACTTGAAGTTTGCAGTCAGTATTGGTAATTGTCGGTTTTGTGTTCCGAAGTTATTATCGAATTCTATGTATATCAAATGTCAGAAGATGCAAATAGTACAATGTACATAGTTGTCTAATTGTTTTGTGAAGAATATTTGTGACTTTTTCTAGTCTATTTTTAGGATTTTTGCGAATGACTCGAAGGCAAAAAACTGGATATTAAAAAATCCAAACGTCTTAAAGGTCTGGATTTCACCTGGATGTCATACACAGACTTTGAAACATTTGGACTTTTAAATATAAAGTATGATATTATTTTCCCCAAAAACCATAAAAATAAATATCGTAGTCAATAAGGTTTCAACTTGAATATACTGTTAAAAGCTGTAACGAACTAAGAAGAGAAAAAAAATTCAAATATATTTAAGAATTCAGATTTTGCGCGTATTTGTGGTTACTGTTTCGAAAGTTATAATGGAGATTTTCTTGCATAAGCGAGTTAGTCAGCTGATATTTTTATACTTGTTAGAAAATGCAAGTACTTATATCATTTTAATGTAACACTAACAATGAATTTACAGTTTCCAGAAAGAGTGCATTTGTACATATTTAAGTAACAGTAGAAACAATAATTTACCCACACATAGTAATTTTTGAATACACTCAATAAAAAAAATGCTCGCCCAAAAAATCATTTCGTAAACAGAAAATAATCACGTACTTTGATATTTCATGTTTTTTTTGATAAAAACACTACAGTTAGAGATAATATATTTTTGAAAATCCAAATGATTCATACCCTAAATTTGACCTCGTTGTCAACGAAATTATATTTATTAAGTACTCCAAAAATAAAAAAAAAACTAGAATATGTCACAAATATGTTAAAGAAAACCACAAATTTGGCCAATATCAATTGGATACTGTTAAAAAATAGTTACTGAGTTTTGATGACGTTTTCAGGAAAGTGTTGTTTCACATTACAAAATCAAGAAAAGCAAAGACAACAAAACATTATAACGTAACTTTTATTCTACTATCGTCTTAAACAAACTTCAATTAATTATGCTGTTTATTTTTAGATTTTTCATTGAAGTATTTAATAATTTGTCGCTTGGAATCATAAATTAGCCGTTTCCTAATTAATGTTTGTGTTAGCTTTGCCCAGCAAAGAATTCTGCCTTACTGCTTCTTTGTAAAAATTAAGAAGTTAAATTATAGAGGTAAAGTTGATGACCTATCTGAGCAAAAAAATGCTGGAAATGAAGATATTTAACAAAATTAAGAATAATGTAGAGTTGCGGAGGGAAAAACTAATCAAAACCTGAGACACAGTGCGAAAGCATTTTAACTGTATGAATTATATACTATATTATAATTCAGATCTATAAGTGTGACATAAAAAATTGCAATAACATATTTCTCATTTTTTGTTTCTACAAACAAGCTTCAGGACTTAATCCACTCAAGGATATCTCAGGAATCACGATGTTGTAATATCTTTTCAGTCAATGTGCTTCTGATATATTTTTAATTATTAAACAAGTTGTTTGTCATTACTTAAAGCTAGTAAAGCTATATAATATTGAATTGGGGAAGCCGTTACTTTGTGATAGTCAATCATAATGATCAACTGAAATTAATTTCTTTGTTTTCTATCACTGGTTTTATTCACACTACGTGATTAGTTTCGACGCTCATGCCTCATTTTCAAACGTATACACATTATTGAAAAAATTGAAAAACCAAGTAACTAAACCATTTTTAACAAAAACTTAAAATGGTTTAGTTGCTTAATTTTTCAATTTCATTAATGTATCGAAACTAGTCATGTAGTGTGAATAAATTCAGTGAGAGAAAACCTTGACCATATAATATGTTTAGTATATACATTTGTACCTTCACAAGGTTTAAGAGATCTTTGGTGCAAAATTGTTTGTTTGTGACTGTAAAAATGGGTTAGCGATTCGTAACATTTTCATTGTTTTTGACAAAACTTTAGGTCTTTTTAAAAAATATAATAAGATTTTTTAAATTATTTTCACCAGAACTGTTACTCCTCAAAATATTTAAACAGCATATTTAAACAGATTTGAGGACAATATTAATGACGATTAACTAGTCAATTAATCCAGTATAAAATAAATCCAAGTGATATGTTTCAAATAATTTGAAGAAATATTTCTAATAATACATAACCTCTTTTAATTCGATTGACCCTTATTAATGTTACGAAGGAGATAATTTACAAATTTAAATAAATGGGTTTCCCCCTTCGATTTTTGAATACACGATATGGGGATTTCGATTAGACAATGTGTTTCAGTTAGCAATTCTGTTTAGCGGCCTTTACGTTTTGGCATAAATAATTCCTAAAACATGGACAGAATATAACCAAGTGTGTTTTTGACAGTTAATCGAAACAATTGAGGTGAATAAGTTATACAACAACGGGAAATGCTGAAAGCAACAAGGAAATATGATAATTTGTAGCGTTCCATATAATACCCACTACTATTGGTCGTTGTTTTCATATTATGTAGTGCAACAAAGGGTAATTATTGTTAGTATGTTAAACTAATTTTGTTAATGGAAGTTCGACCTATGTTTTGTTTCAGATATGAATTTACTGCTTTGATGAAAAAAGTTAAATGTACTGATTTCCCATTGTTAGGAGGCACTTTTAGTAACAGAGTATCAAACTGTGGTATTAGTGGATATTCAAAAATATTAATATTTTCAAAATACCTGAAAAGTTTCACTGAGACGAATCAATTTTAATATAGAGCAGAGGCATCCGGTGATTATTACTATTTTCAGTGTGGTTTCACAATCAAAATTATTAACACTAAATCAATTAGAGTTAAATAGATGCAGCTCAATGTTGGTACAATAAAGTGTGCCAACCTTCCAAACAATAAAACTTTAAAATCTGGGCATTTGACGACAACCACTATTTAGACAAGATTAACGAAGACCGCTAAATGTTGGTACAATAAATTGTGACAACCTTCGAGACCAAAAATCTGGTCATTTGACGACATCCACTATTAAGTAAAAATTGAGGAAGACCCAAAAGTTTTTTTCTACATGTTTGTAATTACAGGGTTGTCGACTGTGTTTTAAAGTGTAATTGATTGTGGTCCCAGAAGATACCAGCATACATTTTAAGTTGTCGAAGCTATATTGAACGTATTCAAAATGATTCCAATACAAGAATATTCGTATTCTGTGTTAGGGACTCTGCATAAGCAACAAACGACTCCTTGGCACTTCACAAAGGTTTAACAGTTCTTCCTAGGAATCTTGATTGTGGTTTTTAAGGAAATTAAAACACGAGAGTAGCTAATTCGTAATACAAATTTTCCATTAATGTATGGAGGGGCATTATTAATAATGAAATCATGGGGCAGATGTTTTTACCGCAGGCTTGAGAACAGATCCAATTGAAATTATGTTCATAATTAGTTGCACTTTGATTGACCTTTCACATCTTGCACCTGGAGCTTATCCCAATAAAACATATGTTCGTCCTAAATAAGACGTGGGGAAATCCATTAGATTTTTATTTGTGTATTGATTATAAAACACTTGTCCATAAAGGATAAGAACTATGTACTGAAAGTGGGAAGATCCTGAAGTAGATTTGTATCCTAATCAATTTCTCTGGTTATTAATTAACACTTATTTGACCTTGAAATATCCATACAACTTAGTTATCTGTGTACGAAACAGGACAAGGCAAATTTATATATTATTCGGTTATAAAATTCAATATTGTGGTAAATAAACAAATATAACATCCAATTAATATACAATACCAGCACAAAATTTGCTTTCGGCTCTACCAAACATTCTAATTCTCTGTTTTCGATATTTTAAATTAAAGACTTGACGTACGTCAGATGTCAGAACTCCAAAAAAGAGGCACATAACCAGCTGTGAGCTGTGACGTAAACATTTTACATTCAAACAAACGGACTTTAGAGCATATACTTCTGGAGCATTTCATTTGACTTTAAGAGATAAAACAGAAAATTGTAGTTTTGTGGTATAAGGTATTGTCCAAAAATACTTCGTATTTGAAACGAAGCGAAAAGTTCGTTTCTTTGTAGGTTAGTCTCTGATTGTGGTGAATTTTGTTATTTATGAAATCATGTTTGTGTACCTTGTAAATTTACACACTTATTACTATAATTATATTAAGTATTTCAAATGAATTAAATTATTTTCTGTTAGGTAAATGGGAGACGGTTTTCAAAAGCAACCATCTCAAAAAAATTGTTTACATATAGGGAACTTGGTGAAATATTGAATTCCAGAGCAACGCTTTGTCGTCCAGGTACTTCTCATTATTTAAGTTATTATTTTTTTAGAGCAGTTATTTTGAAGAATAGTCTGAAGATGCTTTGATATTTATAAAATATATTTTATAAATATCAAAATTACTTAAATAATGTTACCATAATTTAATCTGTTATAATTAATGTAACCTCGGTATATGTATATTGCCAGAACATTAAATAGGTGAAGTAGGTTTGAATTATTATAATTCAAGAAATTTACACGTTATATGTTCTTTTGCAGTTATATTTAAATTAGAACTTACATTACATATTAGAATTCATACTTCAATCGGGACAAAATAGTGCCAGTTATTTTAATTGTCCTAAAAATTATATAAATTACAAAGAAAGACCAGAGAGAGGAAGATAACGAGAGATGTATACTTATTTCGTAAAAAGCTTTAGCTTCCATCTTTCAATCTCAAATGACTGCAGCTCTTTTTTAGAAGTTTATTGTTTATTAAAGGTTTCAAACAATAAATGTTCATAAAAACGTGCCTTTTGATAGTTTGCTCGAAAAAATCAGTACCCACCATATAAATTTTGCATATAAAAAAAACAATTCATACCCTAAAAAATATTTTTAAGAGAAGAAAGGAAAATAAATTAAGTATGACTATTATAAATTTAAAAAGTGGAATATTTTGTACAATCTTAACGATCAAGATCAAATATCTCCAGGACATTATAAAGTATGTATTTATATTTTCCGTGCAACTGTAGTTTGGGGATTTGGAACTTTCTCTCTAATTTGCATTTTACATACCTGGGATTTATTCATAAATTCACATAAATATGCACGTTAAACAGGGAACGTTCTAAATTTCGGTAGGCGATGTATTCCCTAGGAAAAGCCCTTAAAAGACGAAAGGTATATGTGGAGTAATTCACAGTAAAATTAATTTGATACGCTAGGATACAGTACAAAGCCTAAAGCTTAACTGGCAGGTATGATACGTGGAGAATGTAATGTTTCAACATGTTAACGTCCAATATATCATAGTTTTGTTCTTACTTTTATTTGATGTCGTAAATTTTCAGCCAGTGTTTTACAAGCATCATGAATTACACAAGTTTACTCATACCAGTAATGTTTACTAATAAATAATAATTTATATTTAAAAAAGAACCGACTTCAGCTGACTTAAAAAAAAACATTTAGAAACCGTGTGCAATCAATCACTATTTTCAGACATTCTTCTTTTTTATCTGATTTAAGGTACAATTCTTTTGAAAATTTTATCGTATTCTTATGTTTCCCTCTCATTTTCTCCATCTCTAATTTGTATTCTTTTTCTATATTTTCCAAATATTTTTTAACTTTTATTATTCCGACCTTTTCCATAAGTGTAACTTTAATTCATTCAATGTTGCATCCACACTATATATGCTTCTGTGTATTGGTCACCCCTATATAACTTATTTGTCTATAATTTTCTGAAATGTACAACTATAATTTAACTCCACACAATATAGCCACGGTCCTAATATTTTAAAACTACCCTGTATAAGTATAAACCCTCTCCACACTATTGCCTCTTTCTATTTTTCTATTGTTTAAATTATTCCTGTATACCTATGATTTTCTTTCCCCCTATTGTCAAGTATTCCATTTATGCAACTGCTCATAGTCTACCGTATATAACAAAATCCACATTTCTGAACCAGATTTTATCACTATAATTTTTACTCCACCATTTATATCAACTACTCGGTGTATGCAACTGCTTCTAAATTTTTTTGAAGCCATGTCTATAATTATATTATACCCCGTGCTGTAATTCAAAATAACTGCTTATGCTTATTTAACAAATTTTTGACACATCTGAATAGCAATAATTTTACTCCATCCTTACTTATGTTTAACACTATATAACTGTAATTCTACTTCACGTTATATTTCAATCATCCTGTATATTCAACTGCTAACGTTTTTTGACGTTTTCTGTATAACTATAGTTTTGTTCCACTCTTATTTCAACCACCTTGTATAAGCAACTACTTATGTGCCACCCATTACAACATTTTTTGAAGCACCCTGTATAACTAATTCAATTTCAACTTATATTTCAACCATCCTTCTTTAAAGCTGCTTATGTACCACCTAATATCACTGTATACCATACAGAAGAGATAGCCGGCATAACAAATTTAAGTTTCAATAAACTAATGGAATATTTTCTGCCATTTCAGGCGACTATAAGCCCCTTAACTTAACTTCGTCTCTAAAAGAAACTGACTTCAAATGAATCAAAATTAAAACCATTACAAACACCCTGTACGATGTAAGTATCAAGACATGCCATGAAAGTACATTTTATGATGAAAATTTGACATTTGCTATGATGTTTACACTTTTTTTGCATATATTTTTCCGATTTTCAGAAAAATGGTATGTTTTACGTTATAGAAAAATATAATAAATCAAGCTGGAACATATCTTTGCAGAATACAATTTATAATATTCAAATTACTTGAGCAGTTTTAGAGGAAACAGTGAAGTTTCATTGAAATTCCCTGAAATGTATTACTGTTTTTTCTGATTTTCTGGAAAACCGTAAATCTCACGTTATAGAAAATTATATGGTAACTTTCTGTAATATTCCTTAATGCAATGCCGTTTACATCATCAAAATTGCCTAAGCCGTTTTTGAATAATCACTGAGCATACATAAAAAAACGTGACGACGAATTGATAACCTCCTCCTTTTTGGAAGTCGGTTAAAAATACAGAAGTATCGAGTATCAAACAATTTAAATCTCGGACTATATTTATCTACAGCTATATAATATGTGTCAACACAGCTATATAATTTGTGTCAACAATATTAGATTCATTGAATTAATACAATTAAACAGGCTGTTAACATATTAGCTTTGTTAAGATAAGCTTTCTGTTATATCTACTCAATGTGTTCTGTTCTCCATTGTGTTACGAGCAGCGGACCCTTCGTGTGGCACTCTATTTGGATTAGATGAAGCTATTAACGCAGTGGAAATTGTGAAGACATGATAACGTTAACACTTTAATAAACGAATATAAAGAGTCGTTTTATTGTGAACTGTTTTGGTTGAAAATTGTAGCGTGAGTGAGAAAAATGTCTGACTGATGATTTTTCAGTCGAAATTCTTAACAAGTCTGCATTATGGTGAATGGTTCTTCACGTATGCCATTTTAATCCGCCCTAGGAATACTATTGTTAAGAGCTTTTTAGGCAAAATATGTGTTACAGTTAATATTAGAAACCTTTTGGTATTGTGGGTAGTTTGTTCATAATGAACAATTAAGAATAAAATTATGCAATTTTTTACAAACACGCTTATGTTTATAAACTATTGAACTAAAGCCACAGAAAAACCGCTGAAAAAATGCGCATGCCGTTTTCATGAAACTTACATAAACAGTAATAAAAAAGTGATATTCTTATTATGAGTTCAACAACGTTAACTAGACCTCTAAATGTTCAAATAAATGAAAGCACAAATTATATCAAGAATTCGAAAAGTTAAAAATTGGTGAACATGGCTGGAACCTAGATGTTGACATACAATTAAAGAATTCAATCATATTACAGAAAAAGAAGAACACAATACAAATCTGCTTTAATTTTATAAAATGAAAGCGATTTAGTCTGTAGAATTTAGTCGTTTATGGTTACCAATAGTCAAGGATGAAATTAGTATTATTAATGTTCTAGTTCTTTAGGTTTTCCTAGATTTTCCCTAAACCGAATATGGCCTCTGGAAATCAGAATTTTCTAATATCATTTTTGGTGAATGTACTTATAAGTTATAACAAAATCGTACCTAGGAATGCCACATTAAAATCTGAAGATAACTCTTTTAAATTCTTAAAATTTTAAAGAAGCTCTGTTATTTCACATTATCTTTAGGATTTGTTATGTACTACCCTGTACATATCAAGTTAGCAGAAAATTCTCTCAGTTACATTAGATTATATTATCCACATTTTAATGTCAAATTGTGAATTTTAGAATTATCATTGCGCACTTTTTAGTGTTTTATTTTTTTTTAAATCAGTTGTGTTAATTTTATTTGTCATTGAAAACCGGGTCTGAACCGTTTGGATTATTTGAAATATGCAGGTTTTCCTGTAATTGTAGAGTTATTCCCAAGAAATTCTAAAAATACAAACTAGATATGCCACAACTATCATTCAGGAAACCACCTAATTGTTGTTGATTTAAAACACATTTACAACACGACAAAGTACATTTAAATAAAAATTAAAAAATTATGGATGTATGGTATTGCCAAAAGACAATCATTTTCTTAAGAGGTCCTCTAACCCTCTCATTTGGGTGGTAACACATATATGAAATAAGGTTAAGATAAACTAGGACTGACACGTGACATTTGATAACGATCAAATTTTGAAAACCAAAGATAGATCATCATAGACATTATTTTGCAATAACATAGAGAAAATAAAAAGTCAGCAAATTGAGTTCAAACATCTTATTGGGAGTATTACTATGTTGTAATTTTCTAAAATTTTTTTTGGAAATTTGAGAGGTTTACAGAATTGTAATAATAGCCTAAAGCGGGAAAAAGGCATTTCATATCTATACTATGATGTTCCTTTCCTGTTACAACAAATTGCAATAGATAATATTTAAATTCTGTATGTCATGGTATTTTCGTGATTGTTGATATATACCATCTTCGAAAAGTTTCTTTTAAAATTGGTTCTTTCTCTGCTAGAATTTGGGAGTTATCAAAATCAACCAAATGGTTGTTATGTAGACAATGAATCGACAAGGCACAACTTTGTTTATTTAATCTGATGTCGCTTTTGTGAGATTTTATTCCTTGTTTTTATTTACAGTCTTTTCATGACACTATGAAAAGACCCCATCCTTTCCTAATTGAAAATGACTTTTGGCCAAATATGCTGTAATTCTAGTATGAACTTTGGGTTCCATGATAAACTAGCTTAAATTTCATGATTTTTATGTTATAAAAGTTTAACTTATGTCCGTCGAGAACTGTGTTCTTTTTATCTTTGTGCGGATTTTACGTACTCTCAAGAGTTGGTCATAGCAGCACTTTGTCCACTTATGTCTTTAGAAAGGGGCAGTTGGAACTTGCTGAACATGACAGCTGTTGTTCTAACCTCCAAAAAAAACTAGAAGTTTAGTAAAATTCCCTAATTTTTCAGAAGTAAATAGCGGGGCCTTTATAAGAAACTTTTTTTTAAATATTTAACTATAACCCAAATATTATTATTTTTTTTTATGTTTTCAGTGTTGGTTGCTTACTAAAAAACAAAAACATTTTATTTGTAACTTCAATCATAGAAAGGAACACTAATGCTTACAATCTTAGTTGGTATAATTCGATGAGGTCATTTCGGGTCAGGAGAGGTTAAACAACACATTTCGTCTCAATAATTCCGACGTACTGGTATATTAATGTGACCGAATATGCTTGTTGACTCTTGCATTGTCTCCGTTATTAATGACCCATTATAGCAACGACATGTGAGAAATATATCTTGCTCGGGACCAATTTTGAAATAATAAAACAACACCATTAATATCCGTTATAAAGACAACAAAATTGTTTTGGAGTTTTGACAAGTGGTAAACTTTAAAGGAGTCTAGCAAAAGCGAAAAATGGCATTTAGAAAATTGTTTATGTGTGAGAAGTGGAGCGCACTGAATATATTCGACTATTTTACAAGGAAAACAAACTATGGAAATTTCTGTAGAACTTTGGGGAACTTTAGCTAGTGGATTTGAATATCTTTAGTAAATCTGATATAATTGTTTTCAACTTTGTGTTGATTTTCCACTACAGTTGGCGAGAAAGTATTAAAGGAGCATTTGATATTCATTGTTAATTTTGAATAAGCCCTTTGATTCTGTAAGTTTATGTAATACAAATGTATCTACAGAACAAAATTATGGTAATGTAACTTGTGATTTAATAGTGCAAATCAAACTCTAATAATTGTTTCTTCCACCTTCAATGGTTAAGATAATTTAATGTCCTTTGAAATTTCAGTTACATCAAGTTAGCTTGCCGTTTAAATAGCCGAGTAAGTTGTTGCCACGCCCATGAAAAAAATGTTATTTCCTGAAGCTTTGTGGTATCTTCTAGTTTCTTTTTTGAAAATATGTAATAAATACTACGTCAATTCGCTATTCTTTAAAAAAAAACTCAATATTTTGGTAACTAACGCAACTGAAAAAGCAATTTTCAAGCACATTATTAAATAAGCAACAATTGTTAAAATAGAAATTAAAATGAAATGCCCAGAGAAGTTATTATAAGTCAATTGATTAATAACAAAACCGAAGATAGTTACAAAAAAATACTATTTTATGAGAAGGCGAACTGATAATTGACCTTCAAACAAATTTTTATTTTTTAAATTTAAGTACCACTTATCCAATCAAATTTTTTAACATTTTATATTTGCTAGATAATATTTAAAGAAAGAAAGACAAAATAATAATAAACGAAAAATATAAAATTATTGATTAAATTTGGTGGTCCCAATATATTTACAAAATTTATATTGAAAACATAAAATTGGAGAAACGATAAATATTTAAAAAAACATTACCTTTCATTAGAGCCCATCATCCGAAAATCAAATACCATTGTCATTAAGACACTTTGGCGACTGAACTTTCTTTTTGTGTTAAGAAGAAGTCAAAGTGAATTGAGTGCAACATATTATTCAAGATTTTCTATAGGAATTGCCTATTGGTCAATACATCATTACTGTAATCTTTTGGCAAGTAATTGATAAAAGCAAGTCCTGATGAAGCTTTTAATCAATAAAAGCATTGTACTATTCCGACTATACTACTATTATGAGAATTGAAGTTAGTTGATAATAATTTTTATTGCCTAACGAAGGAAAGAATAATATAATTTTAATTATCTCTAAGAAAAAAGAATATATATATATATATATATATATATATATATATATATATATATATATAAATATATATATATACAGTGAGGACGCGTGAGTTGGAACAAATTCATTTAAAATTCAGGTGTTGTTTTTTTGGAAAAACGTTCGGACACGTCGGTTTTTTTTGGACTGCGGTTTTTGTGATGATAAACGCATTTATACAGAGTAGGTCAGAAATAAATTGCTACCATCAACTTCATTTTTTCAAATGGAAACATTTGTTTTTTATTTTATTTTTAAATTCCGCATTGAATTCAAAGTATTTTCTATGTACAATGTTCTACACCGAAAATTAACAGTTATTAAAAAAATTACATTTCTTTCTAAACTTAAGAAAACAACGGTAAAAATAAGGTGTTTGTTGGTTTGAACCTATTTATTTACGTCTGGTTGTTATGATTGTTGGCGGTATTTTAGTCGCATGAGTGCAAACCCTTTTTTTAATGCTGGAGTTTATATCACTTGTTATTTCCATAGAAACTGTACTATAATTTTACTTCAAATAAGTAGTTGTCAAGTGCAGTTGCAAAGTTTCAAAGTATGGCGCGTTTAACTGAAGAGCAGCGAATTGAAATTTTGACGATGGTAGGATATCACGACAAAACTCGAACACAAGCTCAAGTTTGCGAATTGTTTAATATGAAGTACCAGTAGCGGCCTATTACACGATCGGTAGTTAGTAAAATAGAAAAAAGTCAAATAAGTAAATCTTCTGTTCTAAAATGCTTGCATAGAAATAAATGACACCCATACAAAGTTAATTTAGTTCAGGAATTTACTGAAGATGATTTGGACCGGAGAGTACAATTTTGCGAAATAATGATGGATAGATGCAATGCCAACCCGCACTTTTCAAGTAAGTTTTTTCCGACGAGGCAACATTTTGTTTAAATGGTTCAATAAACAGGCAAAATTTTCGATATTGGGCACCAGAAAACCCACATTGGATTATGGAAAGTCATACACAGTTTTCTTAGAAAGTTAAGGTTCCATTTGCAAAAATGAAGTTGATGGTCGTAATTTATTTCTGGCACACCCTATATAAGTGAGTTTATCATCACAAAAAAATATGTCCAAAAAACCGACGTGTCCGATCGTTTTTCCAAAAAACCAACACCTGAATTTTAAATGAAGTTGTTGCAACCCACGCGTCCTCAATGTATATATAAACATATGATTCAAGAACATTAATGACAATAATAATTGCGATTAACATTTATGCTACAAACTGCAGCAATTTAATAACAAAACTGCCGATTCAGCATTATAGTATTAGCAAGTGATTCGCTATTACAAATTCGTTACCCAAAAACCACAAATCTACTGAACAATACAATTAGGTTGGATAATTACTTTTCATATTACGTGAACATGGAATTTACATTATACCGAATTTGTTATGATGAATAAATTCCATTTCATGAGAGCACATTAATAATTAATATCATGTCTGAATACTGAATGGAAATCGACAGAGTTTAAAGTAATTGTGTTTGAATTATTTTTGAAGGTTGCGTATCATAAGTGATTTAACGGGCAACAACATGTCAGTAATTCTTAGGACAAAGATAGCGGATATTTGTAGATTTTGCTATAATAACAAAAGTGTTGTTTAACGCTTAATTTGGCAAAAGTTGATTCGGCAATACCTTTTGCAAAAATTTATTCGTTTGGGTTCTTTAGGTCTCTTAGGACCCATATATGGCTTAGTACTATAATTACGAGTTGTATCTTATAGGATACACTGTAATGCTTACAGTCCAAATGATCATATTGTTTATGTCTTTATTTACAATATAACTATATAAAAATGAAACTCAAATGTTATAGTCAAAAAAAAACTTAATTATTATGAAATGTGTAAAAACAGGGTTTTATTTTATATATTGTCGTTTTGATCCTGCTTTTTTTCCTTTATAGGGGACCATCATTTCGTTAATACTTTGCCGTTTTTCATTTTCAATTTGCATGTAGTTTCTCCTTATAATCAAAAATTTTATTTTGAAATAAGCATCGACTTTCTGATTTCTGTTATTGACCAAATGAATGTAACTTCTAATTTGCTGATAACGTTTCAAAGGCATTACATCGGCTATATCGTATCTAAATTCTTTGCTCCAATAGTCTAAATATGACAGCATATCTACTATACCCATTAGACTATGTATAGCTACGAAATCGAGAACTTGGTTTTCAACAATATTTATAGATTTTCCTGTTTCTTGTTTGTACTTCTTTTGGAATGGAAATGTCATCATTAGATATGTCTACTGGTAACTCGAATTCTTTATTGGACCAAGTATATGTTAAATTAGGATTTTTTCACATGTTTTTTTGGTTAGTCGTGTTTTATCTTTTCGGGTATTTTCCATCCCGTTTCCACTTTGTTTTATTGCGTTACTTTCTTGGTCTAATTTCTGTGAATGGGATCTGGTTTTTAAAGGGGTAAATACATATGATTGGTTTGTGGTTGTACCACTGACAGGAATGTGTTTGATAGGTGTTTTTATTTCTTGTATTGCAATAGTCTGTTCTTCACCCTGTTCTGAAGCAATATCATTACCTGAATTGTCGGTATAAATAATCTCATCAAGTTGTTCTGCAATGGAGCTGGGAAGTGAGGGAGCCTCAGATGATTCTGAATATGTATCCTAATCATTTATATCTAATGTAAAAGGTTTATGTCTCTTCCGAGTAGCTCTTATCGCATATAATCTTAGGTCTTTTGTATAATAGAACAAGAGGATATCCAAAATAAAACAATATCTTTAAAAATTGGTAATGTGGTCAGTAAAATACACAACAAAAGTGATCGCTTTTTTACAAAAATTGGCAATGTGTACTATAGGATACATAATATTAACATACTATTTTTTATAACAAAATATAATTTTTTTTCTGCATGTATTACAACATCGCATAGACTACCAACAAATACTACCTAATATTATTTTAAATAAATATCTGCAAAATAATTGTAAAAAATAATAAAACTTACCACAAGACACCGTCAGTTGCAGCTCACAGCAGTCATCTTAAAATTATTGTGGCGTAATTTTAACAAATCTGTGCAGATGGCTATACTAATACCAAAATTGTATAGAATAGACCATATTTGAACCACAAACCAGATGGCGTAGCTTGATTTTGCCATTTGCGCTAAATAATGTTTGATATTTACAGTGTATCCCATAAGATACATTATCAAATTAAGGGTTAAGAGGCTTCAAAAATAAAATCTTCCATTTAAATTGTAATGCTAATCAAATATTTTCCAGTGTTGTTGCCTATCAGGCAGTGAGATATAATAATGATATAAAGGAGTCCGTACCACAGAAGTATGGCTGCCTTTACAAGTGGAATCGTGCTGCAAGCAATAGCTACATGTCACTTGATTGACGTAAACAAGCACCAATCAGAAGCGAAATAACAAAGGGGTATTTGTTATTTCTGTCGCCAGGTGTTACATTTTTTTTGGCGCCTGGTGTACTCTATATTTATCTAAAAATTTTATAGTCCGTACGCCCATAACCGTCCGCCATGTTTTTAACCGAAACAACACATCACGTCTGAAATTTTCTAAAGTTTGTTTCAAATTGTGAGATTTTTATATATAGTTATTAGCTAGTGTTCGGTTATTTGAACAAATGGCTCAATGTAATATTTGCATCGTTATTATTATTGCAAACATTTATATGAATATTATCAATAATACACTATATAGTATAATTTTCGGTTTAAAATGCCGAATATTTTTAAATTGTGGATAAAGGCTATTCGACGTGAAAACTGGAAACGTTTCTGTTACTTATATATAGCAAACATTGCCTTGAATCAGGCTATTAATATAAGTTTAGTTTTATTAGATCTCTATGATCTCAGGTTACAACTAGCACGACACCCGTCACGAGTAGGTTTTCAGGAACTACTATACTGTAGCAATACTTTCTGAAGTCTTTGTCCTATATTTGTAATACTTGCATCACTAATTAACAAAATGCACGACGTCTTTTTCAAAGAGTTATCATGAGACTTCAAACTACAATTGGAATTTAAAAGTACACGTTCCTTTGGGTTGGAATTTCCGTCGTTTCATTCAAATCTTTCAGACGTTCAGTAAATCTCTCCTACTTCTATGGTAAGAGTTTTCTTCATTCTTTTCCTATTTTAGATTAAACCCGATGCGTTCGATACCAAAATTGTTTCACAGGCTGCTGACCCATATTTCTTATCGGAAGAGCCGCTCAGCTAAAAAATTAGTTATCATCTGGGCCAAAAAGGAATGTCATATTCGAAGCTCTCCGAGTTTATTGAATACCCCCAGTGAAGTTTAATTTGAATAAGGGTTTGTGTAGCATATTTTGCATACAATGATAAAAATAAACTTAAAAATATATTTTCCCTTATATAAATATATGTAAATATGAGTTTGGATGCATAAGAGATATATTTTTTTAAATACTATAAACTAGAAAACGTTAAAGTTGTTTAGATGATTCACTAAATATCTATACATAAATATTATTTCAGTGTAAGGTTCTTTACGGACGCCAACAGTTTTACAAATAAAGAAATACATCAGTATGGTAGTGAAATGCAAAAAATAGACTTTGGTCCGACATTTTGACCTTGAAATTTTCATATAACTTACTTTTCTGTGTAAGAAACAGGAACCAGGTAATACAGAGTCTCTTCGTTTATAGAAAATCAATAATCTCGTTATAATCAACATTCTAATTCTCTGTTTGCGATTTTTTAAATTAGAGACTTGACGTACATGAGGAGTCAGAACACCAAAACGGGGCAATGTTACCAACTGTGGTTACCATTTACCAAGTTGCCATTACAATTGTGTGCTGACCAAGTAATTGGTAGTTTTTCAATTACCAGCCCACAAGGTGACTTTGTGCCGTACGATGTCGTAATTTTCGGACGTTATTTGGAAGATAGTTCATGTTTTATGATAAAGTTTTACGTTAATAGCTTTCATAAAACATCCGAAGGCACAGCTAGTTCTTGTGCCCGTTTGTGTGAGGCAGTGTTGTAATTGGAACATTTTATGTTAATACTTCTGAATAATATTTGAGTTTAGAGTAAACACCCTATTTTTAAATCCCTTAATATTGAACTTTACAGCATATACTTCTGAAGGTCCCGTACAATGCACTTTAATCAAGGACCTTAGAGGATATACTTCATATGTCTTTAAGAGCATAAACTAAAAATTATGGTTTGGTGGTAGGTATTGCCAATAAATACTTTGAAACAAAATGAAAAGTTTCTTGGCAGGTTTGTCTCTGTTTGTGTGTTATATTTATTATTTAAGAAATCATGTTTGAGTTCCTTGTGAGTTTACACATTAATTACCACAATTATAATAAATATTTCATAGGAATTAAATTATTTTTTGTTAGGTGAGTTGCAAAATGAAAGACAATATTTACGCTGCCCGATTAAAATTTATTTGATAAAACACTTCACGTGCGAAAACTTTTAGACTTTAGTTCTGCTCTGCGAAATTTCTATAGTTTTACTAGCCGTTATCCGCTGTTTCAGCCGCGTAGGGAGTGCACAATTATATACAAAAATAGTGCTTATGGCCCATCCTATATAACAATTTCATTAAATGCTTTAACCACCTTGTAACTGTAACTCTACATCCCCTCTAGTGCAACCATCCTAACTATAAGTATTATCTGGACCCTATTATACAGTTATCCTATCTATGTAACTGATTATCGGTTACTCTCTACAATAATAGAAAAAAAAATTCTGGATAGGGACACCCTAATTACCTAGCGCTATGAAATATACTTTATGACCTATTCCCATGTCTATCAAAGGTACATAAAACATTTCATAAAAATCGGTAGAGCCGTTTCAGAGGAGTTCGACAACAAAAACCGTGACACGACATTTTTAGGTATTAGAATTAATAATTTTAAAAAATCTATGTTTTTGTAGAATAATGTCTATTTGCGGTAAGGGTTTCATTTATCAAAAAAATTAATTTTGAAGCTCAGAGAAACAAATATTTCACATAAGTAACGTTTATAATTCTATTAACCATATTGCAAATAAAACAGCAGTCAGGGTTGTAGTTTTGAACTAACACAAATTTATCATGGGAAAAGCATTAAAAGATTATAAATTAGGTAGTGGCTTAAGAAAACAAAAGTTACTTGATAATTAAAAAATCCCGTAATTAAATAACTGTTGAGGCTCGGTTCTGAATCAATGCTTACGTCCTAACAAATGTTAACAGAGCTTCCAAATTGGTACTATTTGTAAAGCTATAAATTCAGAGATTCCCACCCCAGGGAGACCGGCGCTACTGAACACGAGCGCTTCTAGAAATAATATATTGTGTTACGTTGAAAAATTTGTGAGATAACAATAAGATTGATTCACATTTGACTGGAAATATTTAGTTAACCAATTAATTTTGTTGTGTGATCTACAAACTAGGCCCTATCACAGGGTAATAAATGGCATTATAGGAATCCGACTGCTGATCAGGAATCTCTCTTAGCTATTTGATCTGAAACTCCTAGATAATGTGATATATTTTTCGTTTAAATATTTAAACTATATGGCCGAATTTACATTTTGTACGATAAAATGAAATGAGAAAAAAGAATCCATTTTAGAATTTCACTTGAAATGTTCTGCTTCTTTCTCTGACCGGCATTAGTCTTCGTTGTTCGGAACAATTTTAATTCAAACTTTTCCGATTTTCCAGGGTAGCAATTTAATCTGAGCATTCTATTTTACCCCATTCGTTGTGCAATAGAACTAACCTGATGCAAATATATACAACACGTATCGCAAATAGTCATAAAGGAAACAAATTTATGTGTTTTTGTATATTTCGAAAACAATTGAGATTTACGTAACTAGAATACTTAAAATTGATATACGCAACTGCATTTGAAGCCGTAAGTATTCGTTAAATAAAACCTGAAAAATTATTTTTAAGCATTTTGAATAACAAAGTAAATAATGCAAAAATTGATTTATTAGTTATGATAAAACAAAATGTACCTATGAAGTTTCTATATACCTTTTTTAGATTTGACACAAAATGCTATATTTCGGAAAATCGCTGCCATTTGCCGCTATTTTAATAGCGGACGACAAGACAGTATTTCGAATTTTGATAGAAATACATTGGTATTTTATATTTTTAGAATTTCATGGAAATAACACCACAATTACGACAAACTTGTGACAATTTGTATTGTATAGAAAAATAATTTGGTCAAGTGCATGTTGGACTCGCATACTAAGGGCTCCGTACCACCTTCAAGAATCTAATATTCCAGTTTCAGACAAATAGGGAATGAGTGCATTTTCTTATATTACTCTAATATCTTTTAAAGGAAGCGTTTTAAATTTATAAAAAATATACACTTTTATTTTCCATACATATACTTTTTAATTTGTCTGCTATATAATTCGCTTGATTTTTATAAAAATATGTATTTAATTTTTTAATTTGGCCCCCAAAATTAACATTAGAGTTTTATTTTACTAATAAACTTTCAGGGGAGCCTTTTATAATCTACTGTCTGAATTTTAGGCTCTGTAGAGTGGAAGATAAAGGGGAAAGTAGGTTACGTTTTAAATAATAAATTATTAAATCTTTTAGACAAATTATTTAAAAATACAAATAAAATATATTTTTCAAAATTTTAGTGTAGTTTCTAAAGTGGGAATTAAGTCGATGTTTAATATTTTTGTTAATATATTTTAAACAAATGATTTAAAAATAAGATATATTTGTAATTCGACCTCTTTAAAAAAACCAAAAATTAAGAGATTAAGAAAATTGGCAATGAGAAATATCGAAATCATTGCCAATATTCTTAATTTTTTGTTCAATTTCTGATTATACTATTGAAAACGAGGTCTCATTTAGACCTTCAAACATTTGGATTTTTGAAATATACAGACTTTAAAATTTATGTGGTAGTTATTCCCAAAGAATAGGAACCAGAGATGCCACAATTATCATTCAGAAAACAACTTCCCTGGTAGTTAGAGATTTTTTTGTGAATAACACCACACTTGGAAATTTTTTCGAAAGGCATAAGAATGCAGAATTCGAATTGGAAATTTTTGAAATATACAGACTTTCTTAGAATAAAACCATGAATACAAAGTAGAGATAATTGTCATTCAGAAGACAACTAGATATCAGTCATGGGACTACGGTAACTAAAGCTTTTAGTGACAGAATACTTGTATAAGTAGCTTGCGAATATTTGTATAAGACGCATGCCTGAAACAAAAATAATTTGTCATCCTTGTGCTGTTGTCGAGAGATGAAGATTATTCCCAAAGGTTTAAGATTTCGTCAACCATATACAGGGTTTGTACAGAATTTCCTTGCTTAACAAAAAATAGTATCACACAATATACAAAATACTTATTGATATACAGGAATACTGGATCACTATATTTTAGAAATCTCCTTTTCTCTAAATATCTCTACGAAAGAATTTCTGTAGAGACAACTAGTAATTTTTTTTGTTCCACATTTACACTTTTTAAAATATTATCTTTTGCAGGAAATTTCTGAGGCGGGAAAACTCTAATTTAGAGACAAAATATACTCACTGACAAAGAAATCGCAACACCAAGAAGATGTTTAAATTTAATATTGTTTTGGTAAAACATAAATGCTATAGTAAAGAATAAATTATTAAAATTTGGTACAGTTTGGTTTTTCTTGTAAACCTTTTTTTGCAATTAATATTGTAGTCGTTTTTGCATTTTTTTTTTCAATTTACGAAATAACAAAACGATTGATGGGATCCAAAATCCATGACTAGAAATGTTAAAACGCTTAGAAAGAGGTCGAATTATTGGTTTACGGGAGAAGGGATATTCATTTCGAGAAATGGCCAACCGCAGGAACAGAAATCCAACAACTGTTATGAGATGTTGTCAAGCGTGGTTTCATAATACCCAAAACCGGGGAAGAGTAGGCACCGGACGTCGAAGCGGCACAAATGAAGTTCAAGATCGACGTCTAAGACTTATGGTCTTAAGAGACCGATTTTCGAGATCACGATATATTGTTGTTGATGAGTAGTTAGGAAAACGAAGCTATCTTGTAAGGTCTTTTAGACTGGGGCATTATCGACCTCATCTTGTGCTATCTGTGACCGTTAAGCATAGACGGCAACGACTACAGTGGTGCAGAGAACGACAACATTGGAATGTATAATGGCAACAGGTCGTCTTCTCTGATGGATTTCGTTTCTGCTTGGGTGGACATGATGGCCGAAAAAGAGTTAGATGATACCGAGGAGTCAACTTCAATTTGACGTTGAGCGACATGTACACCAAACCGTAGTTATCGTATGGGGTGCTATTGCACATGGAAGTAGGTCACCCTTAGTCTTTGTTCGAGGCAACATGACAGAACAAGGTTATATCCAGGAAGTAGTGGAGCCGTATGTACTATCTTACATTAATCGGCTCATGGATCCTAGATATCAACAAGATAACGCTCGGCCTCAGGTTGCTCAAGTTAGTTTAAACTTTTTTGAAGAGACCCATGATACCGCCCAGATACCCTGATCTTTCACCCATAAGACATGTTTGGGATATGATGGGTAGAAGGCTTGGAAATTTACCGCAGCCCCTAAGGACTTACCCTAGAGGTTATATGACATGAAATACATGTAGCTTGGTAAGTATTCCTCAAGAAGAAATAGATCATCTTATTGAATTAATGCCAAGACGTTTTGGGGAGTGTATACTCCCCAGTACCTGCGGTGAACAAACACATTATTAAGAAATTTAATAACAAAAACAGTGAACTCCTGGATATTTTTTTATTCAAATTTTAATCACTTACTCCTCACTATAGCATCTATGTTTTACGAAAACAATATTAAATGTAGACATGTCCTTCTGGGTGTTGCGATTTCTTTGTTAGTGAGTATAATCAAAGATCTCCTCAACAATCAGTCGGCAATTACTCCAAAAATATATGGTATACTTGTTGTTCACGCCACAAATTTCTAAATGCAAAAAAATCAAGTCGTCACTCGTCATTATTGTCTCAAATTAGAATGTCACCTTGCGTTACGAGAGTTTTGTTGTAGTAATTCGAAAGTTAAAATAAACGTTTCCGTTTTTACTTGTTTTTTTAATTGTTTTTTATGATGTTTAAATTATCCCAGCGTTTTCTTGTGCCCATATGGTAACAGATGCAACGTCGGCATATATTAAAATGCATCTTTCTTTGCCAACAGTCATCTAGCATTAAAATAACGCCAGAAGTTCTCAACTGTTGCAGATCTTTTGTTTTTATTCAAACATTGATACCCGCATACATCGTCGTAACCCGTAATGCTGTTTCTTGGTCCGCAAAAATAGAGGAAATTCCGATGCGAATGTACCCGCGGCAAAAAGAATGAGAAGTTTCTTTCTGTGGACCAGAATAGTTGAAGCGGTTGAAGTGTGAAATTAAACACGTAAGTGTAAAGTCTTTCATGTAAGTTTATACTCTGGAATATGAAGATTCTAAACTACTCGCTTTTTAAGTCGGCACATTTTACATTTTGTTAAGCACTAGCTGTAATATACGTGGAATTTGACTGATAAAAGTGTTGGAAGAAGCATGTTTTCTGGAAGTACCGTTTCTGCTGCTGTAAAAACACCATATATAACCTAAAAGAATATAAATGCAATTAATCAGTTTTTTCATTAAAATAATTAATTTCAGGATATTTTCTATCCCTGAAAAAAATAACATTAGTGAACAACAGAGCCGTTGTTCACTAAAGTTCCTCAAGTGTTCTGAAGTTTTCGTAATGTCTCCATAGTACTAAACGTTTCAAACACACATTAACTTTATATATGGCAACGATTGTCTAAAATCTCCTCTGAATAAGAACCTTAATTTTCCAAATAATTAATAAAAATACATCGAATTATCAACTTTTCAACAATAATTTTTGACCTGTACTGAAACTTACTTTTTCGCCTGGACGAAATGAAATGCTATTCTATATTTTCCTGATGAACAATCAAAACTCAAATGAGAACTTAGGTTTTCGTGGCCTGAGTCATAGCTGATTCTGCTTTTTCCGGATTTGGACCGCGTCATTTTTTTTCGAATTTATTTATTTATATACCTAAACCGGAATATAAACAAAATTTTCCGACGTTTTGCCCACACTTATAAAGGGCTTTTTCAAGGATGAGAAACAACAAAACAAATGCGGCGAATCCATTCATTTAGTCTTTTTCTCGCAAACACACTTCGAAACTTCACTTTTATGAAACTTGTCACACCGACGAACAAATTGTAAAGACTTAAAAGTAAAGGTACGAAGAAATAATAATTGGCTCCTCGAAAGTTTTAGGTAGGAGGGAGGCACTTGATGAGATTATCTCGGATTGTTTTATGATTGTGATGATATTTGTACGCCCGGTCCCATCATCATCCATCTCAGAAACGGTCAGTCGTGAACTCCCTGGTGCATCGAGCTATATTTATTTCCGAATCCAAAAGTTTGAGAGGGGAATTAGCTTGGGTACAGGGTAGGCTACTAAACAACGGCTACAGTATACGAGATATTCGTAATTCCATTTCTCGTCACCAAAGTCCCCTTCCTAAGAAAGAATTGTTACCTAGTAAATCAGTAGGCAAGGATTGGGAAGCTTCTCCATAAGCACGAGGTGAAAACAGTCTACAAATCACTATCCAAAATATCATAAATGTTACCCTCTCCAACGGATAAACAAAATCATCTTTAATCTAAGGGTGTTTATTCCATTCCATGCCCGTGTGGGGCATATACATTGGTGAAACAGGTCGATTTATAAACACTCGTCTCTGTGAGCACAAAAGTTGTTTGTAAACGGGCCTGCTTTCAAAATCTGCTGTAGCTGAACATCATCACGAAACCACGAAACGAGCCATCAAATCCTCTTCGACAGCTCCTCTGTCGTGCACATATCGCCAAGTCTCGATGTGACGTAGCAGCAACCTTAAAGGGGGCTTTGGCGGGTATGAGGAGTTTACTAATAGCACCACCAAGAAAATTCCGTGAGCCCGTTGAAATCGCCATTCGCCTTGGTTAAAATCAATAGCCAAGAAAGCCACTGCCAAAGAGGTACAACGTTGTCGTCCTGCGAGCTTCCACAAAGGGCAGAACAACAGCCGCCCACCAGTTTTGAACGACACGATTCACAACACCGACGAGAGTCGCCCATCAACGAGCACGGAGACGCGACAGGGCCACAACAGAAGAACTGGCAACCCTGCATCAACATTTGGAAGGAGTTGTGTGACAACAGAATGGGGAAAACTATAAAATCTCATAAAATTAAGGCAACAAAATAAATCACTTACATTTTCCTGCGACCTACTACCCGCTTATCCTTCGTGGCAAAATTCCAGGAAAGTATGGGCGCGTGCATAAAAATCCCGGTCCATCATCACATCGCGCTATCATAAACCAATCCGAGATAAAGCAGGGGGTCCCATAAGTGGAAAAAGCAAATGCCTCCTAAAGGGGGAAAGAAACCCCCGACGAACCGTATTTCGTCCCCTCTGTATGTTGGACCTAAAAATTTGGAGGGGCCAATTACCAACCAATTCGGGTTCAGAAAGGGAGATTTCTTCGTACTCGCCAGAGAGGCTATTAGTGGAGAAGAGGTGGAAAAAAGTACATAGCCACCCTTCCAATCGACCCGCTCGTGCGCCAGGATCGGTGCGCAGAATGACAAGGACCGCATTTAAGAAAAGTGAAGTCACAGGAGGTTCGGGCTCTGTTCTTGGCCCCCTCTTAAGTGTACAACGACCTTTGTGGTCTGCCTGAGAAATTCGCCGAAGACTAAATGAATACAAACAACCTTCTCATTCGGACAATTCAGTCGCCGCAAGGAACAAAAGACCGAAACACTTCTTGTTAAGTAAAGGCAAGGGAAACCATATTAGGCGACACCTACATACAGTCGCAGCCCTTCGTTTTTTCTCATCCTTGAAAAATCGCGGCCAGCAAGAAAGCCTTACAGGGGGCATATAAGTGTGGGCGAAACGTAAGAAGACGGAAAACTTTGTTTACGGGGCACCGGTATGGGAGAAATCCGGTTTAGGTATATAGCGGCTCTCAATAAATAACTGTGTCTTACGAGGCGGTTTTTGCCTCTAAAAAATCCTGGCTGCAGAAAGGGGACGGCTGAGAAAGTGGAAAGACCAACCGATCTAAATCCGGAAAAAGCACTAAAGGCCGGTGGAATCAGCTAATCAGTCGTTGGGTCAAACTGGGGAGGTTGGGTTCCTCCTTCTCGCTCAATTCGAAACCCCCAAACTGAATGAGGATGTTATAGAGGACGCAGAACACGTTCCGCGTCTTGTGAAGTGGAGAGGATTCACTTATCGTTCCAGAACAAATAGGCGTGAAGGGCCCCCAAGCCTTTAAAAGCGGAGACTATCCTTAAAGTTATTCGAGGAGTACTTTAGAGGCCAATGTAAGAGCGAAATAGAACCACCCTCAAGTAGTATTGACGATGACAGTAGGAGAAAGAGGTTAGGGTTTTAGCTGTATATTCAACTACTCTTGCTTTGAGGAATGAATATAGTTAAGTACTGCTTAATGCAAGTCTCCGTAATACCAGAAAATTCCGTGATTTGCAAAATAAATACAACCGAGACAAAGGTTACTTTCGCCCACATTTTTCAACAGAACTTCACTGTCTCAACTACATATCCCATCAAATGCCTCCTACCCTATTTCACCTAAAAATTTGGAGGGGCCAATTTTTTTCTTCGTATTTATTTAGCACAAATTATAAACACTTCGAGGAATACATGATCTTATACTCTCCTTAAATTATTAATATCTGCCTAGAGAAACCCCTTGAGAATCTGTTTAGGTGCTAGGAAGACTATCCAAAAATTTACAAAGTTATTTGGCAATCACAGACACGCACTTCAAGTTTATATATATATATATATATATATATATATATATATATATATATATGAACTACAGGTTCCGGGTGAGAACCGCGTGTTTATTGAATACTCACGTTTCGACTCCTGCTTTGGAGTCGAGACAAAAGTGAAAAAGAGTAAATTTTGATGTAATCTGATATGAGTGTCTGCTTCTTTAATTTTTAGAAGAAGATAGGTATTTATTGGTTGGGTATTGGTGGGCGTGTCTGCTTTGTTTAACCCGGAGGACCAAGCTGTGGAAAGGCAGTGCTGTCACGCGTCTATTTAAAGCTTTTCTCTAATGGCTTCGCGAATGTTAAAGTTGAGAGATATGATAGTCTACTGTCCTCGAATATAGAGTGTCTTGGATATGGTGATGCGCGAGAGCTGGGATCTTTTTTACGCTGACAGAGAGTGTTCATATACTCGAAACGCGCCTACGACCGATAGCTTTGTGGGCATCGCGACATAAGTTCATCCTCGTTAGATTTGTCTTTGGGTTAATATGTAGTGAAAATTCTTTATTTGCTACTCTATTTTGTCTTTGTTTAAATATGTTGTTGTTCTGTTTCTGATTGGTGTGAAGATTGATGAATTATACTGTGGTCCGGATTTTGCTTGTTGAAGATTATTAAGTTCGTTTTGTCTATAATTCTAAACATAATTTCTTCTTCACCTGTTTTAGAAATATCAGTATGCTTCTATTTTGGGAATAAGGTACTTATTAGCTTTCTTCGAGTTCAAGATTGAATATTTTGACTCAAATACAGCAACATTTTATTTATTTATTAATCACTGTTTTCTATTAATGTGTGAGTCAAGACATTCTTTATAGCGTGCGAAGTTTATAAGAGCCTAGTTAACAGATAACATTTTTTATGGCCATTTCCAATTTAATTTTGAATTATTGTTCATTCTAGGCCCACAAACTCATCACACTTTTATATAAAATTTATTTTAAATTGTTCTTTTATTAAGATTTTCGTCCTCTATATCGCTTATCGGCAACAACGATTAAAATTGTCTAGAGGATTGAAAGTATGTAATGATGAATAACTGAAGTTTTTTCCATTGACTAGGAGTAATCATGTGATGTTTTAGTTTGAAAGTATTTGGAATGAGGTTATAAGTTCTCTCTATTCTACTCTATATTTATCTTATAAACGGTACACACCATTAACTACAACAAAGAGAATGCTGACCAGAAATATCCTTTTAAAACATACCTGCCTGTTAATTTTGGATATAGAAATAGGGTAGCTTTATGCTAACCAGAAGGGTAAAATTATGAACACAACTGAATTCATTATTAATGAGAAAAATGTTTAAACTGATTACTTAGGACTGTTGGAAAATGTTCCACCATCTACGCTACACCCACAGGTTATTAGAAAAACCGATTACGTTAGGATGGAAACGCTGCTTCTAACATACACACAAGTTCTGTACTGAGAGCACAAAAAAAACTATATGGTGGATATAAAACCGTGCAGGGCTAATGGACTGATGTAATGAATACCTTTTATAGTCGTTGTTTAAGTTTTATAGGGTATAAAGCTACTGATTTGATCGTCAGAAAAGCAGTTTACCGCCAATCAATACCCACCCCTACGAGTGGTGCAATAAATAATGAATTTTGTTATTAAAATGTTATTATAATAAAATATATCCATATAACGTATTTTCAATTTACATTTTATACTATACAGAGTATCATAATTTCCGAACTAACTAATAGTGGCTCAATTTTGGATTGATTCAGCCATGCGTTTATAATTAGGAAACCGTTTTCTTACTGATCAAATGCGTGATCGAATTTAATTATCTAGATTGGGTTATCCAAATGGTACTTCTTTATACAAGCAGCTAGAGCTGTACGAGACCGAAAGCTACATGGACATTTCGTTAAACATCTTCGATAACTTGTTGTTTGCATTCAGTTTCACAATGATAGATCAAACTCGAAAAACGTATACTTTTAAATGCTATAGGAAGTTTGCATTCCAACTCTTGGATTGTCAGAAGTTTGATTTTGTTTCTCCTAATGGCTACGCTGTATTATTCTCATACCGCTCTTGTGCCTGTGTATTACTGCTGAATTGTAGTACTAATCATTAAGAATAAGAGAACCATAACATACCTCGAGCAAGAAAATTTTCATCTTATAAACAAGTAACTTGGAATCGTGAAATAATCTCATGTTATAAAGAAGATGTCGGAGGTGGGGACTAGTCGATAGAAGCTTTGTTTCTACTATAAATAGAAACTGGAGGTTGAGACACTTGGGGATGAGACCGACTAAAACCAATTTTTATGTCCAAATATTTGATGTATTCGCAAATATTCCAAACGTGCCATCCACACATATCGCAAAACACTCAAATATGTTTGAATACCAGTAAATGTAACATGCCTCACCGTAAAGATATATAAACAAAATTAATGAAAAATGATTTTTATTCATTTTTTACCTACCTCAGTATTCGTAGATGAGTTGCATTTATAGATGGCTCCCAGAAAACTATTCATGTATGTATGTAAACAAACCATGTGGGTTTGTATACGCTAGACGTGTCTGCTCCTAATGTTTCTGATTTCATAATTTTTGTGTTATAACCCCTGAACGCAGATATCAAAGATTTCCCCTTTTTGTTTAAATCAGCAATTGTGCATGGTTGTCCCATATTGTTTTGGATATCTATCTTCTCTATTGTATGATCTGTGATATCTATCCATGCATCATTTATTTTATTTTTATTTTTGTGGCTGATATGTTTGGGGTCACAAATGCAAGGATGCATTTGGTACAACTCGAGAAACTTCATAATGTTATTGTTCGACCACTCTATTTTGTCACAAACACTACTTTGCCATTAAAAACAACACTAGTTGATCACGATCGAAGTGCCGCGTGCACCTGTATGAACCAAGTGTGGACAGCTAACGCAAATATTTGACTTATTTGACTCCCTTGATGTGTATTGAAAACCGACAACTGGACGATAAGGCGTACTTGCTCTTGGCGGTATTCGACTTATTTGTTCAAATAAAGCAAAAATAGCGAATAACCTCTCCACACATCGCCGTTTTTGGACAAATATAGCAAATATACGAATACGTTTAGACACGGAACAAATGGAATTCCCATGTTAATATTTACATTTTTAATTCTATCTATAAATGACCAAGTTTCGATTACAATGACAAACATTCATTGACATATTAACATGGCAATTCCTTATGATGTGTATCGAAACGGGACATATGATATAACACAACAAAACTATCGACGTATGCATAGTGTGTTTATAGCTGTACAGACACTCGTCAATATGTACATTTTATATAGTTATAATTAAAGTATAATTTATTCTTAACTCACGTATTTATCTCTTTGTATGATGATTCTACACAGTCATCACTGTGTTCATTTATTTATTAATTTGATGATTTTATTCAATATAATAAATAACACAATAGAACTTATTAGAAAGAAAAAAACAAAATAAAAATAAAACTATAAATAATGTGTTATAAAACACAGTCTTCAACCTACCATACGAACTTTTTTGAGAAGCAATTTATATTAATATCATATGTCACAAACAAATTAACCCATTTATCATAATTTAAATGGGAAGTTAAGAAACATAAACTCTATATACAGTCACATAATCACCTGTATCTTAAATGAATGAACTTATACCATCTTCTGTCGGTTGAGTCAATATGTGTTACACACTGTAATGTCTGTTGTATAATTTAACAATGTATGATTATTATCTTTGTCTGACACATGAAAGAAGTCACCCTCAAGTTTACAAAAAATCCACTATAAGAAGTGACCATGCGTCAATAGAGGCTGAGATGATATACTGTTTTAATTTATAAGTAGATACTCTATTAACTTGGATAAATAATTGAATATCTGAAGAAAACCAATTGTATACCTACTTTAGCAAGATAACTAACCTATAGTCACTAGCGTAACATATGACAACTGGCAAAGCACCAGTTGTTATGTCTGTCTTTCTATGGTAAAGACAAAATGTTAGGTGTTTGCTAAAAATTAGGGATACATTGTCGTATGCACAGTACACATTCCTTAAAATTACAATTGTAACAAAAAAATTACATATGTAACAAAATGTTGCCATATCGAACATGAGACAGATTAGACAACAAAAAAATTTGCTCCTGACAGTTGTCTATCCGGATAATCGCGAATCTCTGTGGTTCGGACAATCCAGTGTACCGCCATACGTTTTATGTAGTAATATTAATTATTTAAGAGACAAATAATCACACAATAGGTTAATATAAAGTTGAATTTAATATACAATTATAAAAGCTTCACACAGATTATTTTTTTTTTCTTTTGTGCTTATTTTTGTGTTGATATGTAATTAAGGGTAATTAAGGAGCTTAATAATTAAAACTCTCAAATTAACAAAAACTTTACTAAAGACCCTGAAAAATCAACTTTAATCCAACGACAGTCCCAAATTCTAATTTATCATCAAAATAATTACAGATTTTTTTTAATAAACCCTGGACATACATACATACAAAGATGGACGTTTAAAATTATTAGATTAGATATGAAACTCTACCGAGTAATTTGAAAGCAGATTAAAAGCTGTTGTCATTATTCATATGGAAATTCTTAAATATATATGCCGACTCTGACACTCAGTGTTACCAAAGTAGAGATTAGGTTGACTCATGTAAATGGCCGTCAGCTGAGAAATCTTAATTAAACTTAATTGGGTCCCTTTGCTACGCAAAGAGATGTTTGCCATCCGGACTCCAGAAATGTAAGTCGCTTGCTGTTATAGCAAAATATATATGTAGGTGAGATTCAAATTTATCTCTACTCTTTGAGATGTTCTATTTGAAATACTGACTGTTGAACAGAAAAAAAAAATGCGGTTGAAATCCAATTTGATGGGCATCTAAGTGGGTGACTAAACTAATACGCTTGGATAGGCTTTAGATATTTTTTTATCGTATGTTAGGAGATATTACTTAATTTTGATTTATACCCGCAATCTTATCTAACAAATGATTTAAGTCTTATAATTTTACTTTATTACGAGAACACAACGTGAAGTAAAAAAATAAATTTTGTAATTTTCGGTATACTAGCTGTCACCCAGTGGTCGAAATTCGACCAATTGTGTCAATATCTCTGGCAGGTTAAGTAACCTGAAAATTTTATCGTGACATTCTAACCTAGGACTTTAGGGAGAACAGCAATGACACGGAACGGATCCAGATTCGGAACCTTTGTGTGATAGTTTCCTCGAAAATCCTAGATGTCGGTCTTACATCTCACTTCTACAAATAAGTAACGAAAATCAAGTTTTTTTCAGATATAATTCATACGACTTTATTTGTGTTCAAATTCATAATACCTAATTTAATATGACAACGATTCAACCGCTAATAGGCTATCCTACATATTTATTTTTTCTAACCTCCCTGTATAGCTATAATTGCACTCAGTTCTCTAACATTTATTAAAATCCTCATTATAATAATTCCATCTCATTATATATTTTCACCACCCTTGTATATGCAACTGCTCATGGACCACGCATAATATTTTTTTACATTTTTGAACCACCCGGTAAACCATTCTGTATATGCCACTGCTTATGAGCCACCGTATTTACTCTTTTTGTTTATGAAATTTTCAACTATCTTGTGTAGCTATAATTCTACTCCGACCTATTTTTTAATCATCATATATATGGAAATCTTCGTGGGCTACTCTATAAATCATTTCCTTTTCTAACATTTTTTATCATCATCCTCTATATCTATAATTCCTCTCACCCTATATTTCATCTTCTTTATATATACAACTGCTTATGGGTTACGAAATGTTGCATTTCCATTTCCGCCACCCTGTATATACATCTCTGCATAATATTTTTTGCACCACCCTATAACAGCAATTCTACTGCGTCGTCTATTCCAAGAACCCTGTAAATTCAACCGCTAATGGGCTTCACTATATAATTATTTTAATAGTTATAATTGCACTCTACTCTAGATTTTAAACACCCTATATATGCACTGCTTATGTGCCACCGACTAAAAAATGATTTCTAACATACCTGTAATCGCCCTGTATAATTATAATATACAACGATTACTTTACCACTAAACAATAACAACGCTTGCATGCCACTTCCAGAAGTACATGCTCTAAGTATATAACAGCATTGGTCCCTCTATACATAATTACTCAATGTTTTGAGTCTGGCGGCGGCGGCACTGTCAGTTTATTGGCGTTGAAAGTATGGACCGAAATAATGAATTTTTATTATATTTTATTTAATGAATGACCAATATTATAAATTAATATTAGCATTCTGCACTGAAGGTCGTCAGTAGCTACTAAACAAAACAAAAATGAAGAAAATCAGTTGAGAAACAAAGGAGAAAATGGTACCTAATCGTTTTGTCTTTGCCTATTTATATGTAGATAATTATAATTTATATATAATTACGTCTTTAATCTCGGATACAAAAGTTCCTATACTTTTTACAATATTAAAACTACCTTATCAACAAACAAAACGGGTTTTAACTTGCCCCAATATTAGTTTTTATTATATTTGAAAGCACCCATTCTTTCCATTTTATTTTCTACTCGATTTTTTTAAATTCAAGCCTGATTTATTAAAACAAAATGTAACTTTAAAATTGTTTTATTTTTAAACAAACTTTTTTGGTGATATAATGTGAGTGTAAGAGTATATGTCACCACCAGATAGACTTACCCAAGCCTTAAAAGCTTGAAATAACTTTTTGATATTATTATAAATAAAAACTAGAACGTTATAGGTACCTATATAATTATGTTTATTACTTATAATTTGGGGAACGTAGGAAGGATTATCATATACAGAACACTAACCAATAATACCATAAGAAATAATATTATGGAATAGTTCATAATAAATAATTTTTAAGGGTTTAAATCAGCTTCACAAAGTGAAAAAAAAAATAGTTTGTTCTATTAGAAATCTAATTAATATGGTCTTGTCACCTCATCTGATTGTGAAAGATATTTGGTACATGCTTTATTAGTGAGAGTCGTATAAACTCTTGTTTATCACACTGTGATACATACGTTCATAACTAAAGAACTCTTATACAAGTCAGCATCAGAAAAAATAATCACTGATCTTAAATAGCTATTGTTGTTTCACTATGAAGTAATCGACTATTGTTTTGAGTCCTCTTGTTAATTGGGTACAGGTGAATATTTTTATGATTGTAATATCTATTTGTAATTTTTTAATAATATTGCACGCATATGTCTTTAAGTCTTTCCCATTATCATTTATTTCCTCATCAAAAGATTTTACAACTTTGCTGTTTTTTCATCTGTCCGTTCTACTGTTCAGATCTGTAAGTATTAGATTTAATCTCCCTTGTATTTCTAACTTTTAATATTTCATAGTTTGAAAATTAATTTTGAAATTTGTTTTCTTTCTTTGGATTATGTTACCCTAATTTGTACACTTTTGCCCTGTTTCACGCAATATAAATATACTTATACCTAGGAACACGAATTTATAATAAACCTTCTATTGATTTGTGGGTTCAATTAAAAACAAATAATTATTTTGTTAGTGACCCCATACAAGTTTTGGTATTGGTTCTCAGTGAATTTACTGAAATAACAAAACGAGTTATAAATTTAGGGTCATTCCATTAAGCTGCCATTCAAGTTCGATTGGTAATGTGATACCTGAAAATAATTTAAACTGGGGTAAATGAATCAATAAATGTAATGACATATTTATAGTGATTTCAATGGAGTTTTATATAGATGAGTTCAAAGTTTGAACTAATTTTTTTTTTCTAACTAAATAATGATTATATTTCTGTAATTTTAATAACAGTAATTATTAAAGTTTTAATTCGTTTACAAGATTTTGTATGTGGATGACAAGTGTAAGCAGTATACTTGTATCTATTAATAAACGTATTGCAATTCAATAACTATTTATAGATAAGAAATACCTCACTGGATGCACATAACGGCAATTTAATGTTATTAACCTGTCGGTGTACATAAATAGATGGATAATTTACTACATGTAACGTACCCTTCATCCATGATTGATTATTCTTGTATGATACCTTGTTTTACAGTAACGATAATAGACAGAAACTAATGTAGTGGCTATTTCTCATTCTTTTTTGTGTCTGATAAAATTGCATATTTTGTTTATTAACGAACAATGATAATGCTGTAATTTGATACAGCCAACTAAAAAAAACTTGAAAATGGGATAACGGTCTCGATATTTTATATCACAAAATTTTAAAAAATGAAATTAGTTAATAATTAAATATATCGTAAGAGTGATGCTGCACAATTTTTAAGTACTTTTGCAACCGAATTTTTCATATTAGTTTATATATATATATATATATATATATATATATATATATATATATCTTATTTATGCTTATTCAGGCAATTCTTCTTTAGTTTAGATCTAATATTTCCTGACGTTTTTGTAATCATTTGTAACAAAGTTACTTGCTTTTTAAATTGCAAATGTTATAGTACAAATGTTTTGCAAAAAGTTTATTACTGTTGTTTATACATTTTCAACACTTTTCTTGATTAATAAAGTGTACTCTACAAATACAACTTTTTCTTGTGTTCATCATGTAAGTACTGTATATCGTCAACAATTTTTCGCCCTTATTAATATATTGTTTTAATTCATCTCGTTCTATTCCAAAATCTATCCAAGTAGATGACATTTCTTTTCTGAATTTTATTCTTGTAATCTCAACATAATATTGAGAAACTGTTTTGACAACTTGTCATTTTATCAATATCCCTTGGATATATAAGTACTTCAATAGTTAATATACATAAAAATGAGAATATTCCTTATCTACTACATAGCATAGAGTGCATTGATTACTGATACATACTAGAACTATATTATATGTACATAATTACACGTATGAGAGTAGTTTCCAATACACGTACTTTAGGAGCACACAGAGTTAACACTCTAGTATAAGGCGTAATATCTCAGTATATAAATAGAGAGATATATCTTAACATATTAAAAAACATAATACGTATGAAAATATAAATTTCCAACGACTCTAAACTGTATTTTGTTGAAAGAACCAATCATCTAAAGAAAATTACTTCCAGAACATCACTAACGTCACAAATTTTATATTCATTATTTATTTAGGCTATGAAAATTACTGTTTTTGAGCTTTTTTCAATCTTGACAAAATGTATAACTCATTCGAAAATGCGATTAAAATTTTAAGCAAGACGAAATGTGTTAAATGGCGATAGGGCAATAATTTTCGGAAACTAGATGGTTTTCCACGTTTTACGACCTGAGAACAGTTTGCTATAACAACAGTTTAATTCTTTGTTCTATCTCTTTCATGTCACGATAATTGTAATATCTATTTATTTGTATAATTGTACTATGAGCTATTCAGGAACTTTATGTTATCAATGCAAAAATTTGAGATAACTAGCTTAGTTATATAATATATTACATAATTATAGGTTAATTCTTAGAGATTAATATTACTGTATTGTATAACCAACGAACTATCTAACAGATGCGTCACAACATTAATTTAGTTTCTGAAATCTTCGAATAACTTAAGCCGGAACTATTAGTTTAATGATTACGTCAACAAAATTCTTAGTAACACGTGAGATAAACTGCGAATTTCGAACACTATTAGTTTTGTTACGTCAACAAAATTCTGAACACGTGAGATCAACTGCGAACAATTTAGAATGGCATTGTCAATTATTTTTGGCTCAAAAGCGTGACTGAAAAAAAATATAGAAAAAAGTAAAATTTCCAAAAACGCTAATACCTATGCTAGGAGAAAGGACAGAAAATAATTAAAGCAATTATTGGTATTAGGCTGCTCTTGGTTATATCGTAACACCAATGGCAGCTTATTAATATTAACCGTTTTAAATATATTGTCATTTTTCAAACCTCCATAAAACAATAATAGTAACTCAATTAAAGAGAAACTCTAACATAGGTATTACTTCAACAAAATTTGCTCTTAATACTGTTAATACTAGGTAGTAAAGAATGTGATGCCTATAGATGACTTGAAAACAACCTACATTGTTTTTTAAGTTAAATTATACAGGGTGTTTTGTAGAACATACGCCAAACATGAAGGGCAGATAGGTGGGCTCATGTGCTATATTATGTAGCTAATATAACATCTAGATAGCTTACGGTTTTTTTAATTTAATTTTTTCTTCTTAATTCTCAGATTTTTACCTTTGGACTATTGGAACTTTTTTATATTTCACAGTATCTTCACCGAATAAACTTAAATCGAATCTATGATGTTTGTTTGCTCTTCTGCATTCGATATTTGACACAAATGATTGGTTGAAAAAATGTTATGAGTCCACAAATGGCGAGGTTCCATAAAAAAGTAAATAAGTTAAACACTTCATCACGTTACAAAAAAAAAGAAGCAAATGGAGAACTTCGAATGCTTACAAAAACTTCTCTGCTTCAACACCTTTCCGACGATATATCACACGTATTGGAAAGTAATCAGTATCATAATAAAATTTGAGTTTGTAACTTACAAGGTGAGCACTACAAAAAAATAAAACATACACCAAATTGCAAGAATTTGTTATAAATTTTGTTCAAACCGGCTTCTACCGCTACGGATGCAATCGCGACACCTTTTTCTGACTCCTACAGTGGTAGTCTCTAGTCGCATCTCATCCCATATTATTTCAAAAGCAACATTTATTCTGGCTCTTAACTGCTCCTTGGTTTTTACTTCTCTCTCATAAACGAGTTGCTTGGCCGTCTCCATCAAAAGGTCGCCAGACTTGACTCTCTTTGATTTTTTTTGTATGGGGACGGGCAGATACCTACAAGAGAAGTAGGATCAAAATCTGTATTGAAAAAACATAAACTGGATCAGGAACTAAATAACGATGATTCTGATCGTATATTAGAATTCTTTTTTCTGAAGAGGAAACATTTACTGTACATGGAGCGGCCAATAAGCAAAATGGATGAGGGAAGGTCATACTCAGTAGGATATGAAAGTGAACTTTTTTACTGGAATATCAAACAATAGAATATATGAACCCATTTTTTTGGGGGACATTAACTGGAGCGAGTTGCTTGGAGTGCTTGTATTTTTTTACAAAATGTTTCAAGTTGTTCTGAGTTCTTTGGGAATAACACCACATAAATTTGAAAGTCCAAACGTTTCAAGGTCTAAATCAGACCTCGTTTTCAATGGTTTTAACACAAATTGAATAATAAATTAAAAAATTAAAACATGTCAAATTTTGATTACGATATTAGTTATTGCGAATCCTGTTAATTTTTTAATTTCTTATTCAATTTGTGTTAAAACATTGAAAACGAGTTCTGATTTAGATCTTGAAACGTTTGGACTTTTAAAATATACAGACTTTCAAGTTTATGTGGTGTTATTCCCAAAGAACTCAGAAAAAATAAAAAAGTTTCAATACTTGAATTAAGACTTTTCCTGATACTGTTAACCCCGCTGATGTCAGACATTAATAGAAACATATGATTTCAACAAGCTGGAGCTGTACCACATTATACAACAGCGTTAGGAGCCAATCTCAATCAAGTTTTTCAAAATTTATAAGAGTAAATCAACTAATAATGATGATTTAAAATACTGAATAAGGCAAGAAATTAATCAAATCAGCGTAGAGATATTGCAAAACGTTGTGGAAGAACACCGTCTTTTGTCTCAAGAAATGAACGGTGCTCAGTTTGAGTATTCGACTTAGACCATAATTATTGAATTATTTCTTTCCATCTAATCATTCATTATTTTACAAATTAAACAATTCACAATTGATTTTTTCTTATTAATAACGTTCAAATATCAAAGAGTCTTATATTTCTGAATAGAGAAATGAAAACCTTTTTAAAGGAGGTATAACACGTTACACCTAATTCATTAAAAAAATTAGAAGTAGGTATTACCCATAGTGGGTTACGGGGGCGGTGAATATTTTATTCAAAAAATGTAGTTTCATATATATATAAATTGATCTGTTTCAGGATTTTTCAGCTATATTCAGAATTACATAAAAATTAATTTATCCGTTATTTTAGGATAATGTATACTACTTCAACAAAAATTACTCTTTATAGTGTTAATTCTGTGTCCTTAAGTGTGCCTATCGATGGTTTGAAAACAATTTTCATTACTACAAGTGTAATTATATAATAATAAAAAAACAATAGTCAACTTAGAAAATAAAATTCGTTTTATTATTGCATTATCTGGGCTATATTCCGTTGTATAACCTAATACTAAAAGACAGTTAGTTTATATGTAAATTCTAAAAAAAGTAAAACTGTATCGATTTTTGTCTCTACTGTTCTTTAAAACCTACAAATCTGCAAATGAAAAAGAAAAAAGTGCGAATACCTACCGTTTCTAAATTGATAGGGTGGCGGTGGCCTGGGGGCAGGAGGGGGATCCTCGAATTGTTGCAACCATTCGTAAAGCTGTTCTAAATCCCGCAAACTTTGTTGCCTTTCGGCCTCCTCGCGGGCTACGACTTCCTCGAGGCTCTCCATCACCAAGAGATCAACATAACGTTCGGGTTTATCGGATTTAACACTTCACTCTTCCTACACTTCACGTCCTCGAAGATGTAAACTTCGTATACAATGTACATTTCAAACGCGACAGGCGGTTAGTTCTTGTTTGCCTTAGGAGTTTATATAATGTAGCGTTTCATTTTCGGTTAGTTAAGTGAAAACCAATACTAGAGTCTTTTGAGTATGATTGTTTGGACCCACTTTGTCTTTACTGCATTTAAGATTGTTAATATTCAATTGTTTATAACAGTTTGTAGGATTGGAGTTCTTTGCTGAAAAATTATCATTATTTATATTTTGCCAATATTTTAGGGCAAGTACAAATATTTGCTATTTCTAGTAACCTTGAAAATAAGTATTTTTGAAATTGCAAAACTTTGCAAGGAGAAACTGTTGCAACAAATTTATTTAAAAATCAAATATTTTTCTATCTACAACTTATTTTTAAATTTAGCTTTAGTTACTATCCAATTTTCTCTGATTTGTCATAATTATTAAGAAAACATCCAAGAACCGGAAAGTGTACACAATAGAAAAAGTTTTAACTGCGGAATTAAAAAACATTCTCCAAAGTTTCAAGATTTGAATCTGAACTCGTTGTCGATGGAGTGATATTTTGAAATATAAATTTGAAATTTAATGTTTGAACTTGAACTGCTTTTATTTTGAAGCAGATAGTTTGTTGTACTTAACTGTGCAGTTATATTTGTTTCCTGGAGGGTAGTTGTAGCATAGTTTGTCAATGTTTTAGCACTTTTTGTTGGAAATAACACCACAATTTACTAGGTCTAGGTCAGACCCGTTGTCAATGGCAAAGAATCTATGGAAAAAAGCTTAATTACAAAATTTAAAATTATAATGTTTCACCATAGTATTTGTTTAAGACGTAACTAAGAGAATTTAATTTGACAATATACAGGGCAGCTCAGAAACCTCTAAAGATCGTGTAAAAATAAAGTTCCTTTCAAATTGGAAGAAATAGAAAGGAATTCAGAATTTTTTGTGGCCCTCCTAGACCCCGAAAGGTGTGGCAATATACAGTAAAGTGAATTGTGGTGTTATTTCCCAAAAAAGTGCTTAATTATATTGTGCAGTTATATGTTTCATGAACGTTATTTTTATTTTTTTATGGTTTCCAGGGAATTAATACCACTCTTAGGAAGAAAAATGTGTATTAAAAAAAACATCCCAAGTTTCTAATCTGATTTCGATGTCAATGGTATTGGAAACTGAATAAATTTAAAAAAATATTAATTCAATTTATAATGCCATTGATACTATGATGATATTACACACAGAAACCATTCAAAAATAAAAACGATACATTATTTTATTACCTTAGGAGAATATAGGTACTAAAAGTTTTGTTTTTTTTTTTTGTATAGGTCATACACTATATTTGTGAATTATCCGAGTCAGTGTATTATAAAGCAATTTGAGACTGGTCAAAATGGCATGTAGGAGACGTGATTGTAAAAATGTTGTTGAAAATTTGTCAGATAGTAGGACCAATTGATTGCCAAAAATGAAAATAAAATAATTCTGCAAACATACTCTCATAAATCGCTACACATAACCTCATTATTTTAATGTGTAGCAGTTGTAGAACTCGTCGAAAGCACAGTTATTTCAACTGGACAACTTTCATTTTTATTTTTTATCAAATTATACTTCAATTTCAATGCAAAAGAAATTTGTCAAATGTTTCAAGGTTTCATAGGCAACTTTGGTTAGCTCCCAAGAGAGAACAAACAATGAAAATTATTAGCAGCATTGTGATTGTTGGAGTCTTGTATGTGAATGATACACATTACAAATCATAAATATCACTAATAAACTATGCCAGGGGTAAAATGCGGTGACCAATAGGTTGGAAATAGTTTTTCACGAGTTATGACCTGTGTATACGTCTTAGCGGAAAATGTCCAAAATAAAAGTGGTAGAAAATTGAATTGATTGTTTTTTTTTCGTATGTACATTGGTGTTTATAAAATAAACATTTATGAAAAGAAAGTTCTAACTACTGATGCTAAAATTAGAAGAATAAGTGTACTGTATTTTACATCCAAACCTATATTCAAAGGAAGTTTTTTGCGATAATTTCATATTTTTCCTTCACTTGCTACAATATATTCGTTTAGTATAGGTATTATTAGAGAAAAATTGGCCAAACGAACTATCAATTTGTTCCAGTTAAGTTACTATCACCAATATATTTAGACTAATTCTCTATTATAATTGAAAAATTGGACGGCATTGCCATGGAAAATAAATATCTATCCTTTCAGAATAAACCTAAAATTACAGTCAAACATAATTGTAGTTAGGCAAGAACTGTTTTCCTCACAAAATTAAGGAAAAGGTGCACGTGTTTATTTGGAGTACAGAATTCTTGTTTTCTGCACGTAGGTATAGGATAACTTATTTGGTAAAGGGCGTGCAGGTATATATATATATATATATATATATATATATATATATATATATATATATATATATTCAATAAGACCCATCTATATCCATGCAGTTCATGAGCTCACTCCGAATATGAGTTCTCTCGTAACTTTTGCGTAAAAAAGACATTTTTATTAATAACAAACAAAATAATAACTTTAAAATACAAATGAAAAATAACGATATAAAGTGACAGAGTTACTGAGTAATAATGATTACAGTTGGAAGAGAAATTCTACAATATATAAGTTTAAAGATGCTGAATAGGCATAGTTGACACGGCGTTTCTCACGGATGTCGGCGGCGCCGTAATCTGACACCACACGTGTCGCTTAGTCAGCTGGGAAAGTTGAATTGTCGTTGCGATATAAGTCCGTGCTAAGTTCATAGTATAAACTTATATAACAACTCCCATCCATATGAAAAAGTTGATGGTATAGCATCAACTTTTACGTCAAGTTCTGGAGTTCTGTATCGTCGGTTGGATTCAGGAGGCTGTGTAGCTTTCCTTTGGGCTTAGTGTTTGATGGTGCTGTCGGTGGCGTCTGCTGGACAGCGGAGTTTGGTGTAGTGGTATTCTTGAACCTCTTCTGGATTGACTTCATTGTGAGGAGTATAATCACAATTACTACTAAGGTGGTCGTTGTGATTGTGAGCCAGGACGTATGCTTTTCTAAGGGTGGTTGTTCCATCAGCTTTTCCAGTTCCTTAGAATATTGGGAGAGCTTATGGTTGGCAACATCTAGGTCTTGTACATCTAATTCTTGTAGCTGTAGGGGTGTCAGGTTTGGCATCTCATTGGCGGCTGGCATGCCGTTGCAGCAGTTGAAAGGAATGTCCACTGGATGGTTTCTGTATGTGATGTTTTGGACATTTTTAGAAGTTCTTGTAGCATGGACCCTTGTGTTGTCGATAAAGGCATTGCAGTCGGGTTGGATTTGCAACACTGAATTTGTCGATATGGTTTGTGTCACGACATCTTGCCCTTTGCATTTGATGGTGATGGCCAGGGGTCTTGAAATCGAGATCAACCAAAAGTTTACGTCAATCTCCTGGATATTATAGTCTGCTGCATATAATATCAAACTTTTGCAGGTTGCTGGAAGTGTGGCTGGCTGTCTGAGAAGCTGACCTTCGCAGATGGCATCTTTGTCTATTGGATGTGATATAGCTTTGGAACAAATCTTATGATGTTTAGTTAAAGGCTTGCAATCACCCAGGTCTTCGAAGGATGTGTATAATAAAGAATCGTCATCTCTCGCGATAAATTTTGTCTTTATTGAAAGTATATGATGAAACCCTGTTCGATCATCCAAAATTGGGATCGGATAAAGGTGGTAAAGGGTGTAAATCTCAGGATCAACTAAGGGAATTTTGAGTACAAAAATGATTTTGGTGTTGATTTGAAAAGCTTCCAATTCTATCAAATCAATGTACTGAGCAACATTTGAACTGTAAATAGGAAGTGGTAAATTATTTTCATGTAGTGACTGAGAAATCTGTTGAAGGGAATCGACCAAATCTACTGGGGTTATGATCGAACTATGTAAAATTTTTAAGCGGGCGAAAGAGACTGCAGTTAAAACATCATCGAGAGTGTTTTCGATAAATATGTAACTCTCCATTAGGCTTTCACACAGATCCAAGATATTGATTTGAAATTCATGAAAATCAAGATCATTTGAAATGTATAAAATTGACTGCCTTATTTTTTCAATGTTATTCGAGAATAATTTCTCCTCGGATTGAAATTTTTGTAAAGTTTTGTTGAGGCTCGTAATGACTGAGGTTGTTACAGATATTTGTTTCTTTACTAAGTCCTGAATTTGGTGTTGGTCTTTAGTAATTTTAGTTATACAGTCATTTATGTATTCACCATCTGTTGCGTCTAAGTTTCCTGAAATAGCTTTCCAAACTGATCCCAGTCCGTTAATAAGTCCGCGTTTTCTCCTGTTAGTAGGGTAGGTTTGAGTGTCAGCGAAGATGTCTGTATATTTAGAGTTAACGGATTTAGAAATTTGTTTCAAGAGGCTAACATGTGTTTGTATTTTTGGTTTAAATGATTTCGTATTAGTTGTGTTTTCGTTGATTGTCTCTAAAATTCGGTTTAGTATGGCGTCGTTATTAGAAATAGCACCTCTGAAAGGGCTGAGGTCTTTGAAGACAAGAAGTGACCATTTGTCGTTTGAAATTTTAAGTGTGCCTTCTTCATGGAAGAAAACTCCTATTGTATTGTTAACGGGTGTAAGAGAGTATTGTTGGAGGTTCACGACTGAAAACAGTCCACAGAATCTGAAAAGAAGGGATTCATTCAAAATATGGTTTTAGTCTGTCAAAGTTAATTTTACTAATTTGGTTAGTCTGTAAGTTTATAACTGTGGCAGAGTTTTTTCTAATCGCGGTGATTTCAAAAGGTCCATTGAATTTGTTTTCAGATTTGCTTTTAATCTGAGACTCTTTCACGTAAACTTTGTCGCCTACTTTATATTCTGGTTGGTTAGTCGAAACATGTTTGTCAAATCTAACTTTAGATTTTTGTTTTTTGTTGGTCGGTTTTTGCGCGGGCAAGTCTATAATAGTAGTTCATTCTGTTGTTAAGGTCCCTAACATATTTGGAAATGAGTTTTTCCTGATCGTATATTGTTTCGGGGGGTCTACTAGAAGTGTGCCCAAAGATGAGTTCGTAGGGCGTGAAACCAGTAGTCTTGTTTTTAGTGTTGTTGTAGCAGATAACTGCGTAAGGGAGGACGTTGAATGGATGTTCGTTCGGATGTTCGGCTGTATTTGCCCTTATCATTTCCGCTAAAGTCGCGTGAAACCTTTCGATAGAACCGTTTGATTCGGGATGGTGGACGCTTGAAAAGGATAACTTTATGTCATATAGTTCGCACAGGTCCCTTATTAGAGTATTGTCAAATTCACGTCCATAGTCGCAATGGATGCGAAGAGGGGTACCGTAATGTTGGAAAAATACTAATAGGGTGTTTACGACTGTTTTAGCTGTTTTGTCACCAATAGGGTAAGCTTGAGTAAATTTGGTGAGTTCATCCCTAATAGTCAGTGCGTAGTTTCTCGTTGGATATTCGAAAATATCAATGTTGATACGTTCGAAGGGTGTTTTTGGTGTTTCGGTTATGACAAAAGGAGCACTTAAGTTTTTCCTACAAAACTTTACCTTTTGGCAAGTTTCGCAAGACTTGATAAATTGCTCTACGCTTTTGATTAGTCCAGTCCAGTTATACTTTTCCCTAATACGTCGAATAGTCTCATTAATTCCACGGTGTAGGTTATTTTTGCCGCAGTGGTACTGTTGCAGTATAATGGGAATTTCGTCTTGAGAAGGGGTTGTTACAATGTTTTGACAAATCTTTAGTTTTATGTCTTTGTCTGCGAGTATGAAAGATAGTGTTTCGAGAATAGGTAGTTCGACGTTGTTTTCAATGCAGAAGGTTTCTGATTCGTCGAACTGATCTTGATTATTATAGAGGATGTTAAAAAGATGCGAGACAACAGTTTCGGGATCGAATGGTAAAGGGACAATTAAATATTTTCTATGCCGGACGGATTTGCTGGCTAGAATGTTTAATGTGTCGGTAGTGAAATTTGGGTCTTCTTCGAAAATGTCTTCGATGATTTTGTCATGCAAGTCATTGAGTTATTTTGCCAGAAGAAAGTGACTATTCGTTTGTGAGATTTGTCTAGGAGTTGGGCGTTAGAAATTTCTATTTTTGAGTAATCGATTATCGACTCGGTTTTATATAATTGAACAAATCGATTAAATTCTCTTGTCATTCGTTCGTCATGATCATCGGGTTCTTGATCATTATCGGAATCTGGTTGTTCTGGGTCGGTTTCGTTATTTGCAAAGATGTTGATTTTAGAAATAAAGTCGGTGCATTGTTTGAAGTGATTAATTTCGATACGGGAAAGAGCGTCTGCGTTCAAGTTTACCTTGCCGGGCTTGTATTCGATTTTATAGTTATACTCCTCTAGTTTGAGGCGCCATCTGGCTAGACGACTGCCAGGGTCTTTGATCGAAAAGAGCCAAGTAAGCGGACGGTGATCACACAGGAGTGTAAACTTTCTCCCAAAAAGATACGGTCTGTAGTGCTTGACCGCCCAAACAATGGCTAGCAGTTCCCGTTCGATAGTGGAATATCGAGTTTCTGCAGCGCAGAGTGTACGGGAAGCATATGCTATAGGAAGATCTTTTCCTACGGGGCCTTGTGAGAGAACCGCTCCAATTGCAAAAGCACTAGCATCAGTAGTGAGCAGGAATGGTTCTTCGAAATTTGGGTAGATCAAGATAGGGTCAGATACAAGGGCTTGCTTCAGTTCGTTGAAGGAAGACTTGCAATCTGCGTCGAAGATGAATTTGACGTCTTTTTGCAGGAGTTTCGTTAGGGGCTTTGAGATCTTGGCGAAATTGGGGATAAAACGTCGGTAATAACCGGCGAGACCAAGAAAAGATTTAACATCTTTAGGAGTTTGGGGTTGAGGAAAATTCTGGATGCATTCAACCTTTGAAGGGTTTGGTTTTACTCCTTCTTGGGTGATCAGATGACCTAGGTAAGCAACTTCCTTACGGAGAAACTCACACTTGTCAGGTTGAATTTTCAAGTTTGACTGTCTAAGACGCTTAAAGACTTCTGTCAAACGGGACATATGCTCATGGATGGTTGGAGAATAAACGATAATGTCATCCATGTAAACAAGGCAACGTTCATTCTGGATGCCCAGAAGAATGTTGTCCATGACCCTCTGAAAGGTAGAAGGTGCATTTTTCAGACCAAATGGCATACGAACGAATTCGTAATGGCCATTGTCAACAGAGAAACCGGTCTTGGGAATGTCTTCCTCAAGGATTTCCAACTGGTGAAACCCGGAAGCGAGATCCAGTGTCGAAAAGTATTGACACTTACCAAGTTGGTCGAGGAGATCAGAAATGTTGGGCAGAGGATATTTATCGTCTACAGTTAGTTCGTTTAACTTCCTATAGTCGATAACAACTCGCCACTTTTGCTTACCAGAAGCATCGAGTTTCTTGGGGACGACCCATACGGGGGAGGACCAAGGAGAAGAAGAGTGCCTGATAATGCCTTGATCAAGCATTTTGGAAATTTGGGTTTTTACTTCCTCCTTATGCACTTGAGGATATCTGTACGATTTCGTGAAAACGGGCTTGGCATTATTGGTGTCAATAGAGTGTTTGACGGCGTTAGTAAACGTCAAAACATCGCCTTCGAGATAGAAAATATCTTCGAATTCTAAGCAGAGGTTCGTGATAAGTTCTCGCTCTTCGTCGTTAAGATGTTCTGTCCGAATTTGTTCTCTGATTGTAAAGTTTCTGTCTAAGTTTGTAGATTCAGAGTAATCGTGTGTATTCAGATTTAAGAGAGGGTGTGTATTGTCAAGGGGTTCTAAATGAAGATTGGAAAAGTTAACAGTTTTTGGCATTGCGTTCGCGTTTATTATCGAAGTCAGAAATTCTCCCTTTGAATTAACGCGTACAACCGCGTTGGGAAGTCGTACTTTGTCAATTACTTGTGTCGGTAAAATTGCGTCAGTATTTCTAAGTTCACATTTAAGTTGGAAAATTTGTTCGGTTCGTGCCTGGATTGTTATTTGATTGTTATAAATATGAGTGTGTGCGTTAGTACTGGGGGTGTCTGTTGTTTGTGTATTAGATTGGTCGTGATCGGGCACTTTATGTAGGGGGATAGTTTTAAAGTTAGTAATTAATTGTTTGGATTTTAAGTCGACGATACATTCATAATGCTCAAGAAAATCAAGACCTAATATCCCATCAAACTCAATATCTAGATCGTAGATAAAGACCTTGTGTGGATTGCCTAGAGCGAAAGGAATGAGGGTGGATTGTGAGATCGGGATTTTCTCATGAGTAATGCCTTGAATTGTTACTCTTTCGGGAGATCGTTGTGAGAAGTTTTTGACAGTGTTTTCTTTGAAAATGGAGATACCAGCTCCGGTATCAATTAGTAGTTTAAATTTTCCAGAAGCGTCGTTGATATAATAGAGGTTCTTGGAATTTACTGTCAGAAGAAGAAATGTTTGTTCTGGGAAGTTCAGATCGGGATTGAAGTCTTCCAAATTCAAGTTCTGTATTTGAGTTTGGACTTCTGAGAGGGTAGTTGTCGAATCGGGGGGCTGATCTAGGCTCGGAAGCGCTAGAAAATCCTGGTATTCGTGAGGACTGAAAGGTTCGACAGGGGTATCATCTACTATTTGGTCGAACTCAGGGCTTTCATAGTTTTGGTCGTTATAATCGAAATTCTGCTGGTTATTATCAGTATAATAATCATAGTCATTTGCAGAATATTCGGGATAGTTGACATTATGATGGTTGTTAAAATGGTGGGTTCTTTCGGAACGATAATTTGGGTTTGTCTGTATTACAGACGGTCGAAAGTTGTTAGGCTTGAAAGGAGGTCTTTGAAAATTATTTGGTCGGAATTGTTGACCTTGATGATTGTTATTATTATTGATTGGATTTGGCCTCGAAGATTGATTCGGCCAACGAAATTTGGTCTGTTATTTTGATTGAAAGGCTGAGGGTTATTTTGATATCTCAGGCGACAATCCGCAGCAATGTGACCTAATCGCCCACAATTTAAGCATTTAGGAGGTGGAGTTGGTTTTCTAGCCTGAAAAGATGGCTTAGGTGGAACAGATTTATGTACCTTTTGTTCCTCAAAATAGGATAGTTGAAGTTCTCTTCTTATCCGTGAATGTGCCTCAAGAAGATCCTTCGGATTACTGGCACGGATAATTTGGCCTAATCGAGGTTCTAAACCGGTAAGTAATGTGTTTAAAACCATGGTGTCAACGAGAGTGGTTTGAGCGTCTTTCTGCTCGGTGCTTAGACTAGGAGCTTTTTGGATACATGAGTGCATTTTCGCACTCAATACTTGAAGCCTATTATAGAATGTAAGGGAGACTCATTGGATAATTGTTTTAACCGTTGGAGATCGTGAATTAATGAAGAGAGATCACGAGAATCTCCGAAGTGTAGCGTGAGAAGCTGTTTAATCTCAAGGTACGACGCAGGGTTTCTAGAGTTTATTAACTGCGCCGCTTTGCCTCTTAATTTATTTTTAATGTGGATCACTAATAGGTATTTTTGATCCGCGGTAGACATGTTGTAAGCACAATTACAAGCATGTATGAAGGTGGCCAAGGAGATTTGGTCTCCTCAAATTCGGGAATGATTGAAAATATTTCCGATAACCGGTATTTTTCGGTTTCATCGGAAACAACGTTGTTTGTTGCTTGTGCCATTGTGATTTGTTAGATTTAAAAATGTAAACAAGTTGACAGAAAAAAAATAAAACAAACGAGGGATTGTATAAAAAGTAAAAAAAAAATATTAATAGAGTGTATGTAAATGGGGAATAAACGATATTTTGGATAATAGAACAGTAAAGAATGGAGTAATAAAATAAATATTTAAACGTAAATCAGAATATATCAAATAAATGTTTCAATTCAAATAATGAAATAATAAATCAATTCAAAATAATATATCAAGATTACCAAATAAATAAAATAATCAATCAAATAAAAATCAAATTATCAAATATATCAATCAAATCAATTAAATAAATTGTTAAAACCTTAAACGTTAGACGATTCACTACTACTCACATCAACAGGAACATTGGAAGATCCGTGTTCTCCTTGTTATCGCAGTTGGGACTTCTTCCAGGTTCTTTGCTCCGTTGAGGGATAGGAATCAGCCGCTACCAGTTAGAATTAAGCTCGTGTTCTAGTAACGTTGACGGATCCTACTGACTGCGCCAATTTGTTATATCACACTTCTCAATATTAACTTTTTAAAAAAGATTTTTATTAATAACAAACAAAATAATAACTTTAAAATACAAATGAAAAATAACGATATAAAGTGACAGAGTTACTGAGTAATAATGAATACAGTTGGAAGAGAAATTCTACAATATATAAGTTTAAAGATGCTGAATAGGCATAGTTGACACGGCGTTTCTCACGGATGTCGGCGGCGCCGTAATCTGACACCACACGTGTCGCTTAGTCAGCTGGGAAAGTTGAATTGTCGTTGCGATATAAGTCCGTGCTAAGTTCATAGTATAAACTTATATAACATATATATATATATATATATATTCAATAAGACCCATCTATATCCATGCAGTTCGATGAGCTCACTCCGAATCTGAGTTCTCTCGTAAATTTTGCGTTAATTTAAAAATGACATTTTGAGGGACAAATGCACCTTTCGCATTCAGCTCATGAAAACACATAATTTTTGGATTTGTCTTGTCGAATGTACAAAAGACTTAACTCATCTACTAATAAATGGCAATTTTTATGGAGCTTAGCCCTACATATAAAACTCAATTATCATAATAATTTACCTTACAATATTTAATACTCTTCACTTATGTTATAAATAACTAGATCGGATTGAAGTTTCACAAAGAATGATAAAAAAGCTTAAAAAAAGACATTTAAACGTTTTTGCTACAAAAACAGTCGCTTGTAATTCGGGAAATTTATTCAGCCTTTTCTCAATAAAGTCAGCTGATTTAATCCTGAACGACATTTCCGATTTTTACTTTTTGCTCGATTACTTACCGAACAATTTTCGTTAACGGCAAAAAAGCATTAGAAGCATTTATAATGAGATTTCTTCCCTGTTTATGTATAACGATGATGTTCTTTTGAGATTACGGTACTTCGTCGCTGCAAATTCTATTAAAAAAGGTAAATGTTTGTTTGGAGGAACGTTTTGTCGATCGAAATTGAATTAAGAAAAATTAGTTTGTTTAAAATTATTGTTAATAAAGGGAATAAAAAGTCGTTTAGTGGATTAAATTGTATGGATTTCTATGCGTAATGTAAGATCTCAAACACTTTTGAAGCGAAAACGGAGGCCTACACTTACACATTAAGTCAGTCGGTAGTGAAATGCAAAATTAGAGTTGGTCCCAAGACATCGTGACTACACTTCATAAACCTTGAAATACCCATATAACAACTTATCGTGTAAGAAACAGAAACCGGGGTATATATTACGAGTCTCTTCGTTTATACAAAATCAACAAATTTTGGTTAATAAAGAAATATAACTTCCAATTAAGATACAATATCAGCACAAAAATTACGTTTTGTTCTAATTAACATTCCAATTTTTTGTTCACGATTTTAAATTAGAGACTTGGTGTACGTGAGAAGTCACCATCAAAAAGGCAATGTTATCAGCTGTGGTTACCAGTTGCCGAGTTGCTGTTGCAATTGTGTGCTGACCAAGTTCACATTATAAAGTAAACATTTTGCATTAAGATTTCTGAATAATATTTGACTTTATAGTAAATACCCTATTTCTAAATTTCTAAATATCGACTTAAGAGGTAGAATGCAATGCACATTAATAAAGGAACTTAGAGCATATACTTCATATGACTTAATTCGGGAGCTTTTTGTAATATCAGAAAAAACTTTGAATTTGAAACTAAACAAAAAGTTACGTTTCTTTGCAGATTTGTTTTTATTTGTGTGTAAAATGTGTTATCTATGACATCATGTTTGAGTACCTTGTAAATTTACACACTTACTACCACAATTATAATAAATGTTTCCTAAAAATTAAATTATTTGGTGTTAGGTAAATAAGAGTGGGTTTGAAAAAGTAATCATCTCAGGAAAAAAACGTTTATACATCTTTGTGAATTTTCTAGGTACTTTTGGTTATTCAAATTTATTCTAAAATTGTTTTAATGTGCATTAGATTATACTATATTACAGCAGCTATTTCGAATAATAGACTAGAGATATTTTGATATCTAAAAAATCTCCTTAAATAATTAGTTAATTAAAGGGAGATAACGAGAGCCAAGAAGTATATTTCTTAAGAAGCTTTCGGTTACACCGCCCTTTTTTATATTCTCGTTGATTTCGATGCTACACCTCTTAACATGTTGTGACCCTGGCAGTGTAAGTAATGTGTAATAAGTATTTTTTACCTCACCAAATTATTATTCTGTTTAATTAGTAATGTTGCATAGACTATTTTCTGAAAAAAATGTAACATGTCGAGTACGAAACTGTTATAAAAAGCGTTATCCTACTGTTTATTCAAAAGTAGATATTAACATCGGGTGAATTTGCTGAACTATACAATGTGGTGTAAGCTAGAAAAGGTATGTAGTATGTGTTTAAAAATATAAATAAATGTTAGAGACTTTCATTTTTTAACCTTAAATGATGGGGTCTCTCTCGTTAAGCAACGTCTTGCTTTTAACGGCTAGTAACATAATTTATAGGCCTGAAAGATTTAGGTAACCTTGGTATATTTGTCCCAAAATTTAAAATCTAAGAATCAAGGAGTAACAGTATAACACTTACAAGACAACCATTTGAGAGTCTTAAGTGGCTTGTTTTATTATTTGTTGAAGATTACGGTTTTCTGAGGGTAGCACAAATATCAAATTTCTTTGTTACAACGGAGGAAACGTGGGTACACCTTACGATCCTGAAACCAAGATACTGAAAGTCATGCTCTTAGTCCTTTGGAAGGTGTAATTTTGTTGGGTAATGTAGGTATACTGTTTAACCAAAATATGAAGTCACTGATACCTCTTGCATTGCAATGACAGCAAACATTTGAGTGAGTTTCTAGTTGGTGAAAGACCCGCAGTATTCTCGAGACTTGCTTCTAACGACAGAGTACCGAACACTGTCAAAACAAAACATATGAAACAAGTGAATGGTTTAGAGTTGAGAAAATAAACTTTTTATATTATTATTAAAAATAAGTCAGAGGCGTTGTATAAATATCATTCCTCAAATAGTTAATTGATGGATCCGTTAGGTGTTTTAAATATTTAAAGGGTTGTTAGTTCTATATTGTTGCTACCCGCTTGGAGGATAGTAGAGGACTTCAAATTATAAATGAAATCTTGAAAATGAAATGCTCGTCGCTAATTGAAATAAACCAAAAAGTATCATTACAAAAATAAGCTGCTGCAAATTTAGCATTCATCCAATTTAATAAGCGTTACTGCCCTGTGAATAATGTTAAACTGGTTTCACAAATAAGTTTTCAAAATAGTGGCAACATTTTCTGTAAGGCGCAATATAGGAAAATTTAACATAATATATAGGAGATCATGCTTTTTAAAATGTTTGCCCTATTTGCAAAAGTACCAACCTTATAAAAGTGCAGTTGGAAGTTTACCATGTTGAGCACTTGTTTGGCAGCCCTGAACACAGAATTCTTTCGACAAATTTGTAAAAATGGATACATTAGGGAGCGCAGCATATTGGTCATCCCATGTATAATTTTCAAAACAGTTCCATAATAGATGAATAAATAATGCCTCGAATTTCTATAGATTAGTATGCATGTTGTAGACTAGTTTTCTGCAAGAGTTTTAACTTACTTAATGCTCAAGTTGGCTCTACTAACATTTACAGGTATATTTCCGGATTTTCCTTAAGACATCATTCGGTAGATAGAAGTTTTTATATAGGCCTTAGGAAACCCGGATTTTTTCCCTTGAAATATACAGAAATTCAACACTTATGTTATCGAAGCGGTTAGATAAATCGAAGAATAATCCAGGGGGCTTATTTTTATCGAATTCGCTGTGAATGGGAAATGAAGCCATTTCATTCGACCTACTTACACAAAGCTGATGTTGGGACACAGTCGATAATTTAAAATTCGCCAAGGACATATAAAAGGCAATACAAATAATTGACATAATAATATTAAAACAAATTTTGAGAAAAGGAGTACTACATCGACTTTACAATTTTTAACATATACAGAGTGTAACATAATGCAGTGCAGATATTTCTGTAGGTTATAGAATTTATCATTATAATTAAAAAGCCTTATATGATATATGTGAAAAAGTGTATTGTTTTTGGGAAAAAAAGTTCAAATTTGTCAACTAAATTAAGCACTTGAGTGTATATTTAACCATTTATTTGCAAATGAGCAACAAATTTATGAACTATCATTCCTATTAAATGAATGGGCGTTTAAGCCAGTTTCAGTTAAATTGTTTAACAGTGGTAATGAAACAGAAAACATGGTTAACATTGGTTAAGGATGTTCGAAATCAAAAAGTAACTGTTAGGAAAACTTTAAAAACTATTTAAAACGAATATATAGTTACCTATATTGTGTTAAAATTTGGGGTTAACACCTTATACATGTGCTCTTATGGGATAACATTTGTCTATATTGGGTAAAAATGTGATATTACATTTAAAAAATGTTAAAAAACTTACAGAAAACTCCACAATCAATAGCTTAAATTCGTGTTTTCGCGTTTTTTATCAAATTATTAAAAGATTAAACTAAAAAAATAATAAAGTTGGGCGTCTTGCCGAAAATAACTAAACGAAAAATTTGTGGACTGTTATTAATAATAAAAAAACGTGGGCTCCCGGTCTATTATAAACATGTATTCGTTTTAAGAACTTCAGTCATTGTTGCTTTAATATGTGAGAATATGTGACTTTGTTAGTCCTGTGTATATTTTCACATAATGTTTACCGTATGTTTGTCTTATTTTGATTATTTTTTATAGCTTTTTTGACTTGATAATGTGGTCGAAGTTATAGACCCCGAAACTAGTCTTATATAATAAATTGTTCAAAGATTGTGGATTTGGGACCTTTCATTTCCCTAGTATCATGATGTTCATGACCCCACACATTACCAATATCCCAGACTATTAAAAAATAAATATAACCAAGCAGAGATTTCTGAAAATTTAAATATTCTTTGGATTTCAGACTCTGATCCTTTTAGGATGTTTATTATTCTGGATAAATATTTATTTATTACGATTTATTTTTCTCGAAGTAATAAATAATTTTCTTCTAAACGTTGTTTGTGGCATATTCTTGATTACTTTTATGTTTTTTTGGGCAATAACACCACAATAGAAATAAAACGACGTATATTGCAGGAATACCAAACGTTTCAAAGTCTATTCTGACTTCGTTGTCAATGGCTTTATATTTATTGATGTAGATTGCAAAATAAATCAAATTTTCATTTTGCAATCTACATCAATAAATATAAAGCCATTGACAACGAAGTCAGAATAGACTTTGAAAAGTTTGGTATTCCTGCAATATGCGTCGTTTTATTTCTATTGTGGTGTTATTGTCCAAAAAAACATAAAAGTAATTAATAAATAATTTATTATAAAAATATTTCTATAGTATGTATTGTGTTCTCGCGGGTTTTGATTCATAAATACAATTACCCGGGAATACATCCATTCGTTAGTATAATTCTAGGGTGAATCCCGCAGACGTTTGATATGGTTGATATGGTAAAAATAAACGCATTCAACAAGGTTAAACGTTGGGCTAAAACGAATGTTAATGCCGTATTATAAAGTGGACGTTTGGTGCTAATTAAATTAAACACGTCACCACAATTTGCAGTCGGAGTTCATTTGAATACAGAATTAGAGGCCCTAAAGAGTTATTTTAATTCTTATGGTACACAATTTTTTTCTAGTGTACTGAACTTGCTGTTTTAACAATTGTAGAAACTGAAAATCACAATATGTTCAAATAAACAACAATTTAGTAAACTGAATGTTCATTAGGTATATGATTTTAAATTTTCATTAAAAAACATGAGAACATTTACCTGTGAATGAGACAAAACAAAAATGAAGAAGAATTCAATTACCATAAACCCGGTTTTTTAACATCTCCAAAGAGTGACATAATATTAAAATACGGTGTCTCTAATCTGAGTATGGTTGGGAAATGATGGTGTTAATTAGATTAGGCCAGATTAATCGGTGGGGTATAAAGGCAGAACATTAGCCGGGAGCAAGCCTACTGTTCTTAAGGGAGAGAGTTAAGACCGCTGTTGTCTCAAGGCGAGGTATTCTCACTTGGGGTAAATCCAGTGAAATATGAAATTGGAATGACGTAGGGAATAATTAAAATAAAAACAAGGTCACTGTTTTGGAGTAATTTTCTAGAGAAATTAATGTGTTTCTGTTTCGGAACTCGTTTTCCTTTGATTTATTAAATTTACAGGTTAACTGGTCACATACGACATAACAATTATGTTATTTTTTAACAATAATGATGTTGTTTAGTATTTCCTATATACAGGTTAACACGAGAATATTCAAGACGCTTTCGTGGTAATATTACTTCGATGTTGAAGATTCCCCTATAGTTCTCGTTAGACGTCTTTAAGCAAAACATGTGATAAAATTTATGACTTCAACCAATTGAGACTAAAACAAATAGGTTTAGGTGCTATCCATATAAAGCTATCAACGACACTACGTGTTATTTAAATAATACTTGCTTGGTACTGGAAACAATAAATCGACTATATCCTGCATCGTGATGCCATCTCAATTTTTTTGTTATCATTTCTCTATGTGTTAGTCCGATTGCAAGTCTTTAATATTAAGGTTATTTGATAAATGCATCTAAAATAAGTATATTTGGGATAAAATCCTTAACCTGTTTTCTGAAAAATCGTTGTGGTATCTCTAGTTTGTAATTTTCTGATTTTTTTGGAATAAAACCACAATTGCTGGGAAGTTCATGAGCTGGACATTCTCTTGGGTCCATTGTCAGTTCAGTACAACCTCTCACCCAATGCTTACTCAGGTATTTAGCCAAAACCTTTCAACCAATAGGCGTTAATAGAATTTCAGAAAATTATTCCTATTTGATTTCGATGGAAACTTTAGAACTGTTGTTAAATTGAAATGATAATTTTGACCATGGAAATCTCAAAAGCGGAGAATGTTACGTTCTGATGTGTTTTTATGGAATTTCCTGTCATCAAAAAATTTAGATGTCGAATTCGGTGTGAATGTGTAACAAAAGTAGTATTAATAACTTTTTCCATGATTTTGTCCACAGTTAGAGCGAGAGATCTAAACGTTCCAAAATTGTCTGCAAGGACCATTATTAGTTTGTACCGCTAAAATTTCCAGCACCTGTGGAATACCGAACTTTCGACATTGAGGAAGTTTAGCGGTCATGCGTCAAGTACATATCTGTACATAAAATTGAACCGAAAATTACCGTCACCTTCATTTAATCTAGAACGTCACCTTCAAGGTCCAATAAGGGGTAACAAAACATTCGTAATTTGGGCTACTATATATACTAAAGACTCAATTTATTCACTGGTACCAGCCGTGAAAACCTTGTTAACTAATTTGAAAAACAACAATAGTGAGTATAATATAACAAAATATTTATTGCAATAAAAGTTGTCTATATTATAGTATAAATACGTAATTATTTAATTAAAATTGTATCTTCAACTGATGTTGCTTTCAATTTAATGAAATCCTTCCTAGAAAATTTTACTTGCACTAATTTTTATATTATAATGACAATAAGCACGAAGAATATGACTCCAGAGGGTTACTCTGTTCGTTTTATTACCGAATTTATTACTGAAATGACTCAATGGCGCCAGCTTCTATTAAATGATTAAACTTTACTGAAGTGCGGTTTTTACATGCTACATAATAAATGAAGCAGACCCCAAGGACTGTTTTTTCAATGGCTTTAACCAATTAGGCAATATGTAGAGCGGCAAAACTAATAAAGAGTTTGGAGTTCACCAAAGAGAAACTAACTTTTAGTATTTTAACAAGCCAGTTCTATCTTTTGAGCGAACAAGAATGGAAACTCTTACAACTTTTTTGTGTACTTCCACTAATGGAGGGTATAAGAGGAACCAGAAACAATAATATTGAATCATAGTTACAGCTTTGTTGAAATTTCTCGATGCGCATTCAATAATCCATTGAAAGTTTGAATAGAATAAATCGTTTGAACACTAGACAATGTCAAATAGTTTTAGTAATGTGCTTTACATTATTACACCAATGGCTTTAATTCTAGTACTAACTTGTGATAATTAAGACAATGTAAAATGAACCTGAACAAAAACTATATGGTATTAAACAATTACTCCTTATTTTACATTAAATATAAGTATTAATCCTCTCTACTCTATTGAATTTTTCTATTTTTCAATTAAATAGCCCTGTATACCTGTATTTTTATATCGCACCATATGTCAAGTAGGTATAAGCAACTACTTATTTTTCATATTTTTAACTATACTTGTCAACTTCACCTTATATATCAATCATCCTGTATATGCAACTGCTTCTAACATTTTTTAACCCTCCGCCCTATAACTCAAATATCCTTACTGCATATGTTCATTTAACATTATTTTAAAGTTTTTTGATCCACTTTGTTTTATTTCACTCTTATTTCAACAATCTAGTATGGGCAACTACTTATGTACCATCCAATACAACATTTTTAACCACCCTGTATAACTTTAATTCTATTCCACCTTATGTTGCAACCTCCTACATATGCAACTGCCTATGTACCACCCAATATCACATTTACTTGTAAGATTTTTTGCACCTACATGTATAACTGTAATTTTGTTTCGCCCTATATTTGAACTGCGCACATTGCTTGCTGCTATGCACACACACACACACACACCTACCACCGTCTACCGTAAGGAAAAGATCGCTCACAGAACAATTTTTCTTTTAGATACATTTCAGTTTAAGCCCCGCAAAATGAAAACCGTTAAAAACACCCTGTACAATATATCTTGACATTTAAGCTAGATATTTATGATGAAAATTTGACATTTAGATTGATTTTTAGTTTCTTGCACAAATTTATGCGATTGTCTGAAAAACAGTATATTTTACGCAAGAGAAAATTATACAGAATCAAGCTGGAACATCTCTTTGTTATTGAATTGTTGAATACAATTTACAATATTCAAATTGATTGAGCCATTTTAGAGAAAACAGTGTAGATTCATTGAAATTCACTGAAGTGTAGTCCCTTAATTACTGTTTTTTCTAATTTTCTGTATAACCGTAAATCTCACGTTATAGATGACTATATGGTACCTTTCTGTAACATTACTTAATGCAATGCCCTTTAAATCATCAAAATTGTCCAAGCCGTTTTTTAATAATCATTGAGCTTATATGAAAAAAAAAACGTGCCGACGAATTGATAACCTCCTCCTTTTTGGAAGTCGGTTGAAAATGCAAGTTTACTATAAACTCTTACTGAAAATAAAAACTAAAGGATTTCTCATAGATCATGACCTTGGTCAGGAAAGAAAAATTAACTGAGAAACGTGTTGTTTTTTCTCTATAGGAAATATCTAATTTTGATTGTGAAAATGGAACAAACGGAAAACTGTGAGATAATAACGTTCCAGGGGCCCGATTCTTGAAACCATGCTATGCGACGAACATCGTCGTATACGGCCTTGCAGTCGAAGTTTGTTCTGTTCCAGGCCAAATTGGTATTCTCGAATTGGTAGACGAGATCATAGAGTCTTTGAACATATAAAATAAAATATGGGGAATTGCCAGAACTTCTTCAATATCTTCCATGTTACGTAGAAATTTTAAAATTTATAGCGCAAATAAATTAATTTAGCCAGCCCAACACAACAATGCAAAACAAAACTAACCGACAAATTTGATCACTATAAATGTCAAAATTTCGAATACGTTTGACCGTTAGAATCTCTTATCTTACACAACATTCGAAAATACCAAATAAACGTCATTTGTCACAATTCATTTGTTTGACGTCATCTTTCGAGTGGTAGAGAGGTCGAATGGTTTCGAGAATCGGGCCCCTGGCTTGTACTGTATTTCATAAATCTGGATGTGGGGATGCTACCCTTTTATTTATCATCAAGATATATAAACCAAGGGTGTATACAACATACCTCTCAGAAGATAACTAAAATATATTTTGGTATAGTATAGGCCCATCCGTATATGATAATATTGTCCCCAAAATTAAGAAATTGGTGCTTATTACCCGACATACAGATATTGTTTATCCCTAAAACCACAATTAAAAATGGTGATTAGCTTTATAATATCCAAATCCAAAGTATCTTTATGAAAACTGGTTCCTCTTTAAATTCTTTGACTGAACCACTATACGGTTCTATACGGCTCGTAGCCAATGATGCGCTTATAACCTCTAAAAGGCCTACTCTGAAATTAGTTAGGTAGAACAAAATCTCAAAATTATTTCGGACGAACCTACCGACAATTACATCATTCCATTTATGTACTAAAATCAAAGCAAATCTTGCCTGTATTCGTGTACAGAGCTCCATAACCATGATATATTTCTTTAATCATATTGGGTGACACAATGTGTTTGTTTAGGTGTATACATTAGTTATTAAATGTAACAGTTAAACAGATAAGGTTACAGTGTTATGAACTTACCATTAAAACTTTTTTTATAGCCTTATAATGGATTATAACAACATTAATGGAGACTATTAAACGAAGACCTAAATGTTGTACTTCGAAATATTGATTGATTTATGAGAGTGAGTAAAAATCAATAACAAATTACTCAAAAGATTTGAAAAACATAGGTGTATAACCATTGAGTCATATTTAAAGTAATGCCCGTAAGTCTTTATGAAAACTGGTTCTTTTTAATGTGTCTATCAAAAGAAAGCAGCTACGCTCCCACGTACCATGAAATAAGAAGATACGACACAGGAATGCTCGGCATTTCCTGATGCAAAATAATGAAAAGAACAAGTTGGGTAACTAACTCCGGGACTGATATTAATGATCTGCCAAAATATGTGGGAAAATATCTGATAGCATTTTAACGGACATCTAACGTAGAAAAAGTTGTACATGTCGTAACCTAACCTTAAATAAAATATGGCCATTAATGAATTAAAAATTCCGTATAAAAATCAAACAATACTACATACAACTTCAATTTTATTATAACATAGTTTTATTAATTAGCAATGATATTGTTCTATCAATTGAATCACACTGCTGACAATGACATTTTGAATACCTCATGATTTTTAATCTCGTTTTCACCCCAGTAATGATTTTCCATCTCGTTAATTTAGTAAATCTATTTTGAGGTAATAAATTGAGATGAAACATTAGTGGGCTTTTAGGTTAAATATAAGCGAAATAATACTTGTAAATTAAAAATGAAACCAGTTAGTTGACCCCGCAATTGATATTTGGTGTTTAGAAACATATAAAGTCGGTTGGACTTAGAGCAGGGGTCTATGTTGGATGGATGACTAATTCTATCTTCTGTGTGGTTAAATAATCAATTCATGCTGTGTTTTACTTTTTCTCTCATTTCGGTGACTTGTGCCAACTAAATAGTAGAGATTTTCTAAAGCGATGGAAGTGGAATGTTTAGTTTTCGTCCTAAAAATGTCGAAATGCTCCGACTTCCAGCAGCTGTTGGTTTTGTTTTATTTTGAAACAACCAAACAGTCGATTGTTGTTTTGTTTCTGATGCATAAGAACATATGATCACTGCTAACCATGTCGTACCAAAGTCGAATGATTGAATGTTATTTGTATCATTTGATTCGATGTTGTTTATTGCATTCTATTAAAATATGTGGTATCCGTTGAGAACATTACCTAAATATCTCATCTTGAAACCAAATCTCTTGTTCTTAATGGAGCCATGTAGCTAAAACAGGTTTTAGACCTTAGAATACACTGCTTTTCAAAAAAAAATATTTTTTGGTTATCCTAACTTTAAAATTAAGTTGTGCTCGAACTGCCCAAAAAAATTCAACTTCTGTCAATTTTTTATCACACACGATTTCAAATTAAAACGCTCATATTTTGCGAATGCGCAAGAGTTTATCAACATGTTGCCATATAACGAAATTAAAGCAGCAGCTATTGTATTCTGCGAAATGAGGATACAATTGAGCATTATGGCACGTTAAGCATGATTAGAATTATGTGATTCCTGACTTGAAATACAGAGCAGGGGTTATATTTTCAGGTCCAGCTTATAAAACTCGCCAATACTGAGCCACATTTTTAACCACAAACATCATACGAGAATTCGTATTTCCAGGAGTATTCTGTCAAATTAGGAAAAAATGTTACATGTCAAAGAAGTTCTATGGAAGTGAATACTTATCACGTATACAAGTTTTGTGTGCTCTAAAAGGTTTAAGAAGAGACCTGAAACAAAAATAGCCAACATTCAGGAAATTGGTAAATATTGGTAAATTGATTCCACAAGGCCCTCTTGTAAACTTGTCTATGTAATTTATAATTCAAATTTCATTTAATTCAGTTTATGAAAGCATTGACAAGAGGTCAGATTATAATCTTGAAAGGCTTGAATCTTTTTATATATACACATTTTTATGGAAAGTCCAGTGTTATTTCCTTAAAAACATATAATGAAAGTAGAGGATGCTACAAATAACATTAAGAAAAAATGACTACCGAAAATGTTGAGAGTTAAATTTGAAAAAGTGTTGTGTTTCTTTGTTGCTTTAAATGCTTGATTTGTACATTCTTGATTTCCAGAAAATCATACTGTTTAGATAACAGAACATTTTTAAGAGGAATGACAAATAGTGATGGGTTACAGGGAAGTGTAACTCTTTTGAGTATTTCAACTTTGAACAAAAGTTTAAACGGAGTAGTTGTGATAGAGAAGTTAATGATACTAGCCTATCTATTTGGGAAAATTAATTAAGATACATTATTTAGAAGTCCTATATATAGATAGAAGAAATTCTATTGTTAACAGAATCACATGCAGCATTTTTTGCCTTTTTAATTTCGGTTATCCCTTGTATGTATTCTGTAATCTTCTGCCATAAATAATATATATATTAATGCAATCCACAAAGCAAAACAATTTATTCCAACACAGAGCAAACAGAAAGGGATTACGATGAATATACACACATACAGGGATTAGTGTAGACAAATATGTTGGCAGTAAACATACATTGTTGAATCATGTTAAAAGAATAAAACTTGAAGTTTATTTACAGCAGTTGTTTGCTTATTGTCAGAGGTGTTGTTATGTATGTGAAATAATAAGAAATTACATGGGTGTATTATGTTCTCTAGCGTAATGTTTTAGTAGGGTTCACTCAGTTCACATTTGGTCTGGAAATATAAATAAACAGGACTATTGAAGCTTTGACATTCATTTTGTTAAATAGTTTAGTTACAAAGTAATTTAAAACCGTTAATTTCCAATATCAAATTACACAGCCGTGCTGTGCTGTTAGAAGTTGAAACCAATAAATTACAGGTTTTTTTTATCAATAAATTTAAAGCTTTATGAAATAACATTCGAAAGGACATTGGAATTTATAATAACATAATAGGTACACTTGTGCAAATAAATTCTTATCTTTCATTAAATATTTTGTACAGAATGGCTTATTTTTATATGTTGACAGTGATTTTAAGAATTAATTAGTGAATAATTCTCAGGTACCTATGTCACAGATGACAGCCAATAAGCTGCTGTGTAGTAATGACCCTATTTTATATTTTAATAAAATAATATGTACGTAATAATTTTGTTATATTGAAGCTAGTGATTGCAAAGCCAGGGTAATAGTTAGTATAGAGACTCCCGAAATTAAAAATATTTTAGTATTTTCAAGTGAGGTTCCTTCAACAAGCGTAAAAATAAAATACAAGATTCCACACCCTTCACAAATCAAAATTATTAAGGATGCCAATACATATTAAAAAACATTGACATATAAGAATAAAAATAAATCCAAGATATTGTTGTTGTTTGGGTTCAATTACTGAATATTTAACACATTAACTGCAGTTTAATTACTTTCTTGATTAGCCACCTACTGTTTGGTGGACATGTAGGTGTAAAACAACACACTTGATATTAAGACACGTATATTTAAAAATCCAAACGTTTCAAGGTCTGGGTCTTATACCGTTGTCATTGAAAAACTGTGAAATAGTCAACTTTTAATTTAATTTACATTATTATAACTCCATTAACAAAGAGCTCAGCACGAGTCACACAAAGTATAGTAGGAGCAAAAAACATATCTTCATCCAGTGCCATCTGCAGGGTGTAACATAATGCAGTGAGGATTAATTGATCATTATAAACAAAAAAGTCTTATATGACATGTTAAAAAGTTTATGGTGTGTGAGAAAAAAGTGTTCAAAGTTATCAACTAAAGTAAGCTGTTGAGTGCGCATTTAACTATTTATTTGCAAAAGAACAACAAATTTATCAACTGAACAGAACAAGAAAATTCTTAACCATTCCCATTAAGCGAATGGACGTTCAAGTTAATTTTATTAAGAAATTTTCAGCAGAGTTAATGAAAGAGAAAAATTGATTACGTTCTTATCGTAGCGAACGTAAACATTGTAGTAGGTCATGCACTGCAAAACCGTAATGTGATACTTGTTTTGAAAGTAATATTTTATGTGGTTTGGCACAAGGAAGAACAATAGTTTCATTTCAATATTAAATCGAACAATTTTCTGTAGGTGTGTGAAGTGATGTTACGTTCATATGATGGATCCATTACAAATTAGGAATACACGGACGAACTTAAGTGCATGTACCCCTTTTTGTATTACGAATGGTCATGTGAACATGGAAAGGCGACTATTTTTCTTGCAATAAGCATATTTTACAATACTTTTTCGATCTCGATTGAGAAAAAAATTCTTTTTAGTGTGCTATTTTCGTACAGTTGCCAGATAAATAGAAATTTCACAAAAAAGTAAAATCGAATAGGCCTTTATTTGTAATTATAAATTGGCCACTACTTTCACCTTCCAAAATATGTGACTGCATTATGTGCATAACAACTAAGTAAAAACTATTAAAAACTATTTAATATAAGATCCATATACAAAAGGATAAATACATAAATAAACTACTTCTACGAAAAACAAACTCAAAAAAAATCCCGAAGACACTTGAACAAACAGAACAAATCGTGTACTAAAGAACGCTGGTAGCCATAAAGCAGAATGAGACAATACTAAAATCTTGATGAAAGTATAAAATTTAATTATTGCTACTTCAGAAAAATAAGGGATCTCTCAGTGACAAGTGATCGAAAAGTCAGATAAACTGTCGCTGTTAAATTCAATTATTTGTGCTTCTCATCCAATAAATAACATAACAAAGAAATATAGTCATTGGCAAGAAGTCTACACAGTCTAGAAATAAGAGTTGAAACGTCTCTAGAAAGTATACACAATATTTACTACACATATTTCTATACAAGAAAACTGGTTGATACGTAGAGATTTCTTTCTCTCATAACAACTGTGAAGAGCCAAGTAGCAATCCGGGCAATTTTTCGAAAGAAATTAATGCTAGCTACCGCTTAAGTTTCTAATGCGATTTAGATTATCAGCATATTCAACCATTTAGTTACGCGAAGAATTTTACGTACATAGTAAGTATATCTGTGAAAATCAGCAGTGGTATGGGGAGAGACATCGACAACAGCTAGACACGTGTTTTCATAGCTAGGGGGCAATTGCAACCTGTACCAGAAGAGCGGCGTAAAGACCATTACTCTGTATTTTTTATTGATATTCTGGATTGTCAGAGATATTGAATACTCTCTTCAAGGTGTCATTCTTTTGTACATACTGTAATGTTTTTATTTACACACTTGGATTCAGTTCACGTGTTCTTGAATTTATTTAAAAACACAGTCCAACTCACTCTAATTTATTTCCACTACTTTAACAAAATTTATCTTCACATAACTATTTACAATTTATCTTAACTATAAGGCAGTCGAATATTGAATGAATTCTATCGCCAGTTGTCTGTATTTATATAGCCGTCCGGAAATTTCTTTCATGTGTTCTCTAAGATTCGAGGAAATTCCAGGAATATCTGTTAGAGTCAGCCATCAGCCTCGGGTCGACAAACCAACATTTCGAGTTCCACGAATTATCGGATGAATGCCGATTGTACCAGATATCGGATGATTTCTGGTCACAATACTAACAGGTACTGGGGCGGCCGATGATATTGACTCAGATTTAGAGAAAAGTTCTCAAAAAGGAGCCGGACATCTTTACTTAACACAATGCAAAATACTAACTTAACATCTCGATCAGAAAAGCAATCGCTTTTTAAGGGAAACATTACTGTATTAATACACAGTATGTGCTCTAATGTAATGAATTTATGTTGTTTATTCCAAAAGTTGTAATTTATATTTCTGATACTCAAATCTGGTTTCGATTTTTATTACAACATCTTAGTATATGACTGACCGCTTTTGTTCGAAACTCGTAAACAGGTATAAAGCAATTACCATTTTAAAATATGCATTCGAAACGAATAAACAACCATTTTGATGCTGCAATAATTGTATAACCCACGGTGAAAAAGTCACTGAACCACTCCAGTTCATTCGTCAACCCACCTGGCCGACAACCTTGCCAAAAATCATTGTTTATTGTTTTTATAAAATTTCACTAAAAAGCTCTGTTTAACTAAACGACCTCGTTAATCAAATCACGCAAGTGGGAAAAGTGAGATAAAAATAGCTGGCAACTAAATTATTTGGATATGCGGTCTCTATTTAAACATCATATAAACTGGTTATTTATACGATGCTTAAGATTATAAAGTGAGCCAACGATTGTAAAATATATTTCATAGCTCCTTATTATAAACAAGAAAATTTACCGACGAACGCTACACGTTCTGTTGTCTATTAGTCTCATTTAAGTTGGAATATTTATGTGCCTAAATGTAGGTAAGTTTTCGTTTCTGTGATTTTTGAAAAAATATTTACATCACAGACTCAGTTGATTTCATCTAATTTTAAATGAAATGTTGAAAAACAATGATATTTTAAAACGCTTCCGTCATCTAAGTTGTATCGAAGTAGTATGCGAAATACATAAACTACAGTAATTATGATTCTTAATGACTAGCGTTACAATAAATCTGACATTTCTCTTGTAATAATTTAAAGTTATTTCAACAAAACAGAAGCGTTTTACTATACATTGCATGCTCGCATGCAAAGAAATCGTATGTCAACTTGTAGGATTAAATCCTATCCTACAATCATATCCATAACAAAAATTTTAATAACCATGGGCACAACAAACCGCTAAAAAGTAAAAAATACTCATATTCCGGACTTACATACCTCTAGCACGGATCCACTCAACCACAGAATAAATTCTTAGTAAGGCACTTTTGTCAAGTAGAAAATGAGCTGATGATCTTCAAACAGCCAAATTATAGTTAAGAACCACCTCTATCATGTCACGAGCTACGATGCCACAGACAGACCACAGATACACAACACCCTTTTTTGTATCGGGGGTTAAAAAACAGGGTATGTTTTAAATTGACACTAACTATTCTTTTACCGATTTCCCGCCTATCCCTTTTGGAATCTTGTATTAGCCAAATGTGACCTGTAATGATCAACCTCACCCTGGATAAGATTTCAATTCAGTTGATGGTTATGCTATGCTATATCAGAAAGTTTAGGCAATGTTAAATGTCAAATGGTTGTGAGAATTTGAAGATGCACTGAATCATTATCTCTTTTTCGTCTACATAATTTGAATCGATGTACAGATTTCGGTTCTCGCCTAGGATATTTTTATAACACAATGAGACTTAGGTTAAATTTTCACTACTTTTATCGTACTCGTGGATTATGGGAGATATTACCTATCCGTGGTTAGAAGAACAATCTAATCGAATTGAAATCTTTATTTCTAAATTGTTTCTATGTTAAGCTGCATTAGAGCTGACTATGCCGTAAATTTATTTCTTGAAAGGACTTTAGAAATATAAGGATTCCTTAAATTGCACCTGATTGGGTGTCAACGAAACATCTACAGATCAAACAGAATTTGATAAATTAGCGCCCACTTCTACAATATCTGATCAGTTTATAAGAAACTGTAAACTCAGTTATGATTACTAGCGTTTGTTCCCCTTTAATTAAAAAGAAGACCATTTTTATCAGTATACTGCAAGATACTGAGGTTAGGGCTTATAGAAGTTAGTTGAAGTGCAACTTCAAGTAAGACCTATACCTACTGAGAGTCACACCTACTACGAGTGGAAAAAGAATCGGAAGATTTTGACTCACTTTACAAATGAAAAATATATATCAGAATTTCAATAAAAATAACTAGCCATTAGTTATATTTAAATATATTAAGCTACGATTTTCAAGTCTGTAGAAATGCCATTTATAATTTATTATTTTTTCACTATTGCTAAATAAAATCGTATTAAGTTTGAAATATATTTGCTCGGGTATTTTAGTTCATTTTTCCAGAACAGTATAAAATAATGAAGGAAAACTGCATGCGACTAACTTAGAAAACAATGGAATACAAGAGAATTAATAATGTTACATATAGTCATATTTTTAATGGATTTACTTTAACTCAGAGAACGTATTTTCTTATGTTAATTCATTTCATAACAATAAATGAAACTAATAATAAAACTGTAATTAATATACTTCATTATCTTATACAAATGGCATTTTAAAATGTTAATTTTTCCAAATAAGTCAAAGAACAAGTTTTCGTTAAACCACACTGTTCTTGTGACATTGAAAGAAATGAAGTTTGCGAAATCGTAAACATCAGATAAAATATTTCAATTTAAACTTGATTTTAAGTGATTTCTAATGTATTAAATGCATTCAACTCCTATACTGAAGGTGCAAGAGGTTATCGTCCGCATAAATTGACTAGTGCATTCCTTTTACGATAGTCACCTTGACGATTTTAGACTCTATACCCGTATGCCCTTATCGCTAAACATAATGTCAAACATTTTCTTTGTTGAGTTGCCACTTACTGCTGCTACATTCGATCCAGTTCGAAGCAGTACGGTAAATTTCACCGAAATTATTTTTTATTTATAATGGTTACAATTTAGGCTTACATATATGTTGACTGAAATACATTTCTATTTTTTGTTCGCAATTAATTTATTTTAAAAAGATAACCAACCTTTAAACAAAAGAATCAAAAAATTCACAACAGGGCAATGATTTTGAAGAAACATCAAGATAATTTAGAACAGAATTCAACAATTGACCTGAACTGACGCTTCTTACGAAATAACAAAAACTTGAGCTTTTTGCGGAGTCGCAGTTTGTTATTCTTGTCTCTACGATCTATAAACTTTAGTATGCTGTTCTGATTCTGACGTAAGACGTATCTTAAGTCTCTAATTTAAATATTGCAAACAAAAAAATGGAATATTTACTAGAACTATAAGTAAATTTTGTGCAGGTTTTGTATATTAATTGGATGATATATTTGTTTATTTACTGATTTTCTATAAACGACGAGACTTTTAATATACAAACTGGTCCCTGGTGTTTACACAGAAAAGTAAGTTTTACGGGTATTTCAAGATCAAGATAATCTGGTGTCGGTCGCAACGAAGTGTCGAAACAACTACATTTCAGTTTCATTACCATATTCATATATTTTCATATGTGTATGTTAACAAGCTTATGGTTCAATAAATGAAATTTTAAATAGTCTCCTACGCGTTTTATATCTTCCACACAAATTGAACAGCTTCTGAGATAGCAATATATACGAGATAAAAATGTCCAGATTATGTGCCTCATTTGGGTAACAAAATTACAACAATTACAACAAATTAAAAGTGATGGTATTTTTGTACATTTAATCTCTACTACAATAGTTCCTAATTCAAAACTTTCGGACCATAATCTTCATTCTTATGTTTTTTTCGAATACAGAAATATGAGAGAGGGCACGCGAGATCAGACCTGCCTCTGTGTTGGCGGTCGGTTGCACTAAAAAAACTTAACTGGGTTGTAATTTCCATTTATTGTTTGACTTTCGAACATAGCCTACGTTAAATGTATGTGATATGCTCCTTCTTACGTATTATTTTCCGTAAATTACAAATCAACACCAAACTAAAAAACGATTGAAAGGACGATAGAAAAGGCATGTGCCATTCCAATGTTTATTAGGTGAAATTATTACTATACTACTAGAACCTGTGAAGTCAATTTTTAGTGGATGTCTGCCATGCATAAACTACTAAATAACAAATAACATTTGGGTTGCGCCGTAGTGCGAAACACTTGTAGTTGCAGTTAGGATGTTAGAGGTTAAGATAATATTAATAATTGGCGTCACAAAATTAAGACATAGGTAACTGTTTTTCTAGTCTAACAATGTTTGGGGTTACTTACCTGAGAAAATTCCCAGTAAATATAATTTCAGAATTCGATATGATCTGAGAAAACTGAGTAATTCCAAGCAGGATTTATGCAAAACGTTTCTCGAACCGTGTTATAACAAAGAGGCAAATGCTTGGGCGATTAATTCAGTGCCTGGAATAACCGATTCATCCATCACCACTGTAGAAAATACTAGTGGAATTATACATACATCAGACAGGAAAGGTCTCTAGAAAATGTAAAGAAAGAGAAGAAACATGTTTTAGCTTTATCTGTAATTGAGATAAAGCACAATGTACTGAAGAAGAAGCAATAGGTTTACAATGAATATTTGTAGGTGAAGGAACATTATCATGCAGTGAGGACTCCCAATTTTCTAGACACGTTTCGTATTACACTAAATTGTTACTTATTAAAATACCTGGATAGTCAATATCCGACTTCTAATTTCATAGATGGCGTTAGGGAGCATACAATACGGAATGGAAATAATCAGAAGCTATATTGTTAAAACCTGGTAGATAAACAACCTCAATATTGGGTAGTTCATGATTCTGCGTTGACAAAAACAATGCATATTGGGGAGTAGAGTTAAAAGCAAAACTTTCTGTAATACCACCGAAAAATATGTTTATTCATCATATTATTGGACCGCATATCACACTAATACATTTAAAGAAACTGTTTTACTTAGTTATCTGCTCACCTTTTTTGCCCGAAATGATATTCAAAACTTTTAATATCTTTTTAACTACTTGCCCAAGAAAAGTTATTACAAAGGGAACCGGTGATTATTTGAAAAACATTAACATAATGAGAAGCAGTTCTATCGATGAAATACTGATTTCAAATGAGTTTAAATAGAAATAGTTCTGTATCTAATCATCTGTAATGAACATTTAGAATTTATCCTAATATGCTCAAAAATATTTAACTGAAAAATATCATTAAAGAAACCTACATACCAGAAACAATTTTACAAACTAGCAAACTACCACAGTTACGTTACTATTTTCAGCAAAAGGTCCATGACATTTTCTTTAGAGGACCTAGGGTTAATCGCTCCAAGATTAATGTGAAGATGAACAAAAATTAAGTGCATACGAAATGAAAATTTTATGATGCAGAAATTCTGTCTCTTAATGTCAGTTATTATAAATATCAGATATATTACTTAAATCTTTAAAAACTGCTGGGCAGATTTATAAAACATTTACTGATGTCAATAATTACCAAGTTAGTCAATTTTAATATTTCAGTATACACAGGTTATTGGAAGGTTATACAAGTCAATCAGAAGTTTAATTGGTCAACAAATTTTCTGTGCATATAATTTATTAACTCTTAGTGAAAAGAAATCCCCGGCTTTTATATGTTGCATATACGTACATATTATGTACAGCATCCAATTTATTTTAATATTGCATTAATGACTACAATTGTGTCTAACTCATCTTAGGATTAAGTATTCCATGAATGTCAATTAACATACTTTGTTAAAGCTGACAAACTATACTTGTAACTGAAAATGGTTAGATACTAAAGATTAATAATTTTAGTAAGCATGCGGGGAACTAAACCTTTTGTAACCGACTCAAAAAAGTCGGGATCTATTATCAGTATGCTCACTAATTACTCTAAAATGGGTAAATGAATTTGGATAACTGTTTCTAACCCTATCAATGAATATCCCGAGAGAGTATTATGTAGCTTTCTATAAAATGAATCGATTTGGAAAGTACAAACTGTATTTCGCTAAGGTAGATGGTATCATATATGTTCCAATAATGTTAAACATTTTTTTATAGGTAAATTAGGAAAATTAAATGTTACATAAACTATCACAAATCATCTAAATTTGAAACGTCTATATATCTCAAATAATAAAAGATAGTCATTCATACTATTTTCAAAATGTACAAGATATAATTAAAAATATACGAGTATATTTTAAAACAAGTAAAACATTACTGTTCGAAACTAGGAATGAAGATAAATGTGAACATTTAATCACTGTTTCATTTGTATTAAAATCGGCTATCTAATTTAAAAAGTAAATAAATAGTGTTGTTGAAACTAATTTTATTTTCGAGTTCTAATGATAACATTAAACAAGAATCCAACAAATTCTAGATACAGTTGTAGTTTGTGTGACACAAATTAGGTTGAAATTTTGAGTGATCAGCTTAGTATTTATTAGAATCTTAAAGAATAAAGTGTTTTTGAATTGTGATTTAACTATTTATAACTTAAATTTTATGAAATCCTGTATAACGACAGTGTAAAGGATAAAATATAAAGAAGTAACTTGTGGGAATTCTTTCAACATTTTAGATGTCTGTTATAGTGTATGATAAATACAAGGATTATTTTTGAATTGTGTTTTACAATCATAAAGAAAATTCATTGTCATATTAATTAAACATAAAAAATATGTACAAGTTAACAATCACATTCAGTGTAGGACAGATGATGAAAAATAGTTCAGGTGTGAGTAATCAATTTTTAAAAGTAGTGCTATTTCATTCAAAGTGGTCACAAATAGTGATTTTCGGCATTGTTATGACTGTATAAAAAGTGATTAATACTAATTTAAGCAAGCACTTAACTAATCCTTTTTGTGAGCATATTTGTCAAAAGAATGAAAATGGGGGAATGAGATATCGAAATCAATGTAAATGTTGATATAATAGTTTATTTTAACATGATAGGGACCGAAAAAATGTGAAAATTTAATGACTGGTTTGTTGTTATTAAAATCCGCCAGACAATTAGACAAGTAAATAAGTAGTTGTCTTCTAAACGTTGTTTGTGGCATATTCTTGATTACTTTTATGTTTTTTTGAGCAATAACACAATAGAAATAAAACGACGTATATTGCAGGAATACCAAACGTTTCAAAGTCTATTCTGACTTCGTTGTCAATGGCTTTATATTTATTGATGTAGATTGCAAAATGAAAATTTAATTTATTTCTATTGTGGTGTTATTGCCCAAAAAACATAAAAGTAATAAATAAGTAGTATAATGAAACATAAATTATGAACGTTCAATTTAATAATTATCTGAAACTCTTAGTAGTGTTTTGACACTAGAACTGCAAATGAGTGCAAATATTTCATTTCACTACTTAATATTTAAGTTTTATGAAAACGAAAACACATAAAAGAAATAATCCGGGAATTTTTTAAAGTATTTAGTTATTTGTTACAGTTTTTACCCAGGACTTCTAATTTGTATTTATAAAAACTTAATGAAAATTAGATTCTAAAACTACTTTAAATATTTTGGCTTTCGAATTGTGATTTAGCCATTTTTACTTAAGTTTTATGAAATTCTGTAAAACGGCAGTGTAAACAATAAAAAATAAAGAAGTAAATTTGGAGCAATTCTTTCAACGATTTAGATATTTGTTGTCAAATATGACAAAATTGAGAAATTATCTTTGATTTATGATTAAGGGAATTCTTTCAACGATTTAGATATTTGTTGTAGAATATGATAAAATTCAGAAATTATTTTTTGATTTATGATCCGCCATCCTAAAATATGGACAAGCAAAACAATCACATTAAGTTTTTAAAGTATTTTTACAAAATCTAAGGAATATTTAATTCAACGTGATAACAAATACTGATAATATGCATTGGAATAACTATAGAAAAAGTAATTAATAATTGAAGTAAGCAAGTAGTTAACTAATCCTTTTAATGGAAACATAATTCCTTGTAAAACGGATAAAAATGTGTAAAAAAATGATATACTACTTTATTTAAAAGAATAGAGACCATAAAAATATGAAAATTCAATCACTATTTTGCAGTTATTAAAATCGGCTATATAGTTTAAAGGGTAAACAAATTGTATAATGAAACTAATGTTTTGCAATGGAACATCCAAATACTGATAAATTGCAGTTACACTTGGAAATTATGAATATTCAACTTAGTATTTATCCGAAACTGTTTTGACTTTAGAACTGCAAATAGGGGAAAATATTTCATTTCACTATTTAATATTGAAATTTTTATAAAAAAAGTATAAACAAAAAAACTAAAGAAGTTATCTTGGAAAGTTTTCCAATAACATTAGTTGCAAAATTACAGTATATAATAAATACAGAAATCATTTCTGATTTAAATTTATACAACCCTAAAGAAAATTGGTTTAGTAAATTTTCAAAATTCAAAGGAATATTTAATCCATAGTGATCACAAATATTGAAATACTGAGATTCTGTATTGGCAGAACGATATGAAACGCGATGAATAATTTAAAAGCTATCGCAATTTTCGTGTAGATGAATGAGCTTTTTCAGATGTAGGTTACTAGAAATACCAAAGTTCATGTTTATAACAAGGGCGTTACTTACTTGAATTTCCTAAGTTATCCTGGTAATTTGTAAATACTTGTAGTAATTTTGAGTTAGATACTACTTTAAAACATTTAAATTTCAACTACGTTATATTTTCTATGTTTCTATGTATATATTTTAGAATACTGCTTTGTTATCGCTATTTTTCAGCCAGCAATACAATGATAAACTCATCAACGATTTCAACGGAAACAATATAATAATCTCTTCATATATTTATATAATATCAACAAACAACATCAACAACTAACACCTTCACTATTTACTTTTCAAAAAATCGCGCATCGTTTGGCAAATACAATTAAATAAACTCCCGACCTACTCGATACGTGGTATACTTTGTTTCTCTGCAATCACATGTCATTACAACCTCAACTTCTCGATGGTATCGCAAGCACTAGTGGAAATACCACGACGTCGACCACGAAAAGGACTGCATCGTCGATAATAAAGAGAACAATGAAGTTAGCGACGACAAAGTTGAAAATTGCGGGTAGTCGCCGGGACAACACATGTTTGGTATCGCTCGCTCTGTGACCACTTTCGAGTTGTCGTTGATACTGACGGTGCTACGACGGGTATTAACATGTGTCATCGTCAGCTGATGGTCGGCGTTGTTGGAGAGACGCTCGTTAACGATGAGAATGCGCCGCGACGACTGAACAAGCGATTCTCGCAGGTCTCGATTTCAGCTGGCCGAGACCGACGGAGGCGCGGTGTGTGCAGAGAGAGTTCGCCGTCCTCGACGTCCGTCTTTAGCTAGGCTGTAGACGACGACAGGCGCGTCACGACAACGTGTTGCCGATCCAATGAATGCCGATGCTCCATAGGTTGCGTTTGCGATATGCTTCATTCATTAGTTTCCAAACGTCATGTCAATATAAGTGTCTGATTCGACAACATATCAAAATCGTTTATTGAAGCAAAACGATTCTTAACGAAGGCCCACACTTACACATATAAAAATTGATGAGTATGGTAATCAAATGCAAAAATTGATATTGCAATTGTTTCGACACCACACTACCTTGATATTGAAATAACCATACAATTTAGTTTTCTGTGAAAGAAACAATGGGCAGTTTATATAATTAAGAGTCTCTTCGTTCATAGAAAATCAATAAAATATAGTAAATAAACATATATAAGTAACATCCAATTAACACAAAATTTACTCTTCGTTCTAATAAACATTCCAATTTTCTGTTTGCAATATTTTTTTATGCAATTTTTCTTGCATTTTTTATGGAACTTGCTATTAATCGGATATTTATCTTTGGTCGTCACAATTCATCGGATATGAGATTCAACTGGCAAGTTTATGAATCGTTAAATTTTTTATTGCTTGCTGAAATGGTTGCATGACTTTTTGGGGTTGACTTTTTAAGTATAAGTAGTTATTATTGATGAGATTGATTCGATTTTCTGAAGGTAAGGCCTTATAACAGAAACTTGTACTTAAACACGGCAGAATGGACGAGTTGATTTGTAAAATGACGACACCCCAGTAATAGTGTATTCATCGTGAATACCCCGCGTATGATTTATGTTAAGGAAATTTTCTTGTAACTTAAAGTTAAAAGAATAGTTAATATCGGTATGTTGCCGAAATACTTTTTTAAGCGAAAGCTTCTTAACAGAGGCCCAAACTTACGCATTTCCAAATAGAGGTATGGTAATGAAACGCAAAAATTGAAGTTGCATTTGTTTCGACACTTATTTGCGACTACACCGCACTTGCTTAATCTTGGAATATTCACACAACTTACTGGTCTGTGTAAGAAACATGGACCAATTTATATATTAAGAGTTTCTCCGTTATAGAAAATCAATCAATTATCGTAAATAAACAAATATAACTTCCAATTAATATACAATACCAGCACAAAATTTCCTTTTTTGCTTGCAATATTTAATATTAGAGAATTGACATAAGTCAGAAACAGCACAAAAACGGACATGTTTATGGATGGTAGAGGTAAGGATGACCTTATATGGGGTTTAAACTGAAAAAGTGTAAAACTGAAAGAAAGCATTAAATTACAACTTCAATAAGTGACAAGAATGGTGTGAATTGCTAAATTAAAATAATATTATGTTTTGCCACCGGTTTTGTGTTTTTAAATATATATGTTTTCTCTAAATATGTAAGAGATATTCTAAAAACTTTCAGCATGCTGTTTAAAATCCATCCCCTTGCAACATCAGCGCCACCCTAATTTAATGTTTTTTGATGTTAAATAGGTGAAGTATGTTTTAAATATTATAATTCAACAAATTTAACTTGACGTGATATGCTCTTTTGTATTAATACTTAAATTAAGAATTAAATTACACATCAGGATTAATACTCTTGTTGTAACAAAATAGGGACATTTATTTTAATTTTCCTGAAATTTATATTTATCACTAAGAATGAACATGGAAAGAGAAACATGAACAGGGGGATAACGAGAGACGGGAAGTATATTTCATAACAAGCTTTCGCTTCCATCGTTCAGTCTGAAATGATTGCCATTATTTTTTTATAATTAAATTTAAGGAAACATTACTAGAAAAAAGTAATTGTTGTTCTAGTTTTCAGTTATTTTCTATCTGTTGGGATCTACTACCTTTATTTGAAACAGGATGAAAAAATTTAAAAGGAAAAATTGTGTATCTATGAGGTTTTAAATAACAGGAAATAATTATACTACACTACTCCTTTTCGTTTCTTCAGTGTTGCCATCAACTTATTTCAGATCAGAGATTTTTGTTAAAAATTGGATAAATCATTGAATATAATAATTAATGTACAAAATACTTTAACACAGTCCTGCTTTTATTCTCAATAGTGTGCCACGCCTGGAGATTTTCAATAAAACGCCCGATACTAACAAACGACTAACAAACTATTTTTTAAATACTTACAACCAATACTAAGACTAAAACTTAAAGATAGTAATACTTTCCACACATAAATTACTTTCAAATTGGTAATAATAAATGTTGTTATTGCCGTTCCCGATTTCTAATATACTTACGGTGCATCTTTATAAACTTCTACGGTTATCTTGTTATTAGAAACATTCGTTTTGTTTTAGTCATACTGTGAGTTCTATACTAAAGACTTTTTATACGTTTTAACACTGGTTAAACATACTTCAATTTTCAATTATCAAGGCTCTATAATAGATCTATAAAATAATTGTTTTTTTTTAATTTTGTGATATCATAATACTTTAATCAAAAGCTAGTAAGGGTTTGGGTAAAAGTTATTAAGGAAGAAATTATTTTATTTAAAAAATATCGTATTCTCATGATTAATAAACCAATATGTTATGTGTGTATGCAAATTCTAAAGATATGCTATCGCGGCTAAAAATATCTATGGTGAATTATATCCGGAACACCGTCGTTTAATAAAATTAATTTTCTTTTGGAGTTCGAAAGGAATGTTTTAAGATGTTGGAGCTTCTTGTGAAATGAAAGCGAAAACATCTTCTGAAACTAAAATTACAGCTACCTAATAGTTTGGAAAACTTCATTAAATGGAATTAAGAAAATTATTCATTATAAATACTAGTTCTGAATGCCTGTATTAAACACATATGAAGAAGCAAAATGTCTGTCTCCGAAAAATGCTGAAGTGGGAGTAACAGTAGATTCAATGTGACAATTTGACAGAGAATATAATCTAGAGACTAGAAAATCACCTTCTACGACGAGATTATGCTTGATCAATTCTTATGTAATTCTTTCTAAAATTATGAAGCATCCAGATGTTTATTTCATAAATTGATTTAAATATTTAAATCAGAAAATATTAGCCTACTAGATTAAATTTTATAGCAAAGCAAAGTGATTTGAGTGCATAAAGTTACGTACACACCAATTCAAACAAAAAGTCTGTAAATTATTGTCAACGAGGCGGACCAAAATAAATCATTCAATGCTAAACGATTGAATAATAATAATTGTTTTGTCGAGAATTAGATTTGTTTCAGTAAATAAACATTTGTGACATATTCCTGAAACCAATTTTGTTTTTTGATATCAATTTTTAAAAGAATAATTAACGAAATTGAGGTAAAGGAGACAAGAATAAAATAGTATTGCAGCTATTTACATATTTAGAAATAACTCGATATGAAGTACCTCGAAAGGATCTTTTTTAACAACTAAAATATTCAGAAACAGATAAATTATTAAATACAAATATTTCGGTTAAAAACAGTACTTACAAACAAATTAAATCCATAGTTATTATTTTCAACACAACAAAATTACCAAACTGTAAGATTTAATCCACTTTTTATAAAAATCTAGCATTTTCACCATAAATAAACCGTTTAACTGTGAAACAAACTGCCACAAAGAAAGGTAAACAAACATAAGACTGAAACAGCATTAACCGCTTCAGCGATAACGCGATGACAATATTCGAGGTAAGTAGTATTTCTTTTATAATAATTACAAAAATTGTTTTTCACTGATAATTTGGTTAGTGGAGCCATATAATTTGTACAATATTTAACAAATGAAATATCTCAAGCGTTTTGAATGCAAAATTATCCGTTGGTGATTTGTAAAATGGGTGCAATATTCTTATTTTTTTTAACGCAACTATAGCTTAAAAAAATATAACGCTTTTTGATTTATTTTCATTCAAACTATTATTCCTTAAAATATTTGCCGAACTATTATCGTTAAAATATTTGTACTCACCCTTAATTTTTTTAATTTTGTCAATAGTTAAAACAAAAAATGAAGCAACTATTGATATGGTATTTAAAAGACTACTACAGTACTTGTTGATTACCAAAGAAGAAAATGACTTACAAAGCCATGGATTAACGGAAAGAATGGTGAAAGAACGCCTACCGGTTCAAATATACAATTACAATGTAAGGGAAGAAGTAAGAAAGTAAAGGCAGGTTCCACAAAAGGCAATACGCCTAATATCTGACGTGACCAGAAAATTTCGATGAAGATTGGATATACTGCCAACATTGCTTTTCCGATCATGCATCTCTTCATAGACTTTTGTGTGACTTAAAATTTTCGTGTGATGTAGCGCTTTCGCAACCGTATGTCTGTAAAACACCCTGATCTGATCGAATACTTTTTTTTTCGTGTAACTTCTTCGAAGACGCTCTTTCTCTGAGTATCATCTATGCAAGACTTCGGTTTTGCTCTTGATGTTGAACTGAGTTATTTCCAATTTTGATAATTCTAAAACAGAATTCTTTTTTGTTATTTCGTTCCTGTTCATAATCGAATATGTTTATAATTAAGATCTTCTGTTCTAACAGTTTATCTACTTGACTAAAATTGATGAGATTAGGAATTACTTGATAATATGTTTATGTTATGCAAGGGAGCATCCTTTGGAGAAGTCTTTTTCTCTATTTTGGTAAATTAAATCGACTCACCTGTTATGTTATTAAAAATACTCATAACTGCAATTGTATGGTTTTCGGCAATCCAATATATTTACATAATAATTTAATAATATAGCGAGTCGAAAGTTCATATAACAGGTAGTATTTGGATACTGGTATATTTTTCATGTAATTAATTAATTTGTATTTATAAAACAAATGTACAAATTAAAATTGTATCATAAATCAATATTTAGCAGTTGTATTTTACATAAAAAATGCTATTTCTCATATTAAATAAACTCTTTCCAGGTCAAATGTTATGACACTCGTTTTTACTTTACACCACTTATATAATGCTTCGGAACTTCTTTAAACAATATTAATATTAAATATCTAAAAAATACTAACTAAAGAAATAGAAACAAATGGTATAAGCCTGTCCTGGCAGCCATGTATATACAGAGTAAAACTAATATCAATATGGATTCTGTTTTGTGCCCATTTTGCTTGACTGTTTTGTTTAAAGTGAATAATCAACACAAAAAAATTAGCAATATTTACTCGAATTTCCAGTTGTTAGTTTCATCGTTTTAATTCAACTGCACTTTATTTAGTTTTTAATTAACTCAACGTTTTGCACCCAGACGACAAACATGTTAAATATTCAACACGCGTCATGTTTTATTATATTCGTTAAAGCAAATTCTTTGTCCGAGTATTAAAATCCTGGAATTTGCATAAAAAATAATAATAAAGCATTGGTGTGCTCGGTAGCGTGTTTTATTGAACCTTCCAAATTGAATGGATGTAGTCGTACATTTAAAAAGCTTTCTCAGCCTTACAGCTCGTCCTTTTGTGGACAGATCAAGGTGATGGATAGTAAAAAGTATTCAGTGTTTTGCAATTCAAAAAGTACACACAACATTTAGGACAAAAATAAATTTAAAAATACTTAGTATCAATAAAATTTGATTTGCTTTATCAATCGATTAAATCGGCCTTCGACCTTACACGTTGGTGGAATACTAACTACAAGTATTCGAGTAACTAGAAGCGAAAGCAGAAGGCTACGAGAATTATGCGAACCGACCTGAAGAGGGCAGATGTGACTCTGCCGAAACGTCGTCATTTTACCATCGATCCCTGCAGGGATCAGTTATCAACTACGCGGATGAATTCCCGGAAACTACCTAAAACATTTAGTGGCCGCGAAAACTTAAAAATATATATATATATATATATATATATATATATATGTTTTAGGTGGTTTCCGGGAATTCATCCGCGTAGTTGATAACTGATTTCTGCCGGGATCGATGGTAAAATGACGACGTTTCGGCAGAGTCACATCTGCCCTCTTCAGGTCGGTTCGCATAATTCTCGTAGCCTTCTGCTTACGCTTCTAGTTACTCGAATACTAAGATGTTCAGTAGCGTGCGCGCTCTTATATAGCCGCGGTTCGGAGAATGCGATAAGTTCTGGATTTCATTGCGTGCGTTTAGACTGTGAGGCCTCTGCAACTTCAATTGCCTCTCTTACGAGTCTCGATATCGGATGTTCTGTATTTGCCAATGCTCTGGTATTCATAAAGTCTATTCGGTGTGACGTCGTAGTGGCGTGTTCCGCAATTGATGTTGTTTTTTATTGCTTTCTTATGGTGTTCTGGGGTTCATCACGTCTAGCTTGAATTTTCTGTTAGTTTGTCCCACATAGGTTTTATGACAGTCTGCACATGGAATCTCGTAAACTCCCTGTTGTTTTAAAGGGATCCTCGTCTTCGGAGTCCTCAACACCGTGCTTATTTTTGGTCTGTACCCTTGACATACGGTAAATAGCCCTTGTTTATTGGTGTCTCATACTCCTCGTCTGCTTGTCTAGGTTTTGACTTTAGGACTCTTTGTATATTTCTGCCTGTATATCCGTCTTGTCCCAGAGCTGTTTTTAAACTATCCATTTCTTGTTTGATGTTATCCTGGTCAGTTAGTCTTTGTGAGCTGGTTACTAAAGTCTTGACGATGGCTTGTAGTTGGGTGGTGACGAGAATTAGCATGTAGGTATCTGTTGGTGTGAGTTGCTTTCCTATATACTTTATGGCCAAGGGTTCCATCTTCCTTCCTATTTATGAGAACATCAAGGAATGGCACTTGATTGTTGACATCAACCTCCATGGTAAATTTTATTTTGTGATGATTTTAAGGTGGTCTAAAAATGTGTTGAGGTGTTCCCTCCCATGAGGCCAAATCACAAACGTATCATCCACATATCGCAACCATAAACTGGGTTTCAAATTTGCTGTTTTTAGTGCCAACTCCTGGTGAGAGTGGTGATCCAAATGGTGCTCCTTCCACTTGTTTGTATCGTTGGTTCTCGTAAACAAAATAAGTGTTCATCAGACAGTTCCTTGTTAAGTCTACAAGTTGTTGAGGTGGTTTGTATTTTTCTATTATGATATCTAAGGCTTCGTCGATAAGGATGTTGGTGAAAAGTGACACTACGTCAAAACTTACAAGAAGACAATGTGTCGAATTTTTCACGTATGGGTCTGCCCCCCCTGCAAACGGTTGAAGTTGTTGGGCTAGGTATTTGGCTAGCTGTTGTGTTGGGGATCCAATTGAGCTTACTATTGGCCTCAAAGGTGCACCTTCTTTATCTACTTTTGGCAACCCATAGAATTTCGGACATCGCGATGACTTTTCACGAGGAATAAGTTGCAGTTGGAGATTTTTGTCGATCCTACTTGCTTGGATTTTGGCCTTGGTTGTTTTCTCCAGATAAGTTGTTGGGTCAGTAGTAATTTGTTTGTTTGCTGGATCTTGTAGCAATGTTTGTATTTTGTTTTAATAATTCGCTATATCTAAAATTACAGTCGCATTTCCTGTATCAGCAGCTAAAATGACAATGTCCTTGTTGAGGCGAAGTTGTTTCAAAGCCTCATTTTCTTCTATAGATAGTTTCCTTTTGGGTGGTTTAGACTTGATGATAAGTTATAAACGGTTTTATTCGTTTCCATCTGTTATACAATGGTTCAAAAATTTGGCACTGCTGGACATGATAAAGTTTTCGATCGATCCAAAAGCCTAGAAGAAGGTAACTTCTATGGGGTTAAACATCAGAGAGGCTATTTTTTAATGCAAATGCACAAGAAATCTGGCTTTAAAATTACATTTAGGTAAATTTAGTACAGGATCTTGTGTTCTTTTGTTGTTTATTGTTCAGTTGCAGATTTTTTGTAATTTGGTTACTTGGTCACCGATCAGTGAAGTGTCTGGTGGGTGCTGAATTGAACTTTCAGCACTGGCCATAACATCTTCGAGAACTTTACATTTTACCTTATTAAAAGATTGAGACGAGTAGTTTTCCAGAATAGATCAAGTTTTTGGAGGCACGCTCGTTGTTTTATTTTTTGAACGTGACTGATTGAGGTTTTTTTGGGGTTTTCTCGTTTTGTTTTTGTGCTTTCACTTATCATGCAGAAAGTGCGTCTCTGGGACTCCACCCATTGTGCAAGCTCCTTATGTGATTTATGTGTAAGTTTTTTATAGAATAAGTAACTTTCAATTTCTAATAAACTACATTTGGTGTACAAATGTTTAATTTCTAAATCTAACCACTTTGATTTGGCATATTTTTCAACTTTTTTGAGGCTTGGGAATTATTAGATACTTTAATCTGAATTAATTTTGGAAGTTTTGGTTTACTCCTTGATGATGACAGTCTCGCTGTTGAAACGTGCGTTGAGTGAAAAAAGAAAGGTTTAGTGTTCGGGTGGTTTGCGTTTATACGCCTTTTTTAAGTATTGAATTAATGTATCCCAAACTCCACTCTTCGGGAACTTGATCCCTTTGCAATCATATATTAATTAATTCCTCTATTACCCCTAAGAATATTTCCGGACCATTCTTTAGGAGTTCTATAGGAGCGTTTCCAGGTCGACAGGCTCTCTCAATTATGCAAATTAGATCAGTTATATAATATTACGATAACATTACCACTGTCCTCGGCAGGCAAGTTCGTCCTTCGGCTGATTTTTGGCCGAAGCTGAAGTTTCGGTCGAAGATGCCTTTTTCGGCCAAAGGTTGCCGAAGCCGAATTTTCGGTAGGATCTTACTGAACAGGGGCAACTCTAGATAAAGTTGAAATTTGGTAAAATATAGAGATCCTGAAATTTAAGCTTATCTTCAACAGGACATAAGATTCATTTTGCCCCCAAGCAAACCCAACTTGGGGCCTTAAAAGTGCTTATTTAATGTTTGACAAGCGCATATAAAAACAAACCGAAGGAGCAGCAATGGGGTCCCCACTATCACCAGCGGTGACTAACCTCTTTTTGACCTCTTTTCAGGAAAAAGCACTTCAGACAGCAAACCTGAAGTCAAAGCTATGGATAAGATACGTCGATGACGTATTTGTCATATGCCCTTTTGACAAACAAGAACTGCTTAAGTTCCTGGAGCACCTAAACTCGATACACCCCAGGATTCAATTTACGTTGGAACTTGAAGAAAACAACCAGCTGTCTTTCCTTGAAGTCCTTGTAAGAAAAAACTCAGAATGGGCACTTGGACCACACCGGATACAGAAAGCCGACACACACGAACAGGTACCTAAATTACAAATCCCAACACAACCCTTTTCAAATATAGGGAGTTGCCAACAAGCTCGTTTCCAGATCTATCTGACTGACAGACGACAATAATAAAACACACGAAATAAAACAGATAACTGCCGCCCTACGATAAAACGGATACATAAACCATACAATCAAAAAGGCAATAGAACAACAACACCTAGGGTCAAAACCAAAGGACGACTTTTCTCGAAAACCAAAAGCAGTCTTAACGTACATCAAAGGAACAACGGACAGAATTGGCCGAATTCTTCGAAGACATGACATAGCGACAGCATACAAACCGCCCCAGATTATAGGAACAAGTGTAAGAAATCCCAAACCTAAAGTTAAACTAGAAAACTAAGGGGTATATAGTATAACTTGCAGAACGTGGGACAAAGTGTACCTCGGACAAACGAACAGGTGAATTTCAGCACGTTTAGATAATCATAAATTAGCTGTCAAAAATAAACAAATGACATCGGCTGTTCTAATATCAACAATCGGGCCACAAACAGCAGATTATAAAACAAGGCTAATTCGAGAAGACGCCCTGCACCTCCCCAGTACAAGGAAGACAACTATTCCACAACAAAATAAAACAGAATTAGCTACAATAACTACAAACCCCTCAACAAGCGACTCACACGACACGACAGCGAAGGGGGCGGAGTCTAAACCGACCAATCAGACGCGATACGACTTCCAACGGAGGCATATAAATATAAAGCCCAGGTAGATTGTTTCATCCGTGAAAGCCTGTAATTAGACATTAATCACTGTTTTTATGAATTTTCTGGAAAACGATAAATCTCACATTATACAAACTTATATGGTACCTTTCCCTAATATTCTTCAATATAATTGAGTTTAAATCATCAAAATTGATAAGTCGTTTTTTAGTAATTGATAAGCATACATAAAAAAGTTGCCGACGAACGGATAACTTCCTCCTTTTTGGAAGTTTAAAAATCAAATTTTGTGTTTATTTTAACTGTATATGTCATGTTAGCGAGTCCGTTACGTTTTGTCAGAAGCTGCCAATGAACAACAATTTGACCACTTATATATTAGGAACGGGACATTGTGGAATATTTGATCTAACCACCAAAAAGAACATCAAAATACAGTTTAAACAAACGTGGTAGAAATCCATTTTCCAAAAGGAAATAACAACAATAACAGTACTTTGAAAAATAAGCAATACCGACGATTAATAAAAACAACTAAATCTAATATCTACCAAAAATTTATGATCCAAGTTCGAACTCACTTTCGATGAGAGTCATTTTTACTATTATACAAGAATAAATGAAATTTAATCCAACCCCAAATAAAATTCACTTGATCTTCATATACAACTTAAAAACAAATATATATATATATATATATATATATATATATATATATATATATTTAGATATATAGACAAAAAAACTATACTGTTTATATGACAACTAGAACAGAATAACAAAATCTTTTTTTAGAAATTAGAATATTAAAAACACAATGTTCATTTGAAACGGAAGTTCACAGAAAACAGACTTACATTAACATATATTTCAACTTTAGCAACCAAAAAAATAAATCTCTATTCATTCAGAAAAGCAAAAAACAGTACGCAATAGATTTAATATTAAAACCACCTTCAAAACAATAAATACCATAAAATCAATTATATCAATTACTATAAACCACAATTCAAAAAAATCCATAAATAATATTCTTTTGAATTTTTATGATGATTTTTCCATATATCAACACAGAATTTGACATTTGTTTTAGTTATATAGCGGTAAAGCGGATAATTGATATGCTTTACTTCTTTATTAAAGCGCTGCGAGTAAAGCAGACACTATTTAGTACACCGCTTTAAGAAAGCGCTTCATCGCTGATTCCCTGAATGCACCCATTGTATGCCAATAAATGAACAATAAAATTACAAAAAAACGTGACAATTCCAAAAGTCCAAAATTTGTGAACATGGGACACTGGTCATAAACTACAATTTCAAAATTCTCTCAATTTGAGACCAGCTTTATTATTGTATGACCTCTAAAATTTCTTGTGCTACCTTATACCTGTATTATTGTTACGAGACTTCATCCAATAGCTGGTACAAACGGCCATCATCCAATTCGTGGAAGCAACATTCCTCCGATATTTCCGGGAAGCCGAAATATTGTTTATCTATCGATCCGAGGCTGACCACTGCCGTTACCGAGAATTATCTTGAAGCTTCCAGAACACATGAAAGAAGTTTCCCGATGGTTCGTTGACTTGCCAGAGAATTCCGAGAGAAATATATAAATAAGAACAGCTGACTATGGGAGTCACTGTGTATTCGACACCGTATATTTAAGTAGAGATAAATTGTAAATCGTTCGGTGAATATAAATTGTGTTAAAGTTGTGGAAATAAATTAGAGTGAGTTGGACTGTGTTTTTAAATAAATCCAAGAACTGAACCCGAGTGTGAAAATAAAAACATTACATTACCAAAAGTTAAAAGACATCCTATATTGGTTTAGTGAATAAAACTTTTTTCAATTCGTAGTACTGCATCAAGAAGAAGGAATAAGTGATGAGATAATTTTTTTATGATAAGTTGCAGTTACCCTCAACCCTTTTACAGCGAAATTTCATTTATGGGGGATTCCTTACATAAAATGAACTCCCTTAGGGTTCTTAGGCGTATTGCTATTTGTCAACGCCACGCATTATGTAGTTGTATGGAAGAATAAATCATTATAATCCATGCCCATTAACCGTACATTCCGCTCGTTCCTTCAGCTTCAAGTTATTTCAAACAATGTCCTCGTTTAAATACCAACCTGTTATTCCCTAGGGACTCGTGACGCAAATACAGCTTGTAAAAAGTTGTGTAGAACTCGCTTAGCAAGTAACAATACAGCAACAAGCTCCATTATGCAAATGCATTCTGGCTCAGTGCGCATTAAAATTATTACGAGCATACTTCATCATGTCGAGCATTATAATTTTTGCTTAAATAACCCATTTAGATGACACATCGATTACGGTGTCAAAGTAAATTAGTATCACTGCTCAGTCACAATAATGGTTTGGCAATAGCGAAATATGATAAACGAGCGGAATAAAATCGGAACAGCAAGAACTTACCTATATGGGTATGATCTGGGTGTTGAATATAAATAATATATTAAGTTCTTTAAGGGGTATTATGGTACTTATACAACTAATGAGGTTGTACGTTATTGCTTTTATTGAAGGTGAAGTAGTATACTGTTCGGCAATATATCAAGATGTGATATGGGTATCAGTTCGGAGTGGACTGCAGTGTGTAGACGAATTTGGGTTTCGGGCCGTGGGTGTTTCATGCACAAGATTAATGTTCATAAATGACCACAAATTTCGATTCACAGAGTTAACAAATAATTAGTCAAAACAGAATATGATTGAGTGCATTGAGTTGTACGAGTAGAGTAAATATCATTACTCCCATTTACCACATGCAATATCACAAATGTTTTATAATACACTGTTACACTATGTCAACCACTTACATTATAAAATCAATTGTTGTTTATTTAACAGAATTATAAAAAAACGCAAGTTTTTAATTCAAATGTATGTTCCCCGCACAATTCAAAGATATAGGGTGATTCACATAAGTCAGTATAGTAGAGACTTTCCCTTTTTTATGGAAAATCCTATATAGTTTTATACTTTTGAAATGCATTTGATAATCTGATTTCTGATTCAATAAACATTTAGGTCTATTATGAGTAGTACACGGTAATACGTTTCCTTTTAGAAATTAAATACATAAAATATTCGATTATTAAGTAACTTACTTAGTATCTTTTGAGAAAGCCACACAAATTATACAAATAACTAAAAAAATAAATCTATAATAGTATGTACAATATGGAAAAAATTTAATATATTAATATTAATATCATTAATACAATTTTTAAGCTGTAATGGTGTAATCTTTAACTAAATCGGGCAATGTAAGTAAATAACAATTGATCAAAAGAGTAGAGTTCGATTTGATCCAATCTTTCAAATTAGGTTTCAAAGTAGACATTTGGTAAACTGTATATATATATATATATATATATATATATATATATATATATATATATATATATGTATATACTTAGTTGGTAGTTGAGTAAAGATTTTGAGTACAATATATTTATTACTTATCTGTGCCAAAGTTTTATTTATAGTTGGTATCTTATTCTCTTATCAGTTACATTATACTCATTCAGTTGAATGGCAAAGTTGTAGGTAATAAAAATATCTACAACTTTTGTGTTCCCATTTTTTTCACATAACCTCAACATTTATGTGACTATATTTAATATGCTAAGAAGGCATCGATCAGAAATCAATTTCATATACAAATTAGGAGAAATACATATTACAAAGCGAGAGGGAAATCCCCCTGAAAGGTGGGTTCAATAATTTTTAATTTTGCTTCATCTACATGAAATTCGGTCTCCCTTCCAGTTTGTGTATTTAGTTGAATGCTCATTCTGTGTCAATTTTTGTTGTGACTGTCTGACGTTAAACAGCTAAATCAGTATTTTGTCTCTATTTCTAAATCACCTGATCCTAATGCGTCCATTATGGCCGCCTAAGCATACGACATTCGATTTGTCATTCTATTTTGGCCATCTTCTGCCCAACTCCAAGCAGAAAACCTTATACTGTCAAAGATAGCAACTAACATCAATCCGTTCCATTAACTATCATTCTAGAAAACCTCCGTCCTGTAGGTGCAACTAAATCATCTTTTATCTTACCTATACTGTCCCATCTAGTTATAACAGCAAGAAATGTGATACAGTGCAAATCACGACCTAGTAATATAGTCCAGGCCTTCAGACCCTGCACGACACCAACTAGTTTCGTCATTATACGGGTTACAATTATTTTTGATGCCTAAAAACTTGTCCCTTTTGGCAAATTTCACTTTTCATGCGAAAATAGTACCAATTTGTAAAAAAATAATAATATTTATAAACATAACACTATATTACTACACAAAAAAAAATATTCAAAATTGTATATTATCGTTAAGCAAATTAAGGTAACAATGTTGTCTTTTTTAGTAACGCAGTTGTTTTGCATATAAAATATTCCTGTCCCGGAGCATGAGTCTCATGTTATAAAGGGCCATTCTCGTACTTTTTTATCTATGGCGCTGTACTCGAATATTGTTGTCAAAGTTATAGGTTTAGAACTTTATTAGGATTGTAATTGTACGTTTTACTTAAAGTGCTTAAAGTGTTTAATAAAATAATAATTATTTTACATTGTGTCCTCAACAAAGAATAAAATCTGAACTACCCAGCGTTACCACTTAAATAAATACTTAAAAATGTATTAAAAATGTATGTACCTCACTTCGTTGGACAAGTAGTAATTACTAAAAGGAACAATGTCCTTTGCACGGGAAAAATAAGCTAGACCAATAAGTAATAAAAATATTTCCCTTATTATTATTCTTATACATAGACGTTTGGGTATAGATTTGGAGAGGGACCAACGTCGTTATCGGCTTAAGTTAAAGCTGGAACCCATAAAAAAATAAGTAAACGACGAGATCGTCAATAAGCTCTACAACAAATTATGGTGATCATACGGGCTTCCACACCATATTCAGAAAACTCAAGTTAAGCTAGGTCTAGAAACCGAGAAATAAAAGCAAGAATTACAAAAAGTGATATCCAAAAACTAAAAATTTAACAAAGTGCAGTCTCATCAGTTTGGAGAGTTACGGAAGCAAGCGCAGTTATACAGAGGCGGTCCGAGAAGGCTCATAGAGGTCGAGACCCTTCCTCACCCCTGCCCAAATCCTACAAGACAATTTCGTAAAGCTCTTGTGAAAATTACAAAAATTTAAAAAAAAGAGGTATTGAAAATAATTTTGAGAAATGCGTGACTCCCCCAAAATTTTTGGCCAGGACCGCTCTTAGCCGTACCAAGTATAACTTACTAATAAGGTTTATTCCTTATCTGCCAGCTCTGACGACGAGTACCTTGCAAACTTTATGCCACAAACAGTTTCTAATTTAAAATAAACACCATTGATTAAAAGGAAAATGTCAGACAGTTTTTATGTTTTAGCTTAGAATTAATATTTGTATTTTGTCATTATTTTAGTAAATTTATTTTTTTAGTTCCAATTTGTAAACGCAGTGACTCGAAATATAAAAATTATTTTATTGAATGGATTATGTTTGTCATTTAAAATTATGGGAGATTAACGCAGTAGTACTGTAGTTTAAAATTGCCATACTAAAGAGTATGGTAGGGTCATTAAAAACATCACTGCAAATGTTATCTATAGATTAAACTATTACCATGCTATATCAACAAAAGATTATTAACAAATATATTTTTAAATTTCCATAATTTTTCAAGAAATCGCAGTTCAAGTTATGCATTAAAAAGTATTTTGGCCCATACCACCTTCTCGAAACACGGTTGATAGTGAGGCATTATTTCTGAAATATGCCGAGAATCAGCCTTTTTCATGTCCAAAAGTGCGTTCTTTTTCGAAATCATCTAATGACGCAATTGGCGACGATGCGAATTTTATATTCAATTTGAGATTGTGTTTGTCTTGGTGAGCAAATATTCCTCCGTTTGCCTGTATGCTCTGTGGTGATTAGTGCTATTTTGTTCTTTGGGTTGAGTCCTTTGGGTCCGCATGTAATCTGATATTTGTGTTTTGCCAGAATCCTTCGCGTTTTATCAGTTGTGCTTTTGATGTAAGGCAAAGTGTAAATTTTAAATTATATGTCACTTATTAACTGAAAAATCAATTTATTCAAAACGATCTAAATCAAAAGTTTTCATAAATTTAAAATAACTTTGTTAAATAATGTACGTAGTAATATGTAGATTCTGCTGATAGATATTACTGAAAGTTGATTTCTGTACAAATTGCAACCTATATACATCATGATGATAAGACTCATAAAAAGTAAATGTTAAAATTTGCACCTTCTATAATCACTACAAATTCTCGTTGAAATTCACTCCATTCACACCCTCTGAAACTGTAAACTATGCCCCTGAAAATATCACACTTACCCCAGCTATTATGGGTTATATCAAAGTTTCAGATATGCTATAAATTCTCATGAACTCAATATTGGCTTCTAACTCTTGAATACTGAAAACTATATCACAGCTCATAAACGGCAAGCACTTATGAAACTGATTTCAAAACGTATAAATCGTGTATAACTAAAAACAGCTAAAAGCTTTTAGTGTTATTATTCTTTTGTTAGGACATTGGAACTTTTTTATATATGCGCACATGGTCGTTTATAGGATGTCTTAAATTGAACACCCAAATTGGTGTATATCATGGAATCCTGAAATGTATAAATGTATTATTTAAGGAAAGTACGAGTGTAATCTTAAACAAATTAAAGGGTATAAAGAAATCTTTGCCGTTGTTTATGTAGAACAATATAGTAGTAAGCTGCTTACAGTTTGGTATGAATTAAAAGAATGTAGTGTCTAGCATTGTTATGCTAGTTTGACAAGTTTAGGACCGTATTAACTCTAAAATTACTGCCCAATAATGTTAATGTTACCTGCTGAATTAATTCAGCCGAAACTCGATGGAAATTCATAATGACAGTAAATTGAAAGTAATTTCAATTGAAATTTCCACAATTCAAGTTTTTTATATAAAACTGTTTGACACGTTTTGTTATACATACCTAATCTATTTATCAAAAACTAACTCCTGGATTAAAATATTGAAAATATGAAATCGACTTTCAGTTAATTGTCATTAATTTTACTTTTCCCTAAATTTGTATCCACAGCCTATGGTCAGTAAGCAATCTATAGATTTGTAGACATTTGGAAGAGAGTATTTTTTAAACCTGTGTTCTCGTTCGGCGGTTCATTTCTCTCATATTCTGAAAGAGAAGCTAATTATTGTTTTCCTGCAGAGCAGAAGTGGAGACGCTATTTGATTTAACATACAATTCTATTTCATAATGGTTGGTAAAGGTTTATTTGTATATTAGTATCTGGAAATTGGGGCTTCCAAGCGCTACCAACAGCTTCCAGCAATAAAACTCAGGTAAGAGAATCCTACTTTCGGGAATATAGTTAAAAAGTCTCCTTCACTTACAATATTATTTATTGTTGTCTTTTATATATCATTTTGAAAGCAGGGCTATTTTATTGTTGATTTAAAGTAGCTATTCAATCTCAAAGTCTTACACAATTAGAGTTTCGATGCTTGAACATAAGGGATTATGTAACTGATAATCTGAACTGAGATACACGTGGTCCAACAAAAACAATGTATTAATTCAAATGTTCTTAGAGGTTGAATGTGAGAGCAAATATACCATGCTAATCAAAAATGAATTACCCCATAGTCAGTAGTTATGTATATAGATAAGAGCTAAAATATATACAATGCTAATGATAAATAAATAAAGCACAAAATAATATAAAGCACAAAATAACATTAAGTACCTACATGCATTTCAAATATATAAACTAGGACTAGATATTTGTCAAAAAAAAAAAATCAAAAGTATACTCCACAAGTGATACTTGATAATGCTGAAAGGTTGGGAGTTATGAGATATTGCAATAAAATATTACAGGAGAAAACGGCATCATGGTTCGATATTAAGGCATTTAACATAAGGCTGATAAATCAAGTGCGAACAAATCTTAACTTTATAGATTTTAATTATTATGCTTTAGAATTAATTAGGAAATTTAGTAGTAATATAGTATTGTTGAGAAGATGAATAGGTCTAATACCTTACAGTTTTATTGTATGGATTTAGTTTCAATAAATCAGTCGTATTAGCAAGATAGCGTTTAGAGAACGACTCAAATATTTTGGTTAAATTTACAGATCGGGGGTATTGCTCTCTAGTTATCCACTCGGTGGGGTGTTTTATCTTGGAGAAACTCCATATGCAAAGTATATTATTACTGAGAATTATTGATAGATCGACTTGGCTATGCAATCAGTCATGCAAAAAATATTTTTTTACTATGGCATGCATAGCAAATAGCTTATTATATGTTTAATTTACAATTAGCATTTAATGCTGCAAATATTGTACTGGGGGGTTGATTAAGAGTTTGTATATATTGCTATAATAAGTAAATAAGGAAATTATATACCTTGAAAGAAGGTAACCAGAAGAGGGGAAATCAACTAATAATTTTAAACAATGTTTGTATGTTATCGCTATCTCCAAAAACCTGCAAAGGTTTGGGGGGTTTCGATGTCTAGAAATCGATTCATTGGCGTAAGTTTAAACTAGTTCGCCCCGGTCATAGTATATTATGTGATTCTAGAATTTGTTAGAAGAAATTTATTTATTTGTAATATTCAAAAAATACCAAACGTTGTGTCTATAAATAAATGGTTTAAAGGTAAAAAAAGGTTTAAATGAGTAATCAATACAATGAAAGTCTGGACGTACCAACATCTCTAAACACCTACTACAAAATTATTTTAACCGAAATTTTACATTTTAAATCTGAATGAATCCTGGTATAAATACGTAAACGTAGTAGCATTAAAGTAAAATATTTTCCAACGGAATTATAATAATTATATATTTTTTCTCTCTTGTGATAAACAATGGCGCCTTGAAAGGATTTTCCAGTTTTGTTTTACCATTTAACAGGATAACGTAGTCCCATTTCTCCGTTTACTTTATTCTTCTGTATAAAGGAAACCCTTCTGGATTAAATTTTTTTCCTAATGTCCCGGCTTTCCAAGGTTAACCTAAATGTTTACTTACGAGACTTCTGAGCTTCATAATGTGTTTTTCAACTTTTAAGAAGGTTAAAAGTTTCCACTGAGAATTTTAAGAAGACCGGAATTGTCTTTTAAATGTATTCAGAACAAGGGAGAAAAGTAACAGTGAAAAATAAACTACGATTTGAGCAGATTTACATAGAAGCATTTTTGCTGGTAAAGTGGGTCGCGCCTAAAATTCACATCCGTCAAGAATGCTGATAATATTATTAAAATGTGCGAATATCATATACATCTGACTTTGAACATAAAATATTATTAAAGTAGTGAGCGGCATGCAGCACTTTTATATTTAATTTATTCTTGTCGATAGAGGCTATTTGTTTAGGTTTTGTCATAATAAACTATATAAAATTAGTGGTTATATATTCAACCAACAACTAATTGGTTCTGTAGCTTTGTTAGTTAGTTAAGTATTGTCTGAAAAAAATGTGTTTAGATAAAAGAATTAGATTTCAAAACATGTGAATACTTGTAAAGTTAAATTGTTTAAATCCTTGTAATTAAGAATAATGGGTTCATAACTTTCAGAACAAGAGTATTGATGATTTGTGATAAAAATCCAAAGACAAGCCGCTAAAAGAAGTAGTCAAAGAAAAATATTAATTACTCAAAATGTAAAATTCAGATATTCTGTTCACATTGTCAAATAATTCATTAAGTAGGTGGGTTAACAACTGTACATGAGTTTTGATTGGAAATAAACACCTTCATGAGAATGAAAAGTACTAAATACCTCTAAAAACTATGCTGTTGACTCAGAAATTTCTAAAATGTCACTAATCGTATTTTCACCAACCATAAATTGAGTCGTGTATAGTGTTTCAGAGGCAATTAAACTTCAATTACCTCCGATGTGGATTTATGATATTTTCATTAGGATTTACACTTTTGTTTACATACTCTTAAGATACGTTTCGGATCTATTAATTGTCGTGCAACTTCTCTTTATTAAATTGCCTTCGTTGTATTCCTATTTTACCTTATGAGAACTAGTCGCTGGTATTCCTGGTCTTTGTGGGAAAATGTAGAAAGTGAGACTTCCAGATTTGTGGATGTAAGGAAACAGTTTTTGTTCAAGCGTGCTGTTTCTCCTAAAAAATTTCTTAATATAAAATGCGACTGTCATACCATTTGCTATCAGGGAGTTTGTCATTACATTCCGGCTCCATCATCACAACAGGTCCATGTTACCTTAATATTACATTGTCACCGACTTTATGCTAAATTTTAGATCCATCGTATGTATAAGTGGTTGAAAAATGAACTGCAAATTTTGAAACAGACATTTTACATATTAACATTACAAGCTAATTATTTTAAAGTTTTCTTGGGAATAACACCACATTTGAATTAAAAAAGCTGTACATTGAAAGAAAATACCAAACGCTTCAAAGTCGATTCTGACTTCGTTGTCAATGGCTTTAAAATATGTAATGAAAATGTAAATTGCAAATTTTAAAGCCATTGACAACGAAGTCAGAATCGACTTTGAAACGTTTGGTATTTTCTTTCAATATACAGCTTTTTTAATTTATTTTATTCTCAAGAAAAATAATCAAGAACATGCCACAAATAACATTTAGAAGACAATTAGAAGCTAAATTAAAGCTTGCTAAAACGGCTTAATAGATATACAGATATTTGTGTTAGGGTAAATCCGGGATATATGCCCAACTTTTTTTTCATTTACTCATACTTCCTAACCCTGCCGTAAACCGCAAAAGATCTTTATATGCTCTTTGACTTAAAAACCCTGTACTGTTTGGTAGGTTAGTCAAAGAAGAAACTATATATGTTGATTTGAAAACAAAACTGCATAACGGGATAAATGCCTCGCATGCTATACATATGCCTCAGGAAGTGGAAGGGATAGGTAGATGCCTTTTCCAAAAAAAACAAACTATTCGAATATATAATGTATATATAATAATGCTATTATCCGTTGGTACTTGGAGCATATCAAGTGCAGAAGAATGTGAACTATGTCCATCCAAAATGAGCAAAACTTTTCCCTGAGGTATTTTAAAGATAACATGTCTCTCAGCTGTCTCAGAAATAACTCTGCATTTATATAGGCAGATTTTATGGCCATAAAGACTTTTGAACCAGGAGGTAGGTCGTTCATCAATTCTTATTTTTTATGTACCCATTTAATTATTACAACTGGTGGGAGAGAATTACCTACTGCATTGCAGCAATCTACGATCGCCAAGGTTTCGCCTTTCTCGCCTGAAGTTATGCAGTGAACGGATCGCGTAGCCCTAGAACTTTACCTACATTGTTGTTCATTTGAACCCCAGTGTCGTCCATGTTAAAAATTCGATCTGGTTTATTCAAAAGATCATTTTCTTCTAGAATTTTTGTAAGCAAGTCACAGAAGTCATTGATTTCTGGCCTGTTTCGGACCAATGCACATGAGACTGAGAGACCTTTAGCTTGTTGAATTGATAAAATAGCATTCCTTTCTGAAAAACTTTGAAGCCAGTCATTTCCTGCCAATTTTCTTACTGTGTTAAAATTATGTTTTACTTTCAACTTTTCCCCAAATTGGTAACCTAAGGCACGAACAGTTTTTCTGTCAGGGGGAAATCCAGAATGTCCTAACTTTTGAATATGAGAGACCAGTCTGCGTTCATTTTCAAATCAAAGTATTGAATGTTTTAATAAAAAAATGTAAGTATTACAATATTATTACAAATATGAAAGTGATTTCGGTATAAATTTCTTATTTTGGGTAGCAAGCTGGCGACGTAACGTCCTCGATGCTATACCGTGTCTTTTTGCTATATCATTGACGCCTTATCTTGCATTTCTGCTAGAGCTCCAAGCAATGTATCGACGTCCAAGTAATAATACGGGGGTTGGACGCCGCATTTACGCTTGTACTTACGAGGCATTTTTAACCTGAATCATTATAATAATCATTAACGTACGGCAAGGGATAGATGCCCTTACAGACGACTATCCCAAAACATAACAGAACATATATCAGTTTTCATAGGGATAGATGTCTTCGGAGAAAAAAAGATAAATTTATTTGTTTTCTCCAAAATTAATAATAGTCTACATACCCTACTGCTTAATCTGAAGTAAAAATTATGGAGCTCCAAAAATCATCCACAAGGTAAAATAAGTACTGTTTGACAAGTGACCGTTTCTACCGCTTCTACGAACAACCTCATGCTGCAACAGTTTGTGGCAGACTGAAGTAAGGGCGCAATGCGTTGAGATTTTAAGAAATTGTTTTTTTCACCTACTTTACATTTCACAAAATTATATTGAGGCCTCTATCCCGCTTGGGCATATATCCCAAACTTACCCTACATACTTCTATTCAGGGTATGTTAACAATTTATTTATCAAAAAAATGTAAGAAATGTAGCAATTACAAATTTACTAGTGTAAACATAAGTTAATTCTGCAAAACTTTGAAGGCCCACTGAAGAAGTAGAGTAATATACAAAAAAAGAAGACTACAACAATTAAGTATTTCAAATAGGGCAAATAGATATCGAAATTTAATGAAGCATTGGCAATACTATACTAATCGGATAAGATTGAAACAAAATATTTTTCTATAAATCCAATTGTAGGTAACACTTGAGTTATTGCCTGAATCTTTCGCATTCAAGCACTTAGAGAATCAAATATTTCCCAGGAATGACAAATTGAATCTCACAACAACGACATTAATTGGGTCCGTAACAAAAGCCACTTTTGTGTTTAACTAAATTATCAGTTGGCTTTTGGGGTGAGCTTGGTTTCACTAAACGTTTCACCGTTGGAAACCGTTCGACCTTCAGACCGCAAAACCATTTGCTTTTGTGTAGACGACGGCTGTATTATTTTCTGGTTTTATATAGAGCACGACGACTTTTGTTGTTCTATGTGAAAAAAAATGACGGCACAAAGCGAACTTTTTGTATTATTTCGACGTGTTCGTTATGAGAATTGTTTGAGGTTTGGATATATGAGAACACATCTGATAAAAAGTATGTCGAATCGCAACTAAATTTAATTGAAAATGAAACTGACCTACCACTCTATTATTTGGCAAAAGCTGAATGGAAAATATAAGAGATTAGCAACATTTTAAAATACCTTCATTTTCAAGAGTGTCTAATATTTTGTAAAACTGCAACGCTCAAAATAATTCAGTTTTAAGTACGTTAAAAAATCACATAAAAAACTTTTGAACAATTTTTAACTAATGTGGGTAAATATTGGAATAAAATACATTAGATTCTTCAGTAAGTGGATTTGCAAACACAAATTCTGATTTTGTTTATTGTAATAAATCTCCTTTTAGACCGATTTGGTATAAAAATGAATGCAACTAAAATAAGTCAAGATTAGTAGATCCCTACTAAAAACTTAGAGATCAAGAGTTTGAAGAAATGACAATTGCGTCTATATAGGATATAGTGATGTGTTTTGAAAGAGCGAATAAACCATAATTTAAAGAGGAAAGTGCAGAAGCGAATGCATGTCATTTTCAAAAACTGAAGCGACCGTATATAAATCTGTTATTATGAGTTCACAAAACTGTCTAAATAGTACATGACATAAAACTAAGTTGCGCTTAGTAAATAACTTAGAGTTTAAATGTGCCAAGACTAAAAAGAGAGGGCAATAGATTGTAACAGTTAGTGTCCATCGACAATAGCGGCCAAATTTTAAATTCAAATTCAAAAGACATGTTGCCACCTTCCTTGGCAGTTGATTTATCCAGATCAATAAATTTATATTTAAATATTTCATCATTGATCAACTAAAGACCTACAAATTTGGGAATTTGAATTTCAATTATATAAACTCAACACCAAACTGATCCCTTGCTTTCATGAGCACAAGTGTTATATAAGTATGTAGAAGTAGGTATGGAAGGAAAAACCCTTTTAAACTTCGCTCAATTCATGACAACATACAGTCTTACTGGTACTCATTGTGAAACTAAATAAATATTCTTGTAAAATTGACGTTCTTTAGAGCATATGAGTTTGTAGTTTTTCAAGGAAACAGCATACCAACAAAATAAATACTTAGTTAAATTAAGTAATTTCCAAAGTTCAACCCAAAATTCAAATAAACAGCGGTCAAATGATAATAAATGGCGAGTTGTTTCCGTTGTATATACAGAAAAATACTTTAATAAAAATGAAATGCAAACTTACGATTAAAAAGTCCAAACTTTATTATTCGTTTAACGTTTCTATACACCTACAAAATATTGTAAATTCATTCAAGTGCATTTTAAAATGTACTTGCAGAAAACAAAGATCTGAGAAATATAAATATGATATAAGTTCTAATAATATTATGATATTCATAAGGAACTAGAGGATTGACTATAGCAGACAACACAAAAAGTGGCTTGACAAAAGGATAGTCTAGTATCCATAGCGCCCTGCGACTGGTAAATAAGAAGCAAACACCAAAATAAAATACCCCTATATGCGTTTCTGGCAATACCGAGAAGCGAAAAGCTATAAGAATCCTAAAGCATCCTTGGAGTATATTGGAAAACCTTTTGATATCGGTGATATATATCTCTTTAAAATTCATAATATCACGAATGTTAGCAATCTTGGAAATCTATATAAGATTTCTGAACACCTTTTTCTCGGAAATATATGTGGAAACTTCTGGAACTACTTTAAATGAAATGTGTATATTTAATTTCACTATTTAACTGGTATTAAAACGCTGTGTTGATTTAATAAAGTTAAGTAAGCCTCGAGTTCTTTCAAAAATTATCCATAAAAGTTAGACAATGTCAAGGTTAGATATGGTTTACTTACATAATTTTGATTAGTCTGATCACTCTAGGAAGAAATGCTTACCTGAAAAAAAATATATATATTAAATTTTATTAGCGGCTTGTTTTAATTGAAATATGGTGGAGGCGCCGCTGATAAAAAGAACATAACTAGTTTATTTACTCAACATTCAGTGGATTTGAATGATTTTTGGTTCAAGTTTAGATTTTTTTACACTGATCTCAGTAATACGGGTTTTCAGATCTTTAGAACACTTCAAGCTTATACGTTTTCTCAAAACATTTAGGTGCCATTAATGGAAAATAACGATCACACTATTGTTGTGACCATAAGAAAGAAAAAAATGAACTGTCCATTTCCAGTCCTGCATGTATACGGATGAAATGTAACTTATAATAATGTACAAACTAATATTAGATACAAATTAATTATATAAATACTATCATTTGGATTTGGATTACAATAAAAACAATTTTAATTTACGAAGATTCTAATAATTAGATTATGTCTCTCATCGCATATTTACTTAATTTACTGTATGTTATTACAAGCTAAATTTGACAGCTATTCTAGGTGTTCAAGTAAGTCGAATGCTATCAATGAGCTGGTCACATGATGGAGAGGGAAGATAGACTAGTTTAATTTAACTGGACAGGTTCTCTGATCTTAGATGGTATCTGGTGTCTGGTGATGGAGAAAATATAACTACAAAATATAAATCAAAAATAGATACTAAAGTGCAAAACTGAACAGAGATAATAAAATAAATATATTCCGCAGTATTTACTAAATCTTAAGAAATAACAGTGATTGTTCAATTCCAGTATGGCATGCTATCTGTTAGAATAAATTTATTTTTAAGTTATTAGTCATTTTTAAACTGAATAAAACTAATTTTTCAATATATATTATTAACTCTATTTTGCGTTGTTAGTATTGTATGGAGTAAAGTAAAAGCTTTTATTTCTAAAAGGTTTTTATTGAATTCGTGTTCCCCATTTCAGTTTCTTCATCGAAATCTACATACCACCTAGATAAAAATACTCTTCATTGTGGCATAATTTTATTATTGAGTTACTATAGTCATTTTCCGGCTCTGGCACCAGACCAGATAGATGGTAATGCATTTTGATTTACAGTTTAAACAACTTTTATCTATATTTACAATATTTTGTAAGTTTATTTATTTGCATTTTACAATAGATATGTCGAAAATAAACGGGTGTGTAACATAAGAAGTATGTAAATTTAAAATTATGTAAGATTTGAAAATACGCACTGGGCATTGACATTAATTTATTCAATAGTCAATATCTACCCGAGTAATCATGTAACACTTGTTAATATTCGAGACCTAAATGTATTAATTCATGATATTGTTACAGAGTTTTATTTTGCGCTACGCCAGTGAAGTGAAAAATCTATATACGAAAAAAAAAAAAAATAATATCTGAAATAAAAGAGTATATATAATACATTTTCCATAGATGAAACAACAAGAAACGTATATTTAAGACGACGAATGAATCATGCATATTCGAGAACACAGAATGGGTATATAAGTTTGCAAAGTTAAAGAAGAAAGTTAAGTTGGATTTAATTAATGTTTGGTTGAAGACGCTGAAAGTGTAAACAGTGCAGTCATATGTACTGTTGTAGTTAATTATAAATGATTAAATTGTGGACGGTTTAAGGAAGAAGTACTTTATTCGAGCCCACGGCAAAAGTTGCATTTGCAGACAAAATGAGGTGCAGTAATTATGTAAATAATTATGTATTCACAAAATAAAGAAATTTCTGTTAATTGGAAAACCCCGTTAAGAACAGATTTTCTCGAAGGAAAACGCCCTTTAAAAATATGATAAGGCTCACAGGGAAAATATATTAATAGAAAATAAGTACAACACAACTTATGGAGTTACTTAAGTGAAATATGAAAAACTAACTCAAACGAACATTTAAACTGAACAATATATGTGATTTTTTACAAAAGAAAGAAAAAATATTTAGAAATTATGTCACATATATATCTGATAAAACAAATACTAGCCCGATATTTATATTTTATACCTTTCTTTAAAGATGACACAATTTAAAAAGGAAAATCTATTTGAATATATATAATACGAATAAATATGAAAAATCTCTAATTTCCCCTGTACCTTCAAAAACGAAGAACGAACGACCTATTTGAATTGTGCATATCACGAAAGCAATGTAAACGTATCAAACATAAAATAACAAACAAATATAAATAAATACTGGAAGCGTTTATTGCTTCGGTTATCTTGTGGCATCTGCAAATTTATGTTTATATGCACATTTCCGGAAGATATGTTGCTATTACATAATTTGCACTCAAGCCGGAATATTTTATGTGTTTGTTCTTTTTTTCGTATCGGTATATGTTAGCAGGGAAAAATAACGACGTCACAGTTTTCTTTATACGTTCCGCAGTAAATTTTAAATTATGGCAAATATACAATTCGTCTTGAAACATTCATTGCTATGTAAGGCAACACAGCAATATTTACAAGAACAGATTTTCAAATACATAATATCATATAAACTTATATAGTAATATATGTTTTACGAATGTTTGAAAAAAATACTTCCATCAATTTTGTGGGCATATTTAGTTCATATAAATGGAAAACATAATATTTGGAGGAATGCAAATTCCAATGTGCTGAAATATATTTACTGTGCTAATAAATATTTTTTACATTTGACAATATATTTAAATAACAATTTTCTCTCTCTTTTCTCTGAGAATTCAATTACAAAAAACTCAATTATACTTTCACACGTGGAGAAAACAAGTTTATAGAGTAAATTACACAACTCATAAAAAATGGGGTTAATTGTTCATTTGTTAGAGCAAAAACCCATTGTTCCTACTTTCAACAAAAAACTACCCATAAGGTTGAACAGTGCAACCAACGACCAAAGATTCATAATAAATATTATGCCTATATTCATCAGTGGCAGATCGAAGGGGTGCCCAAGGGGCTTAAGCCCCCACCAAAAATATCGTAGTTGTATGCTTTGTAGTGTTTATTTTGCTAAAACCTACCTTCAGAGGGGCAAATAAATAACACATTCAATGTTGTTAGGTACCTACCCAGGAAGTAAAAAATGTAAACATTAAAAGGTGCTCATTCTGTACAAATTAATTACCTACCAATCTAATATAATTTTGAAGTCGGTGCCAAGCAACAATCAAGTTTGATGAAGTGGTAGATAAGTACGCAATGAAGAATTTTAGATTTGCTTGGCACCGACTTCAAAAATATACTAGATTGGTAGGTAATTAATTTGTACAGAATGAGCACCTCTTAATGTTTTCATTTTTTTACTTCCTGGGTAGGTACCTAACAACATTGAATGTGTTATTTATTTGCTACAGTTGTATTTTGTTATAATTATTTTTAGCTTTTTAGTTAAAAGTCGGTTATATTTTTTTTAAAAAATGTTTTATTTGTATATGAACACTTCAGATTCTATAAACGCTAATTCTTTTCCCAAAGACCTATATTTAAAGAAGTTTATTCAATCATATAAAAAATATGTTAAAAGCTTTATGTATTGCTTGGTTGCTCGAAATGAGCAAAGACATACGAATCGACCTGAAGAGGGAAGATGCCAAAACGTCGTCAATTCACCAACAATTCTAAGAGGGGTCAGTTAGTGAGTAAGCCGGTGAATACTATATATGCATAAATATATATATATATATATATATATATATAGTAATATACTTCGTGGGTTCATTTTAAAAAAATTATAAAACTAAAATCCACTTTCACAATTCTAGAACTTTATTTACATTCAAACAGCTGATTCAAAAATACAATAACAATCCCATATAAGCTAGTCGTCGCGGTATCACTCTGCCCGGCGATCGTGACGTGCTTCTTTTATAATCCCCGTCGAATTCTCCAGTAGAAATCATCATCGCTCCTTCCGCTGTCGAGTCTTTTCGAGAATAGTATTTTTTATCTTAAAGCGTTTGTTGTCGTGCTGAATGACACAGGGTCGGCTTTGGGTAAATTTCGTAACACTGCCCCCCCTTTAATTCTGATCGTCCCGATCAGAAACATCCCCTCCATGGTAGGGAGCGAGTCGATCTAAGTGAACCACCTTCAATTTAGCCTTGGGGTTTCGACGGATCCGGTAGACGACGTCATTCAGCCTCTTGACCACTTCGTATGGACAATCCCAGGCGGGTGTAAGCTTTGGGGATTTACCCTTGCTCCGTTGGGGGTTGTACAGCCAGACTTTGTTCTTCTCCTGGAACCCGACTGAATTGGCCTTGAGGTCGTATCGCGTCTTCATCCGGTCACTGGTGGCCAACATCTGCGTTCGGGCTAATTCGTGTATTGCCAGCATGTTATGTCGGAGCTGGTCGGCATAATCGTCGATGTCTTGGGGAGGTTCTTCGGGGGAGCCAAATGCCAAGTCGCATGGTAGTCGCAGCTCCTTTCCGAATAAGACCCTGGCTGGGGTCAGGCCTGTACTATTATGTACAGCAGAGCGATATGACAACAGGAATAGGGGAATATGCTCATCCCAATCACGCTGGTTATTGCTGACGACCTTGGATAGGTGTTGTTCCAAGGTCCTGTTGAATCTTTCCACCATTCCTTCTGACTGTGGGTGTAATGGTGTTGTTCTCGTTTTTCTGATCCCCAACATCGTGCAGACCTTCTGGAATACATTCGATTCGAAGTTACGCCCCTGGTCTGAATGTAATTCCATCGGGACGCCAAACCTGCTGAATAGTTGTTCTACTAGCACCGTCGCTACCGTGGTTGCCTCTTGGTTGGGTATCGCATATGCGTCAGGCCATTTGCTGAAGTAATCCATTGCGACCAGAATGTATTTGTTCCCCCTCTCAGACTCGGGAAACGGACCGGCGACATCGATGGCAATTCTCTCAAATGGGACGCCCACATTGTACTGCTGCATTCTGCCCTTGGTTCGGGTTTTCGGGCCCTTACTGGCGGCACATGTGGCACATTTGCGGCACCAAGCTCTGACGTCTTCGAAGTAATTCACCCAGTAGTACCGCTGGCGAATTTTGTCTAGGGTTTTATTCATGCCCAGGTGGCCTCCGGTAATTCCATCATGTACTTCGGTCAGGATGGCTGGTACCTTTTTCTTCGGAACTACCAGTTGGGACTTGGTTTCTCGTCCATCAGCGCTTTCCCAAACTCGCTTGAGCAATCCATTGTCTACTCTTAGAGAGTCCAACTGAGCCCATAACGATTTCAGCACCCCGGAGTATCTAGCTACCTCGTCCCATCGTGGCCTGGGTGCCCCTCTCATTTTGAGTGACAAGATTGGTTCGATGTCTGGATCAGCCATTTGGTCCTGGATGCACTGTTCCGTTGTCCAGTCTTCATTGGCCTGCACTCGGATCTGCCTGATGGAGATACCCTCTCGCTGTTCCGTCTTCAGACAATGCTTGCATTCCGCTCTACAGGGTCTTCTGGATAGGGCATCGGCATTATTGTGCAACCGGCCAGCACGGTGTTCCACCTTGAAGTCGTATTACTATAATTTCTCCATCCATGTGGCCAGTTGTCCTTCCGGTGTCTTCATGTCCAGCAGCCATTTGAGTGCGGCATGATCTGTTCGGATTAAGAAATGGAGACCATACAGGTATTTGGGGAAATGGTCCACAGCCCTTATTATTGCAAGAAGTTCTTTTCTGGTGACGCAATAATTTCTTTCTGGCTTCGAGAATCCACGGCTGTAGTACTCGATCACCCTCTCTTCACCATCATGCACCTGGGATAGGACGGCCCCCAAACCTGTGTTGCTGGCGTCGGTGTCTAAGATGAACTTGCCGGACTGTGTAGGAAAGGCTAGGATTGGGCTGGAGCATAGTGCTGCCTTCAGTCGCCTGAATGATGTTTCGCAATCCTGATTCCAATGGAAGATCTCTTTATCAGTGGTCTGCCGATGTAGAGGGGCGGCGATGGTGGCAAATCCCTCAACAAAACGCCGGTAGTATGAACAGAGGCCCAAGAAGCTTCGGAGTTCATGTTTGTCTCTTGGAACTGGCCAATCACGGATGGCTTCTATCTTGTCTTCGTTGGTGCGAATTCCTGACTCGGACACTACGTGGCCCAAAAACTCTACTTCTTTTTGAAACAAGGAACACTTCTTCGGATTGAGTCTCAGGTTGGCGTTATTAATTCTGGAGAATACTTCGCCCAGGTTCTTCAGATGGTCGTCGAATGTCTGGCCCATGACTAGAATGTCGTCGAGGTACACTAAGCACGTCCTCCATGTTAACCCGCTCAGTACATACTCCATTAGCCTCTCAAATGTAGCGGGTGCATTACATAACCCAAAGGGCATGACCGTGAACTGAAACAGCCCTTTACTGGTGGAGAACGCTGTCTTCTTTCTGTCGTTTGCGTGTAGACCAACCTGCCAATATCCACTTTTTAGGTCTAGTGTGGAGAACCAACGGGAGCCTGCTAGTGTGGTCAAAGTGTCATCGATTCGGGGTAGTGGATAGCTGTCTTTCTTCGTGACGTCATTCAGCTTTCTGTAATCCACGCAAAATCGGGTGGTTCCATCTTTCTTTTTAACTAGCACGACGGGAGCAGACCATGGACTGATGGATGGCTCAATAACTCCATTTTGTAACATGGACTCGATGTTTTCCTCGACTGCCTGTTGTTGCCCCAATGGTAGTCGTCTAGGTGGTATTCTGGTGGGTTGAGCCTTTCCGGTATCTATTCGATGCTGGATGATGTTGGTGCGACCGGTGGTTCCATTTTTACTGTTAAAAATTTGCCAGTGTTTTGTGATAAATTGCTTGGCTTTCTTCTGGTTCTCTGGTGTCAAGTGTGTCAAATGGTCAGCAAACTGTTGTAGGAACTCTTTATCGGGCCCTGGCTCCTTCACCGACGTCTGGTACTCTTCTTCGCAATTGATGATGGTCTCTACTGGCTCGAAACAAGCTATCTCTTGACCATTGGTAATTCGGATGTCGAATTCCATTCCAACGCAGCTCCCAGGATTGCTGTCTAGCTGCCCATGAATAATCTGTTCCGTTCGACCGGGAATTCTAGCTGAAGACTTTGCCACAATTTTTATGGGCGTGACTGATGTGTTGACGGGCCGTGTCAATACAATTTCCTCATTCAGGAACCGAAGAACATCATATCTCGGGTCGAACATAAATCCATGCTGGCTAATTAGGTCCATTCCCAGTATAAAATCGTCCTCAATATTCGCTACCAGGACCCTATGCCGGATCATGTTGTCCCCTATCTGTAGCACGACATCTGCCTCACCCTGTATTGACATGGACTCGCCGGTGACTGTTCTGAGCTGGATGTTATTGGTAACTGGCCGAATTTATGATGCTCTCAAAACCCTGGACTTGGCAATGGACACAGCGGCGCCGGTATCGATGGTGATGGTAACTGCTCGTCCGTTGATGGTGCCTCTGATGACTAGGCTGCCGCTATCTCGGCAAAATCCCCGGATGGATAACGTTTTGGGGGCTGGTGGAGGGACAGTCAGCATTCGCCCCTCTATGCTGACTGACTGACGGTCCCTGGACATGTGGCTGTTCTGTTGGTTACCCCTGGTCGGTGATCGTTCAGGTGGCCTCACTCGACAATTACGTTGGAAGTGCCCTGTCCGTCCGCAGCCGTAACATGCCCCTCTGGTGCCAGTTCTTTGTGACCGGTCTAATATTTTGTTCAGACCAGCCAGCAGCGCTTGAAGTGGTGACTCTGATTCTTCCTGGTTGAAGGAAACTGCTCGGACCCTCGGCTTGGACATGTTCATGACGGCCTCTACGTCCAAAGCCCGAAGTAGAGCTTCACTACTTTTCTTGATGCCACTTAGTCTTAAATTTCTTTGTACTTCCACATCTCTGATGTCCGTTTATGAAACTCTGTGTGGCCAACTGATCTTTCGTTTCCTCTGGCAGGTCTGGGTAGGACAAGTGTACTAACCGTCTAATGTCTGCTTCGAATTCTTGAAGGCTTTCACCGGATCTTTGCGTTTTTCCACTGAGTTGGACTTGGTATACCTGGCTCAAGGATTGATTGTCGTAGCGTTTGTCTAGGATGGCGATGATCTTGTCGAAATTACGTTGTTCATCGACTGGAATGCTTTGGAGCAGTTCTAGGGCCGGACCTCTTAACGAAATTACCAGAGAAGTAGATTTTTCTTGATTATCCCATCCATTAGCTGTAGCCACAGCCTCAAATTGCCGTTTATACATAGGCCAAGATGAACTGCCATCAAATGTGGGTGGTTTACTAATGGAACCTCTGGTACTCACGGTGTTCTGGTATTTTCCTCGCTGTAAGTCCTGTTGCATTTTTTAAATTTCTGTTTCTACCTTGTCTTGGATGGCACTGATTTGGTCTTGAACTGTGTTTTGAATTGAACTGATTTCAATTTTTACCTGGCTTTGGATGGAATCGAGGTCATCTACTTTTGTTTCAAGAGTGTCTACGGTATTTTTTATGGTCTTAATGCCATCATTTATCTCTTTTATATCAGACTCAACTATTTGCATTCTTTCATTAACTGTTTCATTAACTTGTCTTACTATTTGCATTAGTTGTTCAAATTGCATTTGTCTTTTTTCTTCAGTTATTTTAAATTCATTTTGTCGTTTTTCTTCTAATAATTTAAATTCATTTTGTCGTTTTAATTCAGTTTGATCTTGTTTTTCTACAAATTTCGAGAATAATCCTTCCATTAAATTTTGTTGTTCGCTTTTCATTGTAGAAACTAGATTTTGTTGTTCGCTTTTCATCGTAGTGACAAGATTTTCTAATTCTATTTTGCGTTTTTCATCGATATTAGTGACAAGATTTCCTAACTCAACTTTAAGTTTATCATCAAAAGATTTCACTAACCTTTGTTGATTTCTTCTTGATGTTGCTTCTCCTTCTTGTCACGTTTTTCTAGAATCTGTGCAATTTTTTCGTCTAACTTTTCCATACTACGAGTTTCCATAAATCAAATTACGATGTTAACAGCACTTAATCCTCTACTTCTGATCACCAAATGTAATATACTTCGTGGGTTCAATTTAAAAAAATTATAAAACTAATATCCACTTTCACTATTCTAGAACTTTATTTACATTCAAACAGCTGATTCAAAAATACAATAACAATCCCATATAAGCTAGTCGTCGCGGTATCACTCTGCCCGGCGATCGTGACTTGCTTCTTTTATAATCCCCGTCGAATTCTCCAGTAGAAATCATCATCGCTCCTTCCGCTGCCGAGTCTTTTCGAGAATCGTATTTTTTATCTTAAAGCGTTTGTTGTCGTGCTGAATGACACAGGGTCGGCTTTGGGTAAATTTCGTAACAATATATACACAGAGAGAGAGAGAGAGAGAGAGAGAGAGAGAGAGAGAGAGAGAGAGAGAGAGAGAGAGAGAGAGAGAGAGAAAGAGAGAAAAGACATTCAGTAGTTACTAGTAGTAGTACTATCTGAAGACAACAGCTTATCTCCGCTTTACTTAATTCTAAAACTTGTTTGACATAATATGAAACACTGTTTTTGTTAGATTTTCACATGAAAATTAATTCCAATTTATTTTTGACATGGGGGAGATTACAAAAGGATAAATAACTTTCGTATAAGTTTCACTTTTCACAAAACATCTTCCAATCTCCCAACCACGAGAAAAAAAAACGCAAAGACTAAAGTTCAAAATTCAAATGAAGTAATTGAATTAAGAGTGACACTAATCCCAAATTTAATTCAAAACTTTGCGATCACTTAAGAAGTTTGTATCAAACAAACTTTGCAATTAAGTTCTTTGGTTGGAAATTTCTTATCCAAGTCATCTCATTTGTTAAACCTTAATGAAATGTATAAATAAGAAATGGAATATTTCGGTGACAAGTTAATTGAGTAAAAAATAACAACAGAAGTTACTGGGAATGGGAAAAGAATTTTTGGAAATTGAGAAGGATAACATAATAATGTATTTATAGAAATCAAATGAAAAGGACAAATGAACAGTGTAATAAAGTGACCATTAGACAAATGGCATACTCCACAAACTCTTATCTACAATTTATTTAACCGTTTTTTTAGTTTTATATCCAGAGAATTCTCCTTATTAGGTGCTCGGAGCATTTACCTTATTGAATTATTCTAGATATACATTATTCCTTAGACCGTAAACCAATTTTTACTGAGCTCAAATAAAATTTGTAACATAAAAATAAAATATAATCATTTTAAAATTTGCTTCAAAAAGTTTGAAGTAGGGATGTTTGATCTAGATACATTTTTTGGCAAATCGATTATTTTATTTGTGATTTTAGATGTGTTGAATTGATCGTCTTGTAGGCGATTTTTTGATTTCCTTGTCAAAACATTTTGAACTCTACTACAACTACTACAACTTTATGTTCGCTAGTAAATTGCTTTTAGAAGCTTTCACTCTCAGAAAGAGAAATTTTGCAAAACGAGCACCAATTAATTGAGATCACATGAAACTCCACCTTTTTAATTATTAATTGGATGTTTATCAAAATTAAACCATAACACCAATTTTTAGTAATTTGTGCCCAAGCACTGACACCTCACCTCTCATACCTGAATCGTACTAGGCCCACGATATAGTGGCTTTTCCTAAGATTAGTACCCATAATGTCCCATTTAATAATTGATTTTTTAAACCCATTTTGAAGCATGGGTGGTTTTGAGAATGAGAATTTCTTAGAAACTAATTCATTCTTCTACCCCTCACTTGGTTAAAGTCTGTGTACCAATTGTCACTACTGTATCACTTCCGATTTCCAAGATAAAAAATATTTTAAATTCTTGTCCACATCTTTTTAAATCCTTTATTAACCTTTTATCCAAATTTCCTGACGCCCTGGTAGGATGTTGTTTCTGGTTTGTAGAATAAAATGTCTTACGATCACCAAGTTCCAAATTCCAACACTCTTAAGATATAAGAGGTCAAATTGCTGCTAACTAACTAACTCTTGATAGCACGTAAACGCCCCACAAAGATAAAGAGTAAACATATTTGGAAGATAAACTAAATTTTTGTTAAAGCATGTAATTTTTGCGAGTCGAATTAACTGAGAATTCTAAAAAAGGCCAAGAATTTTATTAGAACATATTGTATTTATGAGCCATTTATATACTATCAGGAGATGCGAGGTTACAGTATTTCGCCATTTGGAACTTGGTGACCCTGAGGACATTTGTTCTTAACACCAAAAAAATATATAATATAAATATATTTTCGCATATTTGACCAATCTCTATCAGTATATAGCGGACACCTTTAAATTCCAATCTTCTTCTGACAATTAGTTCTTGAGTGTTATTATTATTTCAATACCTACTAGCAGGCCTGGAAGACACGTTCTTACCTTGATCTGGTAAAGTTGTTCATAGCATCCATCGTTTCGACAAAACACATTCGAGATAACTCCTCAACCATAGCACCACCTATCAAGTATACATACTGCTACACTAACATCTTGTAAAATACAAAAAAAATTCAGAAATTAGCGCGTTCAAACACACAAACTCCTTGGCTTTATTATATTAGTACAGATTCGGCAGTACCGTGTTTATTAAACTTTGTAAAACTAATAATATTATTGCTATATTACTTACGGCGGTTATCACATGATCAATGAATTATTGCAGTTCATAGTTGAAACAAACGTGAATATTACAATTGGAAAACTCTGATGAGAAAAAAATAACATACAGCTGAATATGATTATGCCCTCTAGATTTAAAGGGCAACATTTTAATCGATTGCCAAACATTACGAAATTTAAACCCAGAATGCTTCTTGTTTACATTTTTTTGAGAGTGATGAGCAACCTTGTTATTAAAAAATAACGTCGAATGCGACATGCTTTTCACATTTAATCGAAAAACAGATATGGACAAAAGGCAATCAGGAGAAACTTTGCAATTCGGTTTTACGATATGTAATCCACGTTTATGTAGGTTTTAATACACTGAGGCAGTTTACCATAATGACGGTTCTCACTGTTGGGAACTTGTAAGCTTATGATTTATAGCAGATCCTTCTTAAAAGCCCATATTTACATTTCACTTTCTTTGACCTACTTGTACCACAGACGGTGTAATATTCAATCACAGCGAAATAATATATTATAACCTTTCAAGTTAAGTTTCACTGCATAAAATTCAAGATGATACAGATGTGTAATTTATCAAGATCAATCAGATCACAAAAAAGATTTGAATCTTCGAGGCTTGGTAAACATTAACGTATATTTGAACAAATGCAAAAATTCAATTCTTGCCTATTAACAGATTTTGCACTAAATGATAATAAAATTCCGATGGCTATTTGTGTCAGAACAGTAAATAACAAATTTCCTATGTTCGGAGTTTCCTTGGACTTCCTCCGCCTCCAATTTGGTTGATCTCCCAACCCTACAACTTCTTTAGATGTACGATCGTCAGTAAGTTACAATGTGTATCACCTCCACCACAATTCTTTATGGTTTTCCTTTTTTTCAGTTAATTATTTCTAACATTAAAATTGCCACATTTCAGACCAGCAATAATTCTTCAAATTCAAAATTCAAATTTAAGCACAAACGATTTTTTAATGATTGGAATTTGTTTCATCAGATTTGAAAACTTATTAATTCAGTGAATAAATACATTAAAAAAAAACAAAAACCGACTTCAAAAGAAAATTAACTAAAAAGCATGAAATAATTTTTGCTATAATAATTAAATACTTTTTATGAAGTAGGTGGCAAGTTAAAGTTTAACTATTTAGGAAAGTACAAGTAATAGTTGTACTTCGCAACTTCGTTGTTCAAATTGGCACCGACTTCAGATGCAATAGCTTGATTGGATGCAGTTTTCTAATCTAGTTAACTTTTTCGATGTTGCCTAACATAAGGTATTTTACTTTCATTTATTAGCTTGACCAAGCTTGTTTACTGTTGAATAGAATAATTTGTTTTGTAGATATGTGTATATGTATTAAGAAAATTTTGTATCTCATTCTAACTTAGGTGGATCCACTATATTGTATACGATCAGAGTATCATCATTCTTTACGTCTGTTAATTATAGTGACATTCATTTAATAGTCTCCCCTTCGCGGAATCTTATAATAAATCGTTATACAGTTTTAATAAATAAAAATAAAGTTACTTAACTTAAATAAAATTTATATGTTTTATCAAACCTAGTACACAATTTGGAAAAGTGACCTGAAGATCTATCATACAATTTTAAATTCAGCAGGATTCATATTTGCTGACAAACTTCGTATACAGTTGAAAAAGTGACATGTAATGATTACAGTATATGTTTCCGACCATGTAAATATTTTTATGAAGAAAATTTTTTTCTCTAAATAATATTCATAACACCGTTTTTCGTTTGAACTCAACTTATGAAGACACACTGTATATAGAAACCAACTGAGAACCTTCATCTTAAAGTTGATTAACTAACATTTATTTGGATATATTTCCAAACAACTTTCAATGTACCACAGTTTTTAATAATACAGCACAATTAGATGCAGTTTTCAATTCTAAAAAACTTTGCTTGATTACAATTTGAGACATTATAAAAAATAATGTTACCTCACTTTTAAACATAATTGATATACATTTTGAAATCTGGTATATAGTTGAAAAACTTACAGAAATACAATTTTTAGTGCAATGGCATAAGTGAATGCAGTTTTTAATTCTAATTACTTCTTTTTGAAAACAATATTAGATCTTAACAAAAATGAAGACATTTTAATTTGTATTGAAAAGTCCTCTTTGATGGCAAACTTTGTCTACAGTTAAAAACGTGATATGGAATACTGTTTACTTTTTAGATCATGTAAATCTGTTTGTGAAGAATAACTTTTTGTCTTAAAATTATTAATAAAAAGAAATCATTTGATTTATGAATATACATATTAACTGACATTTATTTTGACTAATTGATTTTATTTACAATTTACCCCAAGTCCATCAAAGTTTGCTGTATAAAAATGTCGTTAAAAGTTTTCCCCGATTCTCTAAAAATCGGCACAAGCGATCTTATTGAAAAACAATATGAGACCACTTCGGGATCCCCCGGAACTAATCCAATTCATTTTTAATTCGTCACACCCAATGCTCCCAACAGAAAATTTTTCTATATTTTTAATATCAGCCACTTCACTAAAGTTTACTGTATAAGAAAGTCGGTACAAAAGTTTTCCCCGATTTTCTAAGAAAGGTACAAGCTATATTATTGAAAAAAAATATGGGACCACTTCGGGATATTCCGGAACTAATCCAATTTCATTTCAATTTGTCTCATGATCCGAATAATTTGTTTTCCATATTTTTAATACCGGCGACTCCTCCAAGGCATAGAGTATATGATCAAAATACTTAAATTTTTTCCCCATTATCTAAGAAACGGTACAAGCTTTGTTATTGAATAAAATGTTAGACCACTTTGAGATATCCCGGGACTAATCCAATTTCTTTTCAATTTGTCGCATGTTCCGAATATTGTTTCCCATATTTGTAATACCGGCGACTTCACCAAGGCATAGAGTATAAGAGAATAGGTTTAAAATAGTTTTTCCCGATTTTCTAAGAAACGGTACAAGCTATGTTAATGAAAAAAATATGGGGCCACTTCGCGATTCACAGGAACAGGATCCAATATAAACGGTCGAAATTCCTTTACCCGTTTGCGAGTAATCGGTGAACAAACATAAAAAAAACATATATACAGACGAATTTTTCTTTTTGAAGTTGGTTAATGAAAAACAGACACTATAGCCTCGGTCGATTCTGTAAAGTAATTAATCCATAGCAAGTTTTACAGAGGGCTATAATACATTAGCAGATAGTAAAAAATGTAGCTTTTGAAGTATCAACTCAACTACAAGTGAGGAATTTTGATCTTTTTTATTTTTATCAGATTGGTTTTATATCTCCAGCTATGAATATCGCCAGGTAAAGTCGGCACCCGCACACCTAGATGAAAAATTCACTGATTTGCTTTCGCTCCTTAAACCAAAAGCTGGCAAGACCCATGTTTCGAATTACAACCAAAGATCCTCCCTATGAAGGTTTATGGACGAAAGGTTGTTATAGAAGAGTTGCTTACCTGTAGATCGCATGGTTTGGAATGCAGTGAATATTGTAACAATTATAACAAAAAATACTGTTAATCAGAAATTGTCCAGAGCAATGCTTTGATGATAATGATGATGACGTAAATAATTTTCATATAAAAACCTAGGTTGTTGAAGAAGCTATGTACCCTATTATAAAATATTTATAGGACATGGTTAATAATGACAAAAATGACTTTAATTATGAAATAATTGCAAATGACAAAAAACAAAATTCTTAGCGATTCTTTCAGGTTTTTGCTTAGATAAAAATTGTTGAACTGGATGCCAATTAGTCAAGTTGATGGTGGTTTTGTTCTACTATTATATTAGATTGTAAAAAAGAAAATGGACTACACAATATTCGTCTAACTAATCCAATCAAACATCAGGATATGTTTAATTTATATTTAACACCTGATGGTTGTATATCTTGATGTATTACACATTATTTAAAGATAAAAAAAGTAGAATTGTTAGCCTCCTAAAATAACTACATACTTAAAAAAGTTGTACACATTATTTCCATTCTAAATATTGGTGTATGCGCCGGTTCGTATTAAATGCAAAATTTTATTTAAAAAGTTTTTTGCATTGAAAACGACTTGCTGAGCACAATGGTCATAAGAATTGTAATCATTATATAAACGACAATATCATTTATTTCGAATTTAAATTTGTCAAAGTTAACGTAAAGATAAATATATGCCGCACTGCTTTAAAACCGTTCAGGGAATGGTAGTTTTTCGGCTAAATGAACGAATAAGATCTATGAATAATTTGGTCAAGTGCGAGTTGGACTCGCATTGTAAGGGTTCCGTACCACCTTCAAGATTCGCTGTATTTAGTTTTCTAATTTGGCCCCCAAAAATTAACATTAGAGTTTTATTTTACTAATAAACTGAATTTTGAGGCTCTTTAGATTGGAAGATAAAGGGCACAATAGGTCAAGTTTTAAATTATAAATTATTAAATCTGTTATTCAAATTATTTAAAAATACAAATAAAATATATTTTTCAAAATTTAAATAGTATAGTTTCTAAAATGGGAATTAAGTCGATGTTTAATATCTTTGCTAAACAAATGATTTAAAAATATGATATATTTGTAATTCACATAATGAGTCTTTTATTTGATATATTACATGATTCGTTTGAAAAGTGAATTTTTATTTTCCATTTAATTGTATCATTTGTCCCTAAAATTACCATGGAGGTTTTCTAATAATTTTTCTTATAAATTTCAAGTGAGCCCCGGTACCCCTAATTATTTTCAAAATTTTAGATAGTATGGTTTCGGAAATAAAGTGAGAAATGAGAATTTTTTATATCTTTATGTTAATATCTTGTAAACAATTAATTTTAAAAATATATATTTGTATTTCTCATAACGAGCCCCTTCATTTGATATATTGCATGACACGTTAAAAAATATTTTTTATTTTCCGTTTATTTCTATAAATTGCCCCCCATTATTAATATTAAAGATTTCTTCGTATTTTTCCTGTAAATAAAAAAAAATAGGTTTTATAGTTTGGGGAATAAAGGGGGGAATGGGTATTTTTTTAATATATTTTAAAATATTTATTTAAAAAAAAAATAAAAAAAATATATTTGTATTAGTCATAATGAGCCCTGTGATTTGATATATTACATGATACGTTAGAAACAAGTTTAATTTTTTGTTTTCCATTTAATTCTATAATTTGCCCCCCAAAATGAATATTAGGGGTTTCTCCTTATTTTTCCAGTAAAGTTCAGGTGAGGCGCTATACCTATTTTTTTTTAAAATTTTACAGCTTATGGTTTCGGAGATAAAGGGGGGAATGGGTAAAATTTTTTATATTTTTGTTAATAACTTTTAATTAATTTATTTTAAAAATATGAAAAAAATATATTTGTTTTCGTCATAATGAGCCCTTTTATTTGATATATAACATGATGGGTTAGAAATAATTTTAATTTTATATTTGCCATTTAATTCTATAATTTGCCCCCCAAAATAAATATTAGGGGTTTCTCCTTAATTTTCCAGTAAAGTTCAGGTGAGGGGCTATAACTCATTTTTTTTTCAAAATTTTCCAGCTTATGGTTTTGAAAATAAGGGGGGGGAATGGGTAAATTTTTTTATATTTTTGTTAATATCTTTTAATTTATTTATTTTAAAAATATGAAAAAAATATGTTTATTTTCGTCGTAATGAGCCCTTTCATCTGATATATAACATGATGGGTTAGAAACAATTTTAATTTTATATTTTCCATTTAATTCTGTAATTTGCCCCCCAAAATGAAAACTAGATGTTTCTCCTTATATTTCCAGTAAACTTCAGGTCAGAACCTATGAAAGTATTTTTTTTTCAAAACTTTACGTTTTATAGTTTCGGAGATAAGGGGGGGGGAATGGGTAAATTTTGATATATTTTCTTTAATATATTTTTAATTAATTTTTTTTTAAATATGAAAAAAATATATTTGTGTTCCTCAGAATGAGACCTTTCATTTGATATATTACATGATGAGTATGAATTTTTTTTTATTTTTAAATTTTTATTTAATTCTATAATTTGCCCCCCAAAATTAATATTAATGGTTTCTCTTTATTTTTCCTGTAAAGTTCGGGCAACGTTCAATATTTTCTATTTTTTTCAAAATTTTAGGTTCAGTAGTTTCGGAGATCAGGGGGGGGAACGGTCGATTTTTTTAGTTTTTTCCCGCAGAAGTACCCCTTAAATCAAAATTTCTTCTTTTGCGATATGTGCTCCTGATCAAGTCACCAAACTATACCTTCATACCAAATTTCAACCTCTTCCGTCCAGTAGTTTAGGAGAAAATTGCTGTGATGTGACAGAGGCAGAAATCCTGAGTGATATTATAAGGGTATCCGTATACTGTATATACGGAACCCTAAAAACGCAAGATAAATTGGAGCTGAAATGGTAATGAATTAAGCTGTTTTAAAGTAATAAGAGAAAAAGAGAAATCTCATTTAATTAAATAATTACCTAAAATGTTACATTTATCAATGTAACTCGGAAATTTATGGCATTGCTTGTGTATTTAAAGCGTTTGATACAATAAATTTATATCCTTTTGTATATTTGAATTGGATTGCAAATTTGTATAATTATTTCGAGCGTTATTCTTATTAATTAATTTTCAATATGTTTTTGTTGTAAAAAATATGGGTCAGATATATTTACTCACGACTGGTAATGTTTGACTGCACACGTTTTTGCCATGAAGGCAAGGACTTGAATGATATACAAGATTCAAGAATGTACACTACATGTATACTACACAGACCCTTCTAAGTATGAATAGTTTTAATGGATTTATTGCGAAATAACACCACCCTTGCGGAAAAAACGCTGTATATTCAAAAAAACTAAAACTTCCAAGTCTTATTGTGACTTCGTTGTTAATGGCATTAAAATCAGATCAAGAGAGGCAGGATACAAGACGCATCTAGTACGAACTGTAATGAGGATGACAGTAAAGTGACCAAAACGAGCACTAATATACCTTCCAGTCAACATATATATTATTTTCAAAATACAAAAACCAAAGGCAACAAGTGAATTAGCAAACACGTAAACTAACAAACTGATGTTATTGGATGATCTCAAATATATTATTTCAATGAGTTGTTTTGTAGCATAACAATTACACAGGTCAAAACGAATTTTGATATTGATAAAGGAATATGAAATTTCGATAAATTTATCGATTGATTCGAAAAAATATATATGGCCTAAAAAATTTTGCTTTTGTATCCAGGAGAATGGTTAATCAATATTTTAAAAAGTTCACATTTATAAATCGAAAATTTAAACAAATATATCTATTATTAATTTTTTATCAGAAACTATTATTATCATATGAGATTACAAAAAAATAGACGAAATTACAAAATAGTAAAATTAAGTTTAAAAGTGAACTCTATTACTTTCTCCTTTATGTTTGTAAGCACTTTCTCTCCCTAACCTCTAAATTATATTTCCGTTGTATTGGGCCAGACAACGTCCATGATGTCTTGATGTAAACCTTCTCCTGGTTCTTCTGAATACGCCCCCATGTTGTTTTTAAATTTATCTAAAATATGCAGTATACCCATGTACTCTTAAGAGGCATTCTGCAGCCCATAGTTTTAAAGCCTTCTGACATGTTACCCACTAGATCTAAGGTAATTTTCAGCTTTGTTGTTAACTAAAAATCCAGAAACTACTGGTTTTAAACTATTCCACATTTTGTTTGAACACTGATAAGTAGTTTTGGATATTCTTCATTGGCAGAGTTTTTTAATTTGTGGAACAACACGAACTCAAGCTTTAACCTTTGCGTCTGACAACTTTGGAAAACAAAAAATTTAAAAGTTTCAGATCTTTGATTTTTTACGAATTGTTTCATAAGACCTAACTTGGTGTGTAAACGCAGCATTAATGCATTGTCAGGTTCACATTTAACTTTTTGATTCCCAACGCAAAATTCAATTCTTAATGGACATGACCGTTGGAGATAGAGTTGAGAACCCGGGATAACACTGATCTCCAATGAACTGCCACTTAAACTCTTTATATTTCAAAGCTTCTAGTAAAATTTTTACACTGTCATTTTTTTCCCTTCAAATGTACAGAATGGCCGACTGAATGAGATGAACAGTTATTTCCGTTATGTAATAAAACTGATTCCAAGCTTTTCTATTAATAAGTAAACGCCACTCAATTGGACACAAGGCATTGCAATTGCTTCAAACAAACCTCTTAAGTTGTTACCATAACAAAGTCCATCTTCTTTGGTGAAGAACGTAGCACATGTCTCGTCTCGACCCAAATGCCTTACTCTTCGGCAAATTGAAATCTCTTATTAAGTCATTAAAGCCTTTTGAGGGTCTTAGTGGTTTCTGTGACAGTGCTAATTCTTCATCTCCAGAATTTTTATTAGAACTCTTGAGATGAGCTTGACGGAGACAATTTTGTCGTAGGTACAGGCACTGGAAGTTATGGGCTATGTGAGATTGGGCATGAAGATGAAGCAAGGTCAGGATTTTCGACGGGTTTCGTATTTTTGCCTTTAAATCTTTTTGCAGGAATAACTACGCAAAAATAACAATCATTAACGTGGTCTTTTGGCTCTCGCCAAATTCTAGGTACGGCAAAATTAATATTCCGTTTCTCGGTTCCATACTAGTCAAAATTAAATAAACATAACAATAAACATTTTACAAACACATATATATATACTAAAGGTACTAATTTTTACTAAAAATGTGTGTATCTTCTAAACATATCAATCCATTACTTACAATTACAACATGTAGAGCCCAGGATTCGTTGTTTAAAGTCTGAATAGGACATTAAAAATAAGTTTCGTAGGCTTCAAAAAGCTTCTCACATGATTTAACTAAAATTTTACATTTCGTACTTCAGCATCATATCTATACTTTTTAACATTTTAACCTTTTTGTGTCTTCTAGAAAACAGTTAATTGTTGTTTATCATTTAAGTGACACCCGTAGACGCTGCGTAACAGTTATGCCAGCTTTATTTGTTCGCGGTATTTTTGAAACGATCAGAACAATTGAATCTTTTTTTATATGACAATAATTCACGAAAAATGATAATTATCATAACTATCAAAAAAGCAAACTTTTTAAAGAATGTAGGTATTTTTCCTTTAATTTAGGGTATAATGAATAATAGAAAAGTCATAAAATAATTTTAAGACAAATATTCGTTTTTTTTTTGTACAGTTCTGATTACTGTTATCAATGAAACTGAGAAAAAGCCCACGTGATAAATGATCCTGGTCACTTTTTCGTCCATCCAAAGTCTGTGTCTGTGACTAAGCATGGGGGTAAACAGGGATAATATAACATATAATATACCAACGAAATATTCGACTGACCAGTCCTAAAATATATACCAACCAAATTTTATCTTGTATTAATATATTCTGTACATCCTCTATAAGCATCTCGCATTTGAAGAGAATATTGGCGTAAAGAGTCAGTTTCTCGTTGACAGAGAATTTCACAATGTCTTTGATAAATACATTTGTGTTGTAGCCAACAATTTGGTTTTATTCTACATCATAACAATGTATGATCTTTGCTAACACTACTACAAAAACATTATTTATTATGCTCTGGCTACTGGACTAATAGAACACCATCAAAGACAGCAGATGAATAGTTGTTCAAAAATGCTTTTCAACACCATAATTGTGGCCATTTGTTTTTTTGTGCACAACACGACATGCCAAGATTATTTATTTCAATGGATGAATTCATGTGTATCATACGACAAGCCAATTCATTGTGTGTTTTTAAACGGGCGTTACAATGTACGCCAAAACTAGTTTGTTGATTTTTTGTTTTTAGCATGTAATCTGTTTTGCCCTCTGGCATAGGTTTTGTAATCATAACGTTGAGTCATTGTTGCCTGCTGCCACATACCTCGAAAAATTGTAAATATAATAGCCGCAAAAAACATTTGAAAAGCAAGGCAACAAAAACTGTAATAAAGGACGTAAATAAAGGAATTACTTTTCACATTTGTTGCATACAAAATAACACAATATTGGAACTTGAAAAATTGATAACTGAATAACAAAAAATTATTTAATTTTAAATAGTATCTCTTCTTAGCGTTAACTTCTCATTAAGTTTAGTTCATACAGACGTTTTTCTAATGACATTGCGATCCTGTGGGGTGAATAAAAAAATAGCTACCCGTCTAGCCGAGATGCAGTTTAATTTTAGTAATCATAAGCATTGTAGAAATGAACACGTCTACTAACTTACAATTCAACTCAGTACAAATACATTTCTAATTAGTTTATTAATGATATATTTATAGAATTACACTTATTTCTAACAACTAAATAAATATGGCAGCCATTACTTGAAGTAAACTCATTTCTTCTTTGAGAAGCCTTCGAAATGAAAGTTGCAACTGTTCCAATTTTTGGGAGGAAAATCACAGTAGAATCAAAACTGAAAGCTCGCAGTAGAGATTTGAGTTCTAATAATACTGTTTTATTATTTATTGATATTTCTACGTACACCTTTTATGTGTTCACGATGTTTATTTATTATTCCCAAGTGTGTATTGGCATAAAATGGACATAATTCACAAAAACTAAAAGCTAAAACATATGTAAAGAAGTTGGTCATTTTTAACTTTTAGAAGAAACCAAACTCGAATAAAAAATATCCTAGAAATAGCATTATCTTAATTGAATTTTTACGACAGGAATTAGTTCAACGGCAATACAAAAAATATATAAAATATAACGGTAGTTTTCAACATATAATTTATCAAGCAAATTTTCGAACTATTAACATAGTGGAACCCAAAAACGAAAAATATATTTACATATACTCACTGACAAAGAAATCGCAACACCCAGAAGGAGATGTTTAGATTTAATATTGTTTTGGTAAAACTCAGATGCTATAGTAAGGAGTAAATGATTAAAATTTAATATACAATATCAAGGAGTTTATTATTTTTATTCGTTTGTTAATAATGTGTTTGTCTACCGCGGTTATTTCAACTTGAGGAATACTATACCAAGCTACCCGTATTTTATGCCTTAGAACCTCCAACGTCGGTGGGGGCTGAGGTAAATTTCCGAACCTTCTAGTCATCATATCCTAAACATGTTCTATGGGCGAAAGATAGGAGCATCTGGGCGATCACCCGGGCTTTTTCAAAATAGTTCAAATTCAAGCAACATTAGGCCGAGCATTATCTTGTTGAAATATGGAATCCATGAACCAACTAAGGTAAGGGAGTTGATATTGCTCCACTACTTTCTGAAGATAACGTTGCGCTGTCATGTTGACTCAAACAACGAGTAAAGGTGACCTACTTCCATGTGCAATAGCACCCAATACCATAACATTCCACATTGCAATGTTGTCCTGCTCTGCACCACTGTAGTCGTTGCCGTCTATGCTGAGTGGTCAGAGTAAGCACAAGATGGGGGATGATTCAGTCCAAAAGACCTTATAAGATCGGTCTCTAAAGACCATAAGTATTAGACGTCCATCTTGAACTTCATTGGTGCCCTTTCGACGTCCGGTGCCTACTCTTCTCCGAATTGGGGTATTATCAAACCACGCTTGACAACATCTCATAACAGTACCTGGATTTCAGTTCGTGTGTAAACCAATAATTCGACCTCTATCAAATCCACTTAGCTGGCGATACATTCGGGGTACACGTACTCTAAACATTTTAACAATTCTAAATAGTTTGCTTTTTGGTTAATTAAGAAAAATGCAAGCAACGACTACAATATTAATTGACAAAAGAGCTTACATGAAAAAATATTCACCAAACTTTACCAAATTTTAATCATTTACTCCGTAGTATAGCATCTACAGTGTGGAACCGCCAAATTGAATAAATTCGATAACGAAAAAGAAGGGCTTGCTGGACACGTCGATTTATATTTTTAAATGCATATTTTTCCAACAAACAACAAAATGAATAATTATATTTAGAAAAAAATTACTCTATATAAAATTAGTTATCAATAATGTTAATTACAATAGAAAAATTAAAAACTCTTAAAGTTTTGCGGAGATTGGGATTAAATGCAGTTTCATATACAGGACAGATGCAATAAACGGTGCTGAGAAATTATAACTTTATAGGGTGACTATAAAAAATGTTAGAACAATAAATGATCTAATGACTAGCCTACAAGGGGTTGCATATATTTGATGGTTAATGGATAGGATAGAGTAATATTATAGTTTTTAGTGTTTATAGCTTAGCCCATAGGCACGCGTATATACAGAATGGTTGTAATATGGCGTGGAGTGTAATCATAGGTTACGTAATAATCCGTGGTCCATAAGCAGTTGCATACCCATAGTAGTTGAAATATAGTCCAGAGGAGAATTATTGTTATACAGGGCAATTAAAAAATGTTAGCAAACAATTTTATATCATGAAGAGGAATTATTATAAAAAGAGTTTAAATAGATGTTAGCGTTATTCCTTCTTACGAAAAATTAGTTTACAGTGCAATATTTCGATGATGTGGACATGTGTCCAACAGTTTTTTATGAAGACTTGAACTTACGACTGAAGTTGTTCATCCAGATACTGATAATTGAAAAAATGGCGTTAATTAATTGTGCCATTTTTTTGGTGGTTATTCTTTTTTGAAAAATGTATTTATAATAACTCATTCTATGATCAAATTTATACAATTCTACAAGCTAGTATAATACATGATTCAACTTTGAGAACTGCCTGAATTTTATTCAATCTACTATAAGATTCTATACACCGATCATATGAACAGCTAAGAATTAATTAAAGTATAAATAATGAGAGTTAATTGGCCATTTGATATGTAGAGTCTAATTACCCGCACGATATTCATGATGCGACGGGAGTGCAATCTCGAAAACAAACGACGACCTATACGGACGACGGACGACATTGTGACACACTTCGCACGTTTAACAATGCGTGCCAAGATAACAATAACATAAATTACCATTTTCGTTGCGCCGTTGGTTGATTGTACGGGGCAATTGCATGAGAATTAAATGCCTCGGTTGCCGCTCGCGTCGCTGCTGCTACCATGCGAAGATTTCCCAAGATTAAAACGTTTGTGTAACAACGTCCTTGCGGTGCGTTAACATAAATTAGTTCTGGTTCTGTGATTTACAGTATTTAGCGACGAATACGACGAAGATCGAGACTTGAAACGTTGTTACCCTTTTGACCTTTGCCTAATTATAATTTAAGTTAATAGGAGTGAAAATGGAGTAGCTCGAGGCAGCGGACGTAATTGAGCCTGCTTTGTAAATACGAGAAATAGTATTGTACAGGATGGCCACGTAACAACGGCTCCAAGCTATATTCCTCAGGAAAGATTTGTACTACAGCTTTGGAGAAGACCTGCAAGATGGAGCCACTGAAAGCCAAAAATTTTCATGCTGATATACAGAATTTACCAAATTCGACGCACCGGGATGTATAAACAGCATTCTGAAGCTTCATATACCTCTTTTTGAGATCAAGTAAGCCATTGCGTAGAGCTGGTAGTGTGTTTACTGAGCTTCATTTTGCTGGTTTTAGATTTCAAAACGACCACTTTTGTTGAGATATCGGATGGACAAACAATGTGAGAAAAAATTGTTTTTCCATTTCAATAACGTTTATAAAGAAGCTAGGGACAAGAAACTTAATCCCTGAATTTTTTTCTTCTGTTCGATAAATCACATGTCACATTTTTATCGGCACATTGAGATGTAAAAGCTATATTGTCATTAGACTTCTTACCAAGATGTGTAATTTAGCCGTGTCAAGGATGAAAAATATGTTTTCCAAATCAACATAATTTATCCTTGTGGAGAATTTATCAAAATATCCGTCACCTTTTAATTCTATGTGCGATTATGAGTTGTTGAGATCTCGATGCTCAAGGACCAAAGGATCTTATTTCATTAAATTGGATTAAAGTTTAGCTGGAATATGAAATATAAAGTCCATGGACAAAAAGTAAAACATAAACAACTGCCACTTTTTCCAGCAATATTCTTTAGGACTGCGTTAAAAATGCTTTTATACACTTCGATACGATCAGTTTCAGGATTATCAAAATCACCAAAAAGTCAAGAATTGCTTCTCTGATCCCTTTACTTTTTCCAGTAATTTATTATCTTAGCATTTTATTATGACAGTTATTTTAATTGAAGCTAGTTTATTTAAATTTTTATATTTTCTATATGAATCTATAATGAAAATGTAATTAAATATCGGTATTCGAAATGAATGACCCCTCAAATTTTTGACTGGAACCGCTCCTGGCAAAATATTCGATATAATAATTGGATGATTGTTCTTTGCAACCTAAAATTTTTGGCCATTTGCCGTTTCAATCAAGTTCGCTGTCTGACAATTTTGTACTCAACACCTTTGGGAAGGTTGTGATAATAATATATTAATCAAATAATTAAATTCACATTAAAATCAGAATATATAATATGAAAGTTACCACAACGCGTTCGAAAAATCAATACTGATCTGCTACATTGACTATTTTACCACTTAACACTAACAACGCTTGTATGGCACTTACAGAAGTACATGCTCTAAGAATAACGATCGCTCCATATATAATTACTCAATGTTTGGAATTTTGACCGACTGGCTTCGGCGGCAGTGTCAGTTGTTTGGCGTTGACAATGTGGACGTAAATAATGAATTTTTATTATATTTTATTTAATGAATGAACCAATATTATAATTTAATATTAGCATTCTGCACTGAAGGTTGTCAGTAACTACTTAACAAAACAAAAATGAAGAAAATCGGTTGAGAGACAGAGGAGAAAATGGTACCTACTTGTTTTGTCTTTGCCTATTTATATACAGATTATTAGGTTTAATAACATACAAATCAGCTATGCAATGAGTTAGATAAAGAAAAAAACTTTATTGTCGGCAAACAAATTATTACTTCTAGTTTATCTTTTAATTTAAATCCTATGACGACCTCCTGCCTGCATCATCAAACCAATACCCAATGATAGCTTGGTACTGCAGTGTCATTCGATTTACATACATATATAATCAAAATTTTAGCCCAATTGAAAAATGGGAAATACAGAAAAAGTGATATTAAATAAAATCGTCTAATGTTAATACTGAACGAAATGTAATAAAAACCTTTTAGCTAGGTCATCCCTTTGTTGGAAACGAGAATATTGAATATCGCTTTGTTTGGTTCAGTTAACTGATTTCTTGTGTAATTGTAAGCAAGGAAATACAAGGTGACAGAAATTACACAGAACGGCCCCTGATTTGGAATTAAGTGCCTGTTTCTTTGAAAGCTCTAAAAGTCGACTCTAACATGTAAATGTGTTTACAAATGTTATGTTTCTGCTGTAGAATTGAGAGAAATCGAGTGTTTTTTTGGGATTAAAGTAGTTCCTATACACCTGATACTAAAGTTACAACCCTGATAAAATTATCAAAATATTATACCATGTTATCAAAGTAAAGTGAAAAACCTATATAATATGCAATTTCCACTATAACGTAACACTTTTTGCATAAATCGGTCTGCGAGGAAGTTAAATAATCATGAGAGATTAAGCCAAGAAATAAAAATAATTATGAGTTGAACAATAACAATGACTCCTATGTAAATAATGAGAAAATTTCACATAGCATTCGAGAGATAAACATAATTAATGATTGTTGGTATAAAATGTTTGTGTAATGGTTCAAGGTATCCGTATCATACACCTTATTGAATGAATATTTTCAGTTTAATTGCCAATTTGATATTCTAATAATTACTTGCTGGCGAGTGATATAACGGTACACTTAGTGTAACCGTTGTGAACGTGCTTGAGTTCAGCGGTACATTTCATTCCAAGGAAGTCAGTTTGGAAATTTTGTTCGCTGACCATAAAAATTTCACTCAAATTTTGATTAAGATTCATTACAATACTTGAAATTGTTTTCATGTTACCTTTTCTAAGAACAACCTTTAGTTAACTAGATACATAGACAAATAACTATATTTTCGATAAATATTAACATTTTATCTACATAGCAATATTTAAAACATTGAATATATACAATGCTTTTCAAACGAGGTTTTACTTTGGGCGTTTTAAGGAATCTAAACATGTTAGAGATCTGAAAATTATATTTGAGGGTTTTTGGGTATCCTCTTATCTACAATATATATTTTCAACTGACGGTAAAACACAAAAAATTAAGTTAAGTTTCATAACCATTTTGTATGTCTGAATATAAAAATTCATCACTTCCAAACAAAATGAGATAGAATTTTAAAATTATTATCAGCTATAGCTGAAACTTAAGGCTCATACTAGACTGAAATTTGCTGGCTTAGTTATGATTTTTTTCAATTTTTGCTAAATATGACCTACTTCGTCAAATTTGGCTTATAACAAGTATGCCATGGGCAATTCCTAAAATTGTTAAAAACTTAATTAAAAGCTTTTCTATTGATTAATTTACGCTGCACTATCATATTGATATCAGTAGGACTAAATTTTGCATCATAAATAAAATAAGTAAACCTAAACAAAACACTCTGTAACTAAACTTTTCCTAGTATCTTAATTTCCTTGAAGCATGAGGGTTTTCATTTGCCCTAATCGGTTCATTAGGCATACTAGTAAGAATAATTTTTGTATAAAGTTTTCATCTTCTTGATATTGTACTGAAATATTTTGCCTATAGAGGAAGATTTATGTTTCTATCATACTCTTTCTATTCAAAATCCAGTCTTGTTGGTATCAACAAGGTGGTGGGGCGCAAATTAATCAGAACTCTGAATATTCTTTTTACTTAGTAGGTAGTTTTAGCACTAGGCAATATTCACAACGAAAGATAATAACAAGAGGAATCTAATAGTAAAAAATATATATTTAATAAATGAAGTTAATAGTGTTTAAATTTTTTTAATTTGAATTTTTCCGGAACTTCCTGTTTAAATTAGAGAGATAAATATGACTCTAGTACGAACATGTCTGTACTATCGTTAATAAAAAATATCTCATTTTGTTTGGAAGTTATGGATTTTTATATTTTGGGCTGTGTCTTTTTTGTAGGTATAATTTATCGTAGAAGCTGTTCGCTGTGGACATATAGAGAGGTTATGAAACTTACCTGAAATTTTTGAGTTTTATACGAATTAATCACAAAAATTACCACTCCAATTAAAATATTTATGTTAAAGTCAACTTCCAGTATAACCAGAAGTGGCTGACAATTTAAAATCCAAATTAGAGATCCACTACGTTTGAAGAACCCCGTATATAGTCTAGTGTAGAGAAGAGTTTTGTTTTGTGATTATTTATGACTTTAATGAGGTACACCACGGTTCAATACCTCTAGGTTTCTTAGACAGAACACATTTACCCACATAAGTATAACTAAAAAGCAGGGCATTTTGAGAAAGCATGAATACCATATCATACTCATACACAACTTAACTGTTGTGTATATTTGTAAATAATGTATGTTACATGTAATAGGATCATGCTAGCATAATGAGTAAGAAAAACAGGAAATACATACGGTATTGCATACCTTACGCAACTATGTTTACCAACTTCACGTCGCCGTAGACAACTCACGAACAAGAGACTGCTAACAGTGTACAGGAAAAAATTCTGTCAATATCTGTTAGATAATCTTCTATTTTTTAGTTATTCGGATAACAAATCAGCCACTACATGTACCCGTGAGTAAGTTTTAGTCACAACCAGTATGCGCTTCCGAACAAAGAAGATTGATAGAGATCAATCTACCTCCAAAGAAAGAGTACTAAAACTTAGTCAAGCTTTATCTGAAGGCATACCAATAAGAGGAAAGTATCCAACTACCCACATTGCAAAAAATAATATCAATAATAGGACAGAGATTCAATTCAGTCGATTTCGATAGCTACATTATTGTATTTTTTTTTAGTAGCATTATTTAACTAGTCCAACTTTTACATTATATCAGTAAATAGCATTTTCGCACACTCCATAAAACACTTAAGTGATAAGTCAAAATGCTTTACATAAGAATAGACAAAAAAAATCCAAAAAATATTTTCAATATGTACCTACATCTTGGTGGACTGGGAATGCGAATCTATACGAAGAATTGCGAGCTACCAATTTTACATAGTTTAATATTGCTTGAAGTGAATATTGCTGCTAAGATGAGGTAGTAATGAGTAAAGAACGCAAAAATTTGACATGATTCACGTGCCAGTGCAATCAAAACAAATCTCCTGAGTAAGTTCTCAACATATCTAAGTTTATCGGTAATAGCACGCACACTCCATAAAACTTTATGTCTTTACATAAAGATCAACATTTTGGGAGCGAATAACACGAAAATTAAATTGCCGAATAATCTGTCTGAATCAAATTGAGTCACATAAATTCGGAAAGGACACGAAAGATAACATTCAACACGAATTTTCCCCATTTTTGCCGATCACAAAGTGTACGTTCAATAACAATTGCTTTCTCTCTAAGGGTGTTTGATCAGAAGCGTATGGGCATAAAGGGGAATCGAAAAGTCAAAAAAATAGTACAGTTCCTTTTTAGAACCACTCAAAATAATAACAATAAGAAATATCTGGACAGGTTAAGAACTTTAATAGCTTAGGTCCAGTTTTCAAAATAAATTTAATAAAAAGGCATTACAGTAAAGTGTCTGAATGTATAGCATCAGTCCGCTAGAACTAACTTTAATAGCTATATTAAGCCCAGTAAGAGGAATATTCAGTCAAAGAGAAATGAAATATGTACAAACGAGACCGGCCTTTGATATAAGCTTACCTTACAATAGAACTTATTAAAAACACTCTGTTATCAGGAAACAAAAATATACCATTAAAAACATTATAACTATTATATGCCATCCTTTTTGTGTAAATGGAAATACCCTAAGATTCTCTACTTGAACCTTTGAAATTTCTCATATACATCACTGCTATTATTACCTACATGTAAGCTTTTTATGATTTTCTGAAAAAAAAAAAGAAAATACTCTGAAGTAGTAGATAGCCTCTAACACTTTTTGCCTTATCTATGACCTGCCTGCAAAAGTGATATCATAATCCTATAGTTCCGAAGATTATTCTAGATAAATAAAATAACGACAATTAGAGAAAATCTTATACCCTTCTTTTGGAATTTTAGTAAAACCCATGTAACTGTATGGGAAAGCAGTTATTTTGTAATCACGGAAAAATTAGGAAAAAAAAACTTGTAGCACCAATGAGGTTTAGGATTCCTATAAACCTCAATTAATTAAACAGCAACATATGCTTTAAATTATGGTTAAAACTGGTAGAACGTAGAGTTACCAGTGCTAACAACAAATATCGAAGATGTTAGTAAAATTACTAACATCGCAATTTTGAATGAAAAAGTTAAAATATATACTATATTCCAGAATTGCTAATAGTTTTGCGAAAACATTATTGAAAACTAATGATGCATATTTTGCGAGTCATAAGAATTGTGCGTAGTGTTGCAGGTATGAAGTAAATGCTTTCTGTAGAAAAACTAATATCCCTTGTCATGTTCTAAATGATTAGGGAGATATATTTATTAATTGGCAGCATTTTCAATTATTTATTACTAAGAAGTTTACATTTAGTTGTCTCTGACGGCAGTTTACCTGTTCAGAGTATCTTGGATACTTTTTGTAAGTCATCTAGGGGTATTCAATTTAATCTAGAATTAAATTGGCTATCACCTTAAACACCTTTTTAGTGATAGTCATCATACTTACTAGTAGGGATTATCTATTAAGACAACATTGGAAGTTGCTCGTTGAACATTATTAGAAGTAATTTCAAAATGATTACTGAAGGGTGTCATTGATTATTTTAACTCCTCATTTGGGAGTTTTGTCTACTTACTTTTTTGCTGTAACAGATAAGTATTTGAAAATTATAATGAAGTAAAGTGTAATAGTGGCAATTTTTAAAAATGCCCGGTTTAGAGATTGACTCTTACAAGAATTTTTGAAATTTGTCCCTACTACATTTTGCTTCCATAAAAATTCTCAAATCGTTTCTTTTACAGAAAAAAATTGATGAGAAAAACTGCAATGAGCAGTCAAAGCAATTTAGTCAAGAAGTACTAGCAGAATTTCATTATGTTTGTGCTTCAATCAGAAATGATTTTCGGGAATTTTGGTGAAATTTGTAAAAATTTAAATAAACAATAAATCTAATCGTTATCAGAATTTCGTCAAAATCAGTAGTTTTTAAGTACTATTAGAACAAATAAACAAGTAGATAACTACAGTTTCATATATGTAAATAAAATACAATCATGAAGATAAACGTAAATGATGGACATTAGAGTTCAAATTACCTGTATGTAGCCCCAATCTTATAAAATTAATCTACTGAAAAATAAAAATACAAATTTCTCCTTAATGTCTCAACATATATTTATTCATAAAACAAAAGTACTGGTGTTGTAAAAAATTTAACAGAGTATTTTCCAATAGAGACCAACATGCAACTGGACTAAGGAGCATAATCGAAAAGCTAGCACCATCGAGAGTTCCACACAGAATTTTATGCTGTTTCGTTGTTGTATATCGGGGAATCGCCTAGGTCGTTAGTGGTTAGAGAAAGGTCAGCTAATAACTCGAGTCTTAGAGTTTATGGCCTACCAAAGGGACATTTAGGTTAGCCAGAGCAATGGTAAAGCGAATGTTGTAAATTTTTCATGGAATAAAACGGACTCTGACCAATGAGAGAGGAAATTCACGATGCTGAATGCTGAAACTACAAATCGATTGAATGGCGCCTGAGTCGGTGCGATGGCTGAATGGAAAGGTGAGACATTTTTAACGAGGCTATATTCAATGTAAGAGGGAATTTTATTCAGTATTAATAGATATCGACGGAATGTCAATACCAACATGTAAGATAATTACTTCAATCTATTAATGGTGAGAAATCTATTAACCGTTTGAATCATTTGATATGCAGAGTTATTATTTCTCAACACAATACTAAAGAGAAACTGTCATATCACAGTTGACGCAAATCTTTAGTACAAAAATTCGTGTTATATAGATATGATTTATAATAAAAATGGTTCAATTTTTTAGATAATTTCATAAACATAAAACTCCATCAATTTATGTTAAAGCATTAAAGAGACAGAATTAGTTTCTGTGAAATGATATCCACAGAGAGTAAGAAAGGGGACACAGTTTGTATACAGTTTAGGGGTAGGGTACGTACGGGATATATGCTTCAGTGGGATAGACGCCTCAGTGGCCTCAGAACGATACTGTGAAATCTAAGACACCAGAACAAACGAATTGCTGATAATATGAACGCACCGCTCTCCTTATTCAGTTTGGCACAATGCTATTGCGCCTGCGGTTGTTAGTAGGATCGCTAGTAAGACCAAGAAGTCACATAGTAGTGATTTTACTTTGCCGCTGATTTTTGGGCCTCTATAACGTTGCATTCGACCCGTTTTATTTTTACTTCTAAATAAGGAGTAGTGCATGTAGATTATTACTCATTATTTTTGAGACAACACAAAGATATTTTCCAATGGTTTCTTCAGAAGACCTCTATCCCTGTGAAAAGTGATATATGTCCCAGACGAGTTTTGAGATAGTCGCCTATAAGACTAGCAATCCCTTGCCATCTCTTAACCTATGTTAAAATCAGACCGGTAAACACCAGCATAAAGCAGAAACCTATGACAAATGATATAGCATAAAGACATCTTAAGTACGTTCTATTATGATTGCAATTTCGTCTTTATAATAATATTGCTTAGAATTCGGCAGTTTTTTTTATGCGTGACTACTATCTACTAGTAATATCATCGGCTTGTGACTAGTATTTAGAAGATAGAACGAGCTAAATCCCCTGTCAGAAAAACTAATCCCGTCCTAACAATTTACCGAAGAGTTAAAATAAAACATTATTTTAACATCGAAAGAAAATTGGTGGAACTGCTTTTTCGAAACTAATCATATTTGATTTATTAGACAGGATGAAGATCTCTGACCCACATTCATTTGCTCTAAACAGGGAAGAAATCAGTGGCTTCATGACTTACAAAAGTTGTAAAAGAAAATGATTGAATCTTAGACATGGACGTGACTGGGGTTCAAATGGACAACAAAGCATGGAATTTAACTACTAAAATAACGAGATCTGTTCACTCTTTAATATTGTAAGATGGTAGCTTGCTGCAACGCAGTGGGTAATTTTCTTGCTACAGCCGTGATAATAAAAAATACATCTGGACGGTATCTGTAGCTACTAGGTTCAACTGATTTTATAAAGGTAAAATCTACCTTATATAAATGCACATCAATTTATGAAATCGTTGTGTGAGCATCTTGTTGCAGGAAAAAGTTTTGCTCATTTGGATAGCCATACCTCACATTTTTCTATCGTTGAAGTTCTAGATATAGCAACGGATTATTCTTCTTTAAATATTAATAATGTTCATTAAAGTCTTATACCTATATTCTAACTTTATTTTTTTGTAAAGGCATTTTTCCCTGCCAAATAAATTAGAACCAAGGCACAAATATCTCACGCGAGGCTTTTATCACTTTATGCAATTTTAATTTAATCTCAAAATATACTGTTTATTTATTGACTAATCTATAAAAATCAATGCGAGGTTACTTAAATCAATGACGATGACCGACATATAAAATCATATGCGTTTTACTTGCCGCGTTAAGTGGTATGAGCAAAATAAAAAAAGTTTGGCATATATCCCGGATTTACCCTATTAGTTCCTACTTACTCTTCATGTATGACAGTGTAGTATAACTTAGAGCATATTTAAAAAGATGTCGGTAACCTTAGTATAAATAACTCTCAAAAATTTGAAATGAACTAGGTATTTAGCTACTGTATGTACAATGGGTGCTGCATTTGAAGATTACTATTTTGTGAAGCCCATAATAAAACTTGAATATAGTCGCCTGATTTAGTTCAACAGATACTCCTAAAACGACACCAGTTTTTAAATCTCAAAAATTATTTCACGGAATACGAAAATATAGCTATCCAAAAATCCATTTTAGTATTATAATAATACCAAGGGACTCAATTTTAACGGGCTAATTTTTTTAACCTTTCTAATAAATGGTGGTTTTAACTATACATTCATTTTCCTATTCAAACCACATGTTCCATAGCTTTTAATCAATTATGTTTAAAAGCTCTTCAACGTTGACAGATTAACCAATTGAGTTTTTTAAAAGGTCTACGAGATTCAAGTTGTTCTTATTTCTAAATAATATCTTCATAATTCACTCCTCTTGATTCATCATTATGAGCTTGTAAATATTGTCTCTCAACTAAACTTCCTGAAGATCTTCATTACTCGTGTCTTCAGTAAACACTAGTCCCAATTTTAAGAAAATGTATCTTTCTGACAACCACCGTACTATACCAAGAATGTCAGATTAAAAAAGTCTTCCACAAGTTTTTTAAATGACAAGCCCTTTTAATACTAAAGTCATCTGTTATACACTCTATTAACCAGGCACCAAAGTCCCGGTCAACGTAATTTATTATTGAGAAAAAATGCTGTCGATGGTGAGAGCTCAAGCAAAATGGCAGCGAATATCAAGTTTTATCTATTTTCAAAAACGAGTTATGGGTTATTAATCTGATAGATTCAAAACATATTTATATTTTGTTTCTGATATATTGCGAAATAGACCCTCCAAAATTGTTACATCCTCTGTAAACGACAAAGGTTAGTTAGAATTTAACATGTAAATAAATACTCTTTACGTACTATGTGTTAAATATTTTAATTTGCCTGAATAGCAACTTACGGAGTTCTACGAAAAGGTGATTTCTGGAGTGATATAAGAACCTTGAATTAAGATTGAATAATAAGTGTGGAACAGAAGATAAACTTGAGTCAATTAAGACACCAAGATCTCTAATTTGAGGCCCGAAAAACAAGGTTGTTATTGCATTGCAACAATTCATAATCAAATAGGACTGGGATGCGATTTCGAGAAATGAATATGCTATGACATTATATAGAAATATCTAGTCAATAGTGATCTCGAAATTACCTAAGACGGTAAAAGTTTGGATATAACTATTCGAATGGCGGTTTTCAAATCACTAATACCGAAGATTATTGAATGAATTCGTATAATATTTTCCAACTGAAAATGCTTATAAACCTACTAGAAAAATTACTTAATTGTCTAATATATCTTTCGCAATGTCAGTTTCATTTCAACTCATTTTAATAATTCAAATATTGGGGTTGATTATTTGAAGCTGTATTCGTTTTCAACTGTGTTGTTAAATGAATTTCATATTATTCGATTTGTTACTGCCCTTAATTAGAACATAAAATCATACGGGTTAATAAAACTGTGTATGTTTTTCACAGCTTGTTTATTTTAAATATCCAATGAATAATAATATGCAAATCAAAATAACTGTGATTCGTAAAATTGTTGTAGCAATATTGGCCCACCACTGTAACTAACATATTCAAGATTTATTGTGTACCTACCAAATTGGGTATATAAGAGCTCTAATAAAAACAAAAAACTTGTAACATAATGATTTAATTTTAAAGCAGAACTGAATTTTAAATTGATTTTCCATGATCTTACTGTCGTCAAAATAAATAATAATAGTCTGTTAAATTTTGAGATTTTAGTGTCAGGGTTTTCATCACTGAGGATGACTCGGCAGGATGGTGGTGTGAGTTTGTATGTAGGTAAATTACCCATACACACAGATCGTACTCGCAAACCCACGCCACTATCTTGCCAGTTATTCTCAGTGGGGGAAGCCAACACAGATCCCAAAATTTAACAGACGATGAAAAACCGCAAAACCGAGATTACCGCACTAAACGAATACGAGGAACAATAGACAATATCGGGAGAGTCTTAACAAAGTACTAAATAAAATCTGTTTTTCATTCATTGAAATCATACCAACACCCACGGAAAACATCGCACTTGAAAGCCAAGGTGTATAGGAAATTCCATGCAAACATCGAACAAATAAACCGAAAAGCAAGTGCGCACAGGGAGGAACATAGAAATACGGTAAAACAAAAACTGGCTCAACATACCAACAAAAACAAATATCAACTTGGTATCAAGGAGACAAATATGATATCTAAATGCGAGAATTACAAAATAAGACTTGTGAGCGAATCCATTTTGTATGCTCAAATCCTTCCACCAATGTGGAGAGTCGCACTGGCTATATTCCAAATAAAATTCCAGTAGTGGAATTTTGAGAAAATATCCTCGTCTATATAACGGGTGTTTTTTTAGAGGTATAGAACTTTAAGTTTGGCAACACTTTTTTAACCGGCGACCATCTTGTCAGCTGTCAAGTGATTTATGTTTAGTTTGGTTTGGCATTTCATCATGAATAGACTGACGCCTGAACAACGCTTCCAAATTGGGCAAATTTATTTTGAAAATCATGGTTCTGTTCAAAGTACCTATCGCGCACTATGTCCATTTTACGGTCAACATAATCGTCCATCAGAGCAATTAATTCGATTAACTATGCAACTTTTCGCACCACGTTTACTCTAAATGATAATACGCATCCTCAGAGATGTCGTATAGTGCGTACAGAAGAATCCATTGCTGCTGTAGAGCGTAGCGTAGAGGAAAACCCGAATCAGTCTATCCGCCATCGTGCATAAGAATTGGATATGTGTCCATCAACTTTATGGAATATTTTGCGGAAAGATCTTGCCTTGCGTGATTACAAAATTCAACTCATGCAAGAATTGAAGCCACACGATCACCTAACAAGGCGTACATTCGGTGAATGAGACCAAAACAAGATTGCCGTTGATCCCGATTTTCATAAGCGAATTTTGTTTAGCGATGAACCTCACTTTTGGTTGCATGAATACGCCAATAAACAAAACTGTAGTATTTGGAGTGATGATAATCCTCAAGTTCATGTTGAGACACCGTTACATCCAGAAAAACTGACTGTTTCGTGTGCTTTATGGGCTTGTTGAATAATTGGTCCGTACTTCTTTAAAAACGATGACGGCCAGAACGTTACAGACAATAGTGATCGCTATAGAGCCAATATTACTAACGATTGACCACTCGGAGGGCAACATTCGCCGCGTTATTGCCGATATACGGTCACAAATGTTGGAAAAAGTCATCGAAAATTGGAACTCCAGATTATACTACGTCCGAGCCAGCGGTGGCGATCATATGCCAAAAGTAATATTCAAATTATAATGCCAAAAGATTATCTTTCGAATAAAGTAAATTTCTTATAAATTTAAAAAAAATCATTGTTTTATTCCATTTCAAAGTTCTATACCTCTAAAAAACACCTTTTACAATACCAAAACGAGGAACGGACTATTGAACCGTTTACGAGCGAGAGGTCTGGTTGGCTGAAGCGAAAAGGCCAATGAGAACAAACTACCCACCTCAACAAACCACATAAAGGTAGGGACACGAAGCAATAACGACTCAGTTTCCACCACGCTCGCGAAGTGATAACATTGATTTTCAGAAGAAGAAATACATATATAACCTATAGCATTACAGATTTGTTAACTGTTAACTGTTCTTTGAGAAGATGCAATTTATTTAAGGCCCATGTTCCCAACTTTCTTTTTGGAACACAAATTTTCGACATCACTTTGAATATCCACCAAAAAGCAGACGGAATGTCAGAAAATACCTAATAAAAGTCGATAAATTGTGTGTAGAGATCGCCTCCATAATTACGATTTTATGGGAGAGAAAATGAGGTTTCTGTGGTGTTACATTCTTTATACTGACAATACAAATTGCATAAATGATTTGGGCTGCTCAACATCCAAACACTGACAACAAATTCAATATATTTGTTTCAGAAATCATACTAATGTGAAATAATTTGAATTTGTTATTATTCTCATTCAAGAGAGTGAAATTTATATTCCACAATAAGAGAATTCGATTGAATAAATGGATATTTGAAACAATATTCCATTTATAAATGTATTTTCTCTCCGACTTCTAAGCAGTCAAAGCGAGCGTTTCATTGTTTTGTTTTCGCATTATTTTCAACTCAAAATGCCATTACTCAAAGTTTTTCCTACTGAAAATAACAATTTCTACGAAGCTAATCGCAATTACTTTTCGTAACACATTCAACAGTTTGTTTCGATTTCCCTGTAAACTTGAAATACAGTGTTTCCCAGATAAGAATGCAGTACCACAGTATCAGTAATAATGTTGATTAAATTAGGAAAAATGCATACAATGTAGTTATCTTTATTATTGAACACTTATGTAAATGCTACAATATTTGTAGTGATTTAAACTTTTGAAATAAAATCTGCATATTTTAGCACTAACTGCTGAAAAGACATTTATTTGAGCAAACCATTCCTTTTAAATTAAAAAAAAACAAAGAAATTACTTATTTTTCATTAAAATATACTATCATAAAATCATATAGCAGGCATAAGTTAGCTTCGATAAAAAAAACAGGATCGATAGGTTGGTTCCGTTTAAATGAATCCGTTAAAACAAATCTGTTTATAATGCGGTGGGGGTAGATAAAAATGTTTTAGGAACAGTCTATTTTTCTAAATGGTGTAGACGATCGAAAGCTTTATAAATTTCATGTACGTAATTGTCAAATGATATAAATGTTCAAAATGCTAATAAATATTACAAATGCCAGAACTGTAAAAATTACCTATCAAAGATATCAAAACTTATATCAAATGTTAAAAAAAAACTAGCGTGCCAAACCTATTAAAAATGTATAAATGTCTGAAGTGTCAAAGATTTTACAACATTAAAATTGACAGGAGAGTGCCAGGATGTACAAACTAAATAATTACCAATTAACAGTATCAAGTCAAATAATGTTATTCGTATTTTTAAGGTCCAGGGGAAAATACTTTAATTCTACAAGGCCGAAGTCCAAGGTAAAATTCACTATATGAGTAAGTTCCTTGATGATATGGTCACGTAAAATTGTCTAAATTAATCAATTCTGATACAAATCGTCAATAATTTGATAAATCATTTGATTTTTTAATAAAAATTTGCTGGGTTCTAGGAACAGTCAGTGAATTGTGTATATAACAAGCTATACTGTTAGATAATGTCTGAATGAGTTAGATAAATTGTAAATAGCTGAATCTAAGATTCTATTATATATTTCAATTACTGATTGATTATTAGATTTATAGTTAAAATTGTTTAATAAAAAATCGATAGGTAGATGTAGATTTTATAATAACTGTTTCCCTAGTTTTTGCTGTAAAAAAGCTTATTTGGTCATGAACGAACAAGAAAATGTTATATATTCCATAGATAATGGTAAAGACCACTCAGTGAGGAACTTAATGCCACAACTTAAATATTAAAGGGAAGGTTTTATAACTTATTGCTAACAAAGTTAGACTAATATTAATGGGAATTGTATAAAAATATTCAATTGTTAAATATTAAATGTTTTACAAGTTGACAAGAAATCTACAGATTTTATAAATAATAAAGCATCTTCGATTTGGAAGAACTTGACAATTTCACAATACTTTTTACATATATTATGGTTGTCTCATGTGTGTTTAGCATGCTTATCATAAAGATCCTATGGTGCTTGAAAATATGGCAATTGAGAGAACACAAGTAAGATTCTTTTAATATACTTACATTACTGCCAGTTTTTAATGATCAGTCAGATATCAAAGCTTACCTGAAAAAAAAGTTTTATAAATACTTACAGAACTTATAGAACTTATCATACATTATATATTTTATTATAATCCCTTTATTTATGAAATTTAATTTCATTAACCTGATAATTTTACCGTCTAATTCTAGCATACGAATTACGGGGGGCAGCATGGAACATGCTCTCTTGTAATTCTAGAATAAGAAAGCTTGATATGTTGGCGATCTAAAAGAAACCTAAATAGTGTTGTGGGGGGTGGTGCTTTTGTAATACCACGCTGAGCTGCCAGGAACCTTTACAGCTACAACTCTCGAAAATGTTGAAAACGACCTACAAGGAGGTGGAATATCAACTGATATTAAACTTCGGTCGAAGTAATGAAAAAAGCGCTAAACCACTAGAGTTCACTTCAGAAAATTTCGGAAAATTTCCAGTTGACAACAGAGTAAAAACAACGATGCGTGGTAGTAGCATGGAGTTGTTTTGAAAGAAGAGATCCGAAATGATCCAAAATTATTAGGGACATTGCGGGAGACGAATCATGATGCTGAGTTCTAACCTTGAAACGAAGCAACAATTAGGTTAGGGAACGATTCCAAATAAAATTGAAGACCAAATTATGAATGAACCTCTGTCAAACACAAATAAGAAGAATTTTTATTTCAGTCTAGCGTCAAGGTATGTATATGTATACTGGAGAGAGCAGAATTTGCACTTTTTTTAATAAAAGTAAGTAGGTATACTGCTGGGTTATTGCTAGTTAGAACAATAAATTCGGACTTCAATACAAATAAGTATTGATATTTATTAACTTTCAAAAATTGTACATTTGGGTCACAAATCACAACCTTTAACTAATGCCCAAGTATTTTTAGGTAAAATAAATTACTCTCTTCACAAATGGAAGATGGACGGGGATTTGTAAATAGAAAGCTTGCTTCTTGGTTAGCAAAGCAAATTTACGAAATGCCAATGGTTCGTGCTTGAATCAAATAATTGAGCAAAAGATCAGCATCTAGGAACAATACTAGTCTGTTATCTATGGAGAAAAAAGTGATCCAGAGTTTCCGCTTCCTATAAACATTATCAATGATCAACATTTTAATTTAAATACTTTTTTGTTGAACTGTTGACATTCAAACTATAGAAAACCCAACCACAATCTTTGAAATAGTTTAAGTTGAAAATTGCTTGAGGTTGTAAAGTTACCTCATCCAAAATAGCAGAGTTGCACTTCAGTAAAAATTGTAACCTTGCTACTAATTTTGACCTTATTTTTCAATAAGCAACATCATTTTTAGGATGGATTATTATAGTTTTCAAATCGTTCCGCAATGATGTATCTTAAGTGTAAGGTTAGGTCTTAAGTGTGTGTTAATTTTAAGTTGTTAAAGATCATAAAAAATAAAACTTGGAATTATGCAATAAATCACTTATCTACGCTTCCACAAATCGTTATTTTCAAGAAACTAATTTAGTAATTGTTTAATAAAAACAAATTATTATAAAATCATAAATTTAATACAGTTTCTTTGTTCCGTCTTCATACTCGTCTTACAGAAAAGGTTTATTTGTAGATATTAAAACAAATGGAAATGTGGTAAGTACATTATTAGACATTAATCTAAGTACCATTCATATATAAAACTGAATGTTAAAAGATCTATTCAAGTGAAGAGATATATAAGACGGAAAGACCATTCTTTACAGTTATCCTAGTTTTCAGGAAATTGCTAGTGTCACGAGATGCAGTCTTACGTAAGATGGAACGAACACTTTTATTCATTCCTCGTGCAAATAGAGATATATATGTACAGACGAAATATAACGAAACGATATATCTTAAAACCAGTTATTTAATACCGTGTTCCAATTAGATAACTTGCAACGTACCAGAATTCTGGTTAGATATGCCTGGGAGAGTTTGCTAATAAAGTTAGACGGTAGGAGTTGTATCGAAAAGATCGCTTGATATAGAACAGTCCGTGAATAATTCTTTTCAGAAGAAAACTACTGCATTAAGGTATAATTCCCTATACATATGTATATAATGATGATATTACTATCAATATTAGGCAACATTTAAAATAACATACATAGTGAGGTAATTTTACTAAACAATTAAACTAAAACACCAAATGTATACTGTTGAACAAGCAATATAGGATAAAATACAGAAGAAATAGTTCCATAAGATGTGTAAGGCGTTCTAAGGAACTTTAAACTACCCAAAAAGAATCTGTTATTGAAGAAAAACATGGCAATGAAACCACTGTGGTTTAACAAGGACAGAGGAAACTTGTGCTTTTGGATACAGTGGACTAGACGAACTAAACTAAAATATCGCTACACGATAAAATGTACAGACAAATCATTACAGCCCCAATAACTAATCATAGCCAAATTCCAACAAGTAAAGTCGACGACGATTTCCAACAATAACTGAATCCATGGAAAAAATCATCAGGATACTCGTGTAATTTGTATTTAGATCATTCATTTGAGTTTAAACTCCTCACTGTGATTTCTAAAGGTAAATTAAATAATTTAGGAATCAAAGTGTAGTAGTTCAATTGGTGGAAATTGCCCGGAATACTAGTTGATTTCTTTGGTAGGATTAACTGTGAGAAAGTCGATCTATGAATTTGTCAACTAATTCTCCTGTATATGAATAAGATACTCATTTGTGTGATTGAAGTTTCGATTCCTTCTGAGCAATACCATTATCTCGAGTATTTTAAAGCAGGATTAGTTCGTATAACTTTTTCTGCAATTGTCAATTAATTCAATAATCGGTTTTAAAGTTAGCTTTAATACATTTATTTATATAGAAGGTGTCGAAGTTTCTCATTCTATAACAACATCGTCGTTAAAAATTAAACTTTTTACGACGACCCCTCAAAAGCCTCCAATTGATGAAAAAACATTGGGAAAACTTTTTTAATTATTTTAAATCAAAACAACACGTGCCTCTAGAAGATCTAAGTAAATTTTTGGATATTAATCCACTTTTTTTGGGAATATTTCATGAAAAATACAATTTTATTCGAAATTTAAAAAATTATAAAAGTCAAATCAATAAAAAACAATATTTGATCAAAATAGAAATAAATAAAAATCTAAATTCAAAATAAAAATATTAATTTGAATATCTTTCATTTCTTTATTTAATATAAAAAATTAACTCGGAAAATTTTTGAATTAAAATTTTTATTTATTGGTAGTTTGATTGATCAAATAATATATTTGAATATTGTTTTTTATTGATTTGAGTTTTATAATTTCTTATATTTCGAATAAAACTGTATTTTTCATGAAATATTCCTAAAAAGATGATTAATGATTATACCCAAAAATTTACTTAGATCGTTTAGTGGTACGTGTTGTTTTAATTTAAAAAAATTAAAAAAGTTTTTCATCAATTGGAAGCTTTTGAGGGGGCTTCGCAAAAAAAATAATTTTTAACCACCACCCTAAACAACATACAAACATTTTCTTTAATTTTTCTTTTTTTAGTGTGCTAACTTTTAAGTAATAACTTATCTTTTCCCATTACTTTTAGTGTATACCATTATAAATTCATATCATGTTTGATCTGTCAATATTTCTTTTTTTGGGAGTTTGAGCAACATTTTCGGGTTTTGAATTTGTCAGATTTGATTTTAGTTTATATTTTTACTTCAGATACGTTCAATTTTTACATCTTGATCAGAAACAGAGGGAATAACTTTGTATAATTTCATAATTGTAGCTATACGTACGTTTAAGATTAACTATGTCGCCAACTCAGTGGTTGGCTAAACATTTTGTCCAACATTGCAGATAAGGCATACTTATATCGTTATAAATACCTCATATTGATAAACAGATAAACATAAATCACCTCAACACCTTGAGAACCGCCAGTATCGGTGGTAACAGAAAACATTTACGTGGAGAATTTGGAGGAATTAGAAGTAGCACAACATACCGAGAACCGATTTTTTTGATGCCTCATGGCAAAAAGCGCCTCATTTTTAGAAGATTTCAATGTTCACGCCACAAAATGAAATAAGAGTTAATATCATAAAAAAGATACGAAATGAAACTAGCTGACAAGGACAACATCAAACAGGAAATTTACAGGTCTAATACACTTATAAACAATGAGCCCTCTAATTCCAAATTCAAGATTAGTTGACGAGGACCAAGAGACATCAATTAGCAACGTTTATCTACCATAGGTCAATGTAGAAGAAATTAATAGAAAGTGTCAAATAAGATAAGACAAATTCGATAATGCTATGTGGAAGAAGGAAAAGAACATTAATTGTACGACATACCAGCACGAAATAATCTTTAGCTGATTTAGAACACACCAGAATATTGGTAAAGATAGAACAGCCCAAATTAAGAGCGGCCAGAAACACAACTAAGATTGAGCAAAGTCGTTACGGTATAAATCCATTCAATTCTTGGAAAACTTCACCAATAACTATAACGCCAGACCATCATGAATAAACAATGGGAGAGGCAACTGTCCGGTACGACCCAATAAAACGGAGATGAGTTAATTCCTGTGTGGATACGAGACCTGAAGAAGCACGTTAAAAAGTCGTGATTTTATTCAATATCACCCGAGTGATCAGTTTAACTACGAGATCGGTGAGCAGCCGGAAAGCTTATAATACACAATCTATAAGATTTGCAGATATGCATCGATTTAAGAAATGAATAGAGTGAAAATAGAATTTCAGATTTCTCAAGTTACCCGAGAAATTTAAATTGATTTTTTCATAAAATAAATCGGAAAAGCAATCAGGACTATCTGGTACCTTTGATTACTTTCACGTCTTTAGAAAGAACGGTTTCCATTAGTGATTTTTCATTTATATTTTTCAATGCGCACTATATTTGTACGAACAAAGATTCTGATTTGATTCGCACAGATAAACATCGACTATGCAGACTTGGTTCACAAATAGTGATTATTTAAAGCTGAAGTTCAGTTTAAATATTAGCACATGAATTTGTTTGCATTTAGTCATTGATTTAAGCCAGTGTAAATTTATGAATATGAGTGTGAATGGGAAAACGAAGAGACAATAATTTATTAGACCCTATACAAATATCTTTCATTCGGAAACAAATGTCCTGTTTGAAACAGTGTTTATATCGTAATAATAGCAAATATGTCAAGCTGTTTACTTAACAGATTACATGTATTGGGAATAAGTATTTAAGTAGTAATAAAGGAAAGTTAAAATTTTAAAGTTTTAATGAGAGTCTAAAAAGAGTTTTTTTTGCTAAAATATTGTTCTTGAACTCCATATGGTTACAGTTAATTGTGTTGAGACGCAAATATATGGATTTTTAAAGTTGGATACTTATATAAGGATTCGGTCTCGAACTTAAAAAAGCATAATTTATTTACAAAACGACATCAAACGAGGCTAAACGAAAATAGTTACAAACATCCTGTACGTTCAACTGAAAGTCAGTTTTAGATATTTGTGTAGAAAACTGACATAACCTCCTCCTTTTTAAAAGTCGATTAAAAAATGTAAGAACAGCAGAGAAGTGCACCTCTAAAAAGCATGCGGGATATCTGAAAGGTAGAATTTGGAAATTTATGGAAAAGTTGGAAACTGATTAATGCCATCGATTTAAGAGGTTTCGACTCTGAAGCTGTTCCATGTAATTGCTGTTATCCGTAATTCCTAGGTTAGAATGTCACGATGAAATTTTCAGGTTAACTTCACCTGTCAAATATATTGAACACTCTCTTCGAGGAATGACACCTCGAAGAGAGTATGTAAAATTATTGTTAACGATGACAAAAAAAGTTTTCCTGAAAGTTTGAGCCCTTAATGTCAATATTAAGTGATGAATTATCGTAATTGTTCATTTTTTAACAGTTTGCGCATTTTTTGCAAAAGAATCGGACATTATCAATTTAAATAAAACATTTAAAAAAAAATATAAGCGACTTCCACCTATAACTAAAAAGCTAAAAATAATTAAAACAAAATACAACTCTAGCAAATAAATAACACAATCAATGTTGTCAGGTACCTACCCAGGAAGTAAAAAATGTAATCATTAAAAGGTGCTCATTCTGTACAAATTAATTACCTACCAATCTAGTATATTTTTGTAGTCGGAGCCAAGCAAATCGAAAATCCTTCATTGCGTACTTATCTACTACCTTATCAAAGTTGGTTGTTGCTTGGCACCGACTTCAAAAATATACAAGATTGGTAGGTAATTAATTTGTACAGAATGAGCACCTTTTAATGTTTACATTTTTTACTTCCTGGTTCTTAGTTATAGGTGAAAGTCGGTTATATTTTTTTAAAATGTTTTCAACTTTTTAGTTTATTTGAACTCAGGTAGTTTTCATTCTCTATTTTTTATTTTGAATGTATAACCTTAATAGACATCGAAAGCCTCAACATTACACAATGATACATTTTCATTTAAATTGACAGGTAAATGTTTACGAACAAAATGTACTATTACGCGTTGACTTAATAAGCACAAAATATATTTATGCCTCATGGACCACGCCATGTAACCTTTCTTCAACTTTTTTGACAACTCTGCATACCTATAGATAATTTCCTCACAGACCGCCTATCAATTTCTTCAATTGCTTGTAATACCGCCTCCCTTAGATCATCAACTGTCTCATACTTTGTTTTGTTTACTTTGTTTTTTAGCGCACCCCATAAATAGAAGTCTATAACTGCCAAATCGCGTGAGCCATTTCTTCCTATCCAAGAGTTTGGATAGATATTATCTAAGTGTTGTCTTACTAATAACGAGTTATGAGCAGGTGCTCCATCATGTTGGAACCACTCAATTTCTAAACGAGTTCTCAAATTCAAATTATGCACAATGTCTTGAAGAGTGTATTGCAAGAAATGCAATTAGCGCTCGCCAGTAAGTGATTCGTCATAGATAAAAGGCCCCAGAATAGTAGACCCTATGATACCACACAAAACATTAAAACCAAATTTTATCTGGGGTCGTCTTTGTTTTACATGGAAAGGGTTTTCTTTAGCCCAGATATGCTCATTGTGTCTATTCAACATACCGCAGTTAGTAAATCTGCCCATAACACCTTTAATGGAAACTGTGGATGGTCAAGGCATATGTCTCTAAACCATGTACAAAACAAAATACGTCGATGTTCGTCACCAGTAGCAAAGTTTGAGAAACTGAAAGTTTGTACGGGTGGAACTTGTGCGCTTTCAGTACCTTAACTACAGTTCGTTGAGATGTGCCAGCTTCTGCCGCAATCTCACGAGTTGATGTAGATGGATTTTGATTTACCATTGCCAAAACATTTATTTGTGCTGCTTCGTTAATTTGATTGCGTTCCTTTGTTGGTTTAGTAAAAATCTAAAAATCCATATCTGCGTAAACTATCGTAAAGCCTCTTAAATGTACATAGAGCAGGTTGACGACGATTAAAATCTATGAAAGTATTCCTCAGCTGCACGAATGTTTATGGCATATGATATAACATTCCACCATATTCAGTTTTTCTTCGTTAGAATATTCCATTTTATCACGAAAACTTGTCAATATCGGAATTACTCTCAAATGAGGAAACGTCAAAGTGAAAACAATCTTTTCATGGCTACCTACGTTGAAAGTGAAAATAAGAGAGAAAAGCATCCATAACTCCGTTATTTCTATGAATAACTATATAGAGTATTATATCGTTAAAAAGCTCTAAAATGTCCGATTTTATTAGGTCATAGCCCACTATGGTTTCCATTCAAAAAAAGATAAGTTTGTGTCATATCTCGAAAACGAGAGCTGTCACGCAAACGAGGACATGACAATCATATTCGGGATACAATTCCCTTCAATTTTGATATTTACACTTGTTTATAAAATCAAAAACAAAGGAGCTAGAGGGATTTGACTAAATCGACAGAATTTCGTTTTTTCAAAATATCTAGCAAGCCATGACTTTTTACAAAAATCTGAAAGTGTCATTAAATTGGGCCAGTAAAACTGCAAATCTTTCCCAATTTAACGATTGCTCTATCTCCGCTAGTTTCCAAGATCCCCACACTGATCATCAAAAAAACTCACCCTGTATATAATCTGAAATAAACTTTATAAGCCGAGTAACACTGATCTTTGCTGGTGAAATATTTTTTCATTTAAAATTAGCTAATGTGTAGAATGTTGAAAGAAAAGCCGAGCCTATTTTGCAAATTCTAAAATTAAATTGTCAAATGAACTTGCGTTCCCTTTTACTTTAGATAACAACTTTTAAAATTGCTGTTGCTTTTCGTAGCAAATTCTAATAAGTGTCACTTAAATAACTGTTTCAAATAGCTACTCAGGATAATCTGGAACACTTGCTTTGTGAATGACAATGACTCTTTTAATGATAAGTCGTAAACAACTTGCTAAATGCTCTGTCAATGGTACAAAGTAAACATAATAATTCTTAGGCACTTAACAAGTAATTTTAGAAGAAATCCTCTCCTTTTGATAATCCAAATTACAGGCCGAGTAATCATGACAAGAGATGCTTGTGATATTCTCTTGTATTTTCTTGAGAGGGTTGTAAAAAATAAATTTAAACAGACCTGAGGAATTATATTTCTTTGAGCAGCAATGTTAAAATTTATTTTGTTAGATACATTTGAATAATATCAAAATTCGTTAGTGCATATAACTAGATAAATATGAAAAGTGATATATTGAAGTTGGTTCGGTTTATAGTTTTCAATTTCTTACGTCGTTGCCGTCATTGTCATTCATTTGATCTAATCGGCCTTCTTCGATGGTCAATTTTTTTATCGCTATTTTTTGAGGGTCCAAAATGCATAAAAGTTTTGAAAAATAAAATGTCAATTATAAACCAAATGTGAAAAGGAAGTCAAATTTGATACAAACAATGTTCGAGATCTGAACGCCGTTTGTATCAAATTTTTATGAAAACATTAATAATTAAAAAATGTTCCACTTAAGTGTACACACTGGTATACATATATAACGAATTCGGTTAATTAACATTTATTTAATATTTAATGTAACCCTAGATTCATTGAATTTCGCTTTATATTCTTTCGAATAAAAGATAAACGTTCATTTAAAATATGGCGGAGGCGCCAGATGAAATTTTGTTATTAACAATTGTCTTGTTTCCAGTTTTTACAAAACGGTGTGTTGCGTTATCGAAAAAAAATATATGGGGCTATTTCGGGATAGAATATAGTTTAAATTTCCCAAATTGTTCACTGTTTGACTATTTAATTTTAGAATGTTACAAAGATTAAAGATGGTTAAATTATTGTATTAAGAATATTGTATCGAAAAATGGTGCTTCATAATTTATATTCGTCAGATTTGTTCGTTTGTAGCAGTCCAGAGATAATGCTTAATATTGGGCAAAAAAACAACACTCTATCGTATGTAATCTATTTCAACAAATTATTGATATCGTAATTCGCACTGATGTAAACATTATATTTATTCATTAGTAGAAGCCACATACGTACCATTCGCATATATTCTATTTTTCGATTTCTTCCAGCGTTACACGGCAACTCAATGTATCAAAGTCACACTTTCCTTCAGTCAACCGAATGTTTACCGCATGTTCCCCGTATACACTTGGCCAACTGTCATTTATCATCACTCCAGGCTTTCTTGTAACACAGTCCCAGAATGGCCGGAGCTCATTTATCTCGAAAGCATTCGTGACTTTTCTGATCATTGTCTCCAACATTACAAACGAACAACTTTAATTCTCTTGAGGCGGACAACAAAATATTCTTTCCTTTCTCAGACGATTTTTCTCAATTGTTTTGAGTTTTACGTTACTTGCGTATGATTTATGATTTGCACTTATAACTAATGGTGAATGTCTATTGTATTCAACATGTACCTACTTGGGGAATTCATCCAACTAACAACTAAGATTATTTGTAAGTCTTCAGGCAAGTTATAAGGCAGTGTCCTGAAAGAATCTCAGTTGTTAGCAATCAAATGAAAAAATTTTTGTGAGTAGCGATGTCCACATTTTTCTATTTTTACTACATTATTCTTTCGGCTTGAAATTGATATGCTTATCTCGAATTGTATAATGTTTATAGCAGCGAAACTTTAAAAGAGTTTTACAAAAACTTAATAATATTGAAGATAACAAAATAGCTACTAACTTTTATGTCAGAAATCAAGTTCACAAATTTATAACATACTCATAGGTAATGCTTTGCATTTCATAAAACCAGTGAACATATACTTCAAATCAACTACAGTGAGGAAAAGAATGATATTTTGTCTCTGGGGGATTTTGGATTTATTAACAAAAAATAGTAAAAGTAGATGCTCTCTTTTAAAACATGATAATATATATTATTTTTATGTGTTCGTGGGAAACACCAAAATCGAAACAAAAATCTGTATATTTAAGGAAAAACCAAATGTTTCCAGGTTTATTCTGACCTCGTTTCAATGGCTTTAAACATGTATTGAAAATATAAAATGCAAAATGAAAGTGTGATATATGACATGTAAGTTGACATCTACATAAGACAGTTTTTCCAAGAAATGTGCACTGTTTTTTAGACGAGAAACATAACTTCCTGTGAGAGGAGAAATAATGTTTAAAAGAAAATTTGAGAGTTCATTATACGGAGAATTTATAGAACTGACAATTGGTCTTAAAGGAATATTAGTTTTGTGGATTTTTGGTAACACATAGAAATGTGGTGGTTTGGTATAGCGTGGACTAGTGCTTTACGTTCTCGTTCTGTGAATTCATGTTTGTTGTTGTACCGTAAACGGTATATTTTGTTTTATATTGAGCTTGTTGGATCTTTTGTTAGTTTAGTGATTGTCCTTGGTTTATTATGTTTTAAATTTTTTTATTGTAATACGTTTTATTTAAAATTACTGTTGCATTTCCTTAGTCAGCAGTTAAAATTTTTATAGAATTGTCAGTTTGTAAATTTGTAATTGCACATAATTTGTTTTTAGAAAGGATACTTTTAATATTTATAGGTTTTTCGAGGTTTCTTTGAATATAAAGATTTTTGATAGTCTGGAAAATTGGTACGTGTGGGTCCATATACATTATGGTACTAGGTCCAAACAAGTCGAGAAAATAAATTATTCAAAGATTGGGGGTTTGGACCTTTATTTCCCTAATACCATAAAATAAATATTTTTTTTTCGATTGTGGTGTTCCCAAGAACACATAAAAATAATGAAGAATATGCCACAAATAACATTTAGAAGACAATGATAATATATGTAAGGGTGTTTTTTTAGAGGTATAGAACTTTAAGTTGGTAAAACTCTTTTAACCGGCGGCCATCTTGTCAGCTGTCAAGTAATTTATGTCTAGTTTGGGTTGGCATTTCATCATGAATAGACTAACGCCTGAACAACGCTTCCAAATTGTGCAAATTTATTTTTCTGTACCTAATACGTATCTCGCACTACGTCCATTTTACGGTCAAGATAATCGTCCATCAGAGCAATTAATTCGATTAACTATGTAACGTTTTCGCACCACGTTTACTATAAATGATAATACGCATCCACAGAGATGTCGTACAGTGCATACAGAAGAATCCATTGCTGCTGTAGAGCGTAGCGTAGAGGAAAACCCGAATCAGTCTATCCGCCATCGTGCACATAAGAATTGGATATGTGTCCATCCACTTTATGGAATATTTTGCGGAAAGATCTTGGTTTGCGTGCTTACAAAATTCAACTCGTGCAAGAATTGAAGCCACACGATCACCTAGGAAGGCGTACATTCGGTGAATGGGCCCAAAAAAAGATTGCTGTTGATCCCGATTTTCATAAGCGAATTTTGTTTAGCGATGAAGCTCACTTTTGGTTGAATGTATACGTCAATAAACAAAACTGCCGTATTTGGAGTGATGATAATCCTCAAGTTCATGTTGAGACACCGTTACATTCAGAAAAACTGACTGTTTGGTGTGCTTTATGGGCTGGTGGAATATTTGGTACTTCTTTAAAAACGATGCTAAACGATTACTAACTTCTTCGTTCATCAATTGAACACTCATGATGCTCACAAGCTATGGTTTCGACAAGACAGAGCAACATGTCACACAGCCCGTGCCACAATTGATTTATTGAAAGAAACGTTTGGTAACCGCATAGTTTCACGTTTCTGATCCGTGAATTGGCCTCCAAGATCGTGCGATTTAAGGCCGCTTGACTATTTTTTGTGGGGATACTTGAAGTCGCTAGTCTACGCCGATAAGCCCGAAACGATTGACCACTTGGAGGATAATATTCGCCGCGTTATTGCCGATATACGGCAACAAATGTTGGAAAAAGTCATTGAAAAAATTGGAGCTCCAGATTAGACTACGTCCGAGCCAGCCGTGGCGGTCATATGCCAGAAGTCATATTCAAATTATAATGCCAGAAGATTATCTTTCGAATAAAGTAAATTTCATGTTAATTTAAAAAATATATCCTTGTTTTATTCCATTTCAAAGTTCAATACCTCTAAAAAACACCCTTTATTACTATTTTGGTCGCAAAGCAAAACTGACCACGGATTCATGTTCAGCAATCAAAAATACACGGGTCATTTACCGCATGTCTGGGTCTGATAATATTTTGTGGAGTGGTGGTATTCATAACAATAACTTGACACTGGGCAACAAATCTAGTGATTTTTTTCATGCAATATTAAGAATCATATAGTAAACGTCTAGCTAATAAAACGGATTGATTAGAAATGTTACGCGTGTTTTCAAGTAGAAAGGGTAAGTGGAGGTTCAAATATTATGTAAGCATAATTTTAATGATTTTAGACCTCCTAGCCTAGGAAATTATTAGCAAAAGTATGGAAATCGGAAAGCGTAAAAAAATATTTTGTAATATCCAGTCCTTAGTAAGCAAAAGTATGCCAACTCTGAACTCCCCCCTTCCGGGGCCCTCAGGCTGCTTACATAATTGTTGAACATCGAAACTTCAATATTTAAAAAAATGGTTATGTCTTTAATTTAGATCCAGGCAATCAGTATTTTCAGGGACATTTTTGACTATCAAAAATTAAGTTGTAGTAGAACCTAATTTCTTTAACAAAAGGCAATAATAGATCATATAGTTGTGACCTTCAACCTATGAGTCGTGTTGGAATGCAAATAAATGTAAATCATATTAGGTTGCCAGCATTATTGATAATCTAATAACTAAGTACGGTTTACTTCCAAAATGAAAAACTGAACTTTAAGATTTGCTTTTCGAATAAAAATCAAAACATTGGTAAAATCCTATTCTTTTTTAATCAGTGTAAAGGACAAACTATTTCGCATAAATGCGGCACTATTTCAGCAATTGCATGTTTAATGTTCTCTTCTTACCCTGGAGTCCTTAGCCGGTTTTTTGACATAAACTCTTTCCTTCAAATAGCTTCCGAGAAAAAGTCTAATGGGGTTAGATCCCAAATTTTCGGTGACCAATCGATCTCACTCCTCTGAGAGATAACACAAGAACATTTGGTTTGATGTAAAGTGGGTGTTTCACGTAAAGTATTTCATGTGACTACATCTGGTTAAACCACATCTCAGTACAGTTCCAATTGTTTGTCTCACTGAGGAAAAAGCCATATAGCTTGTCCCGATAGTGTAAAACATTGACAGTAACAGCGTTGCCACTTTCGTTCCCAAAATATTATTGGCCAATGATTACTGCAACCCCTAGTGCACATCAGATAGTTCATTTTTGTGAATGTATTGGTTTTTCTTGAATAACATGGGGCCAAAATGATTTTTTTATAAAAATTAGCATCAATTCTGCGTTCTCTAAAACCCACAAATATACGGCGTTTCTGATGGTCTGTTACGTTAAGTTCTTATAACAATTGAACTTTATATGGCTTAAAATGTAGATCATTTGGTTTTTGTTCCTTTGTTGTTTTGTATGACATTTTTTGAGATCTGTATATCAGTTGATGGAAGTAATTATTTTTTGGTTTTGAATCACAATTTTTTGGGGAAATTCAAAATCGATCCTGTGGCACAAATTATGTGAACACGTCAATCATTTCGTAATGATTTTAATGTAGTGAATCTACTGTGCAAGTCGTCTGACAAATGGTTTATAGCAAATTACTAAGAAACTTTTTGACCATTCGATTCCTAGATAAAACAAACGAATAATTTTTTGTTTCCGTAGGATAGTTCACCAATGTTTCCATATTTTGCGACTACGGCAAATGGTCTGACTGTTTTTTATCCGTGAACAGCTTATCACTATCCCTCTGAATAGAATACATTTTTTGTAAAGGGAAATTGATTTTTTACATTTTTGGAAGGGGGCAGCAAAACAGATGAAATTAATATTAGCAACCAAATGGTGTTTTAGTGTACTCGACAATCTGCATTTTTTAGAATAAATAAACTATTTGCTATTTCTAAACCTTTTTTTAAACACGTATATATTTGTAGCTTACAGAATCACTTTTGAACAAACTTACTTTTTATACCTTAAATTCTTGCCTTCTAGTGACTTTAGTACTGTCCTAAAGGTTTAATAGTAGCATTAAAAAATGTTCAGAGGTGATAACATCGCGATACAATCATTTAGACGTATGAATCATATTCAATTAAACTAAATAATACAAATGCAGTTTTAATTTGTAACTGCAAAGGCACCCTTCTGAGTCGTTAGTTAAATGAAGTGAAGCGTTACTTTCTCAAAGATGAAACCATTTGTCTGTTGTCAGCTTGCTTTTTGCAACCCCACTCACGAAACTGACACTTATTTCGACTTGGCTGAGTTATTTTAACAAGGAATAATATACAAGAGATTTTCGTAAGGAAATGGAACAAGAACTTTTGAGGTCTCTTGAAAAATTCGGCACATTGATCTTCATATTCCTTCGTACTGAAAAAAATTAACTTAATTTTATGAGTGCTTTATGAAAAAATTGAAAAAGGCAAACGAAACGCTGATATTTTATATACGAGCGGCTGTGTGTCATACGTTAGCATATAAGTATGTTAGAAACTGTTGAATAATAAAATAGTTAAGTGTAAATTAAGTGTTCTGAGTTATGAAATCAAATCTTTTCAGAAACACTTAGTGCAATTACCAGCAATGAATCAATAATTCTCTGAAAAATAATTAACAGTTCAAATAAACGTAGGTCCGGAAATGCTAAGTTGTCTTGATACAGGGTGTTAAACAATAATGTGCACCATGAACCCTTACGCCATTTTGTTTCATGTTTAAGCAAACTGAAAAAAAAATTATTCTTTGAGTAGTTTTGCTGGCTTATTCCATTTTCAATAAATGAATGAAAATATATATATAAAAATAAGATATTGCATGAATACTGATTAAAGGCATATTTATCAGCGTTTTACCAACTACATTGGCAACAGTTGAGTCTTTACCGCTTTACAAGAGTTCAAGAGTGATTGATTGATCTGGGACTATATTTACGAATAAAAAACCTCATTTAGCAGAAATTGTGTAATAAAACTTCACAATTTACACATTTAGTTCGACATGAAGGGAAATTAAAATACCATAGAAAAGAGCGGCCGTCATTTGAAATAGACTAGTGGAAGCGGGAGCTACATACGAAATATATTTCCTGTTTCTAATTTTTTCCCTGTCTATGCTTCTCTTTCTTTGTGTCATTCTGAGTAATGGATATCAATTTCAGGAGTACCAAAATAATTCTCTCTATTTTGTTACGGCTCAAGCATTAATCCTAGTTTGTAATTTAGTTCTTAATTCAAATATAACCGCAAAGAAACATGACGTGTAAGTTATTTTTTAATATAAATATAAAAATTGTTTAATTATAATAATTCAAACCTAATTCACCTATTTAGTTTTCAAATAATATATAACGAGAATACTTTAATTAGGGTAAGATGGGGAATGCCAGTCAGCGGGAAATGCCAGTCATTGCTAATTTACAACTTCAAGGAATATTTAACTAAAATTACTAGTGCCACCATCTATTAGACGATCGTGAAAGCTTATTAGCCGCGTGCTATCATTTTTCATAACATGCAGTATGTTTGGCCGCCACGGACGTGTTGACCCGTGTTTTCTTATTAAAAAGTGTAAATTTCTATAAAAGGTAAGCTTATAATAATTTGTACCTACTAATATCGATCTACTTGTCAATTATTACATATGTATCAGTCATCAAATTTGCTCGCTTCATTATGTGCAAGTTATTTCCGTATTTAGTAGTCGACCAAAGAAAAGTTTTTCTATTTTTCAGGTTCTGCCAATCACTCGAAGCGGGTAATACCAATCACCGACCGGTATTTCCCCCTATGAGATATATACGTTAAATTTTGCTATTGTTGTCTTATTGATTTATGATTGTTCTTATATTCTAATTAGATGCCACAACACCGGCAGAGAACTACAAGAAGAGCAGAATAGACAAAGAAATATCTAGAGAAAGCTATAGAGGCCGTGCAAAAGGGTGGTTCAATAGGATCAGCATCGAAAAATTTTAGTATACCTTACAGTACTCTACAAGAACAGATCAAGAAGAATCTTGGATGGAGCAATAAAGAGTTATTTGTGATATGGCTCAAACATTTTATCAAATTTGCAAAACCGTCTGCTGATCAGCCCATTTTACCGATTTAGACAACCATTGCAGTCACGTGTCTTTTTGAAGCAAATGTTTTATGCCGAGAAAATTTTATCGTTGTACTCTCAATCCCACCGCACTTCACAGGATGCAACCTTTAGACATCGCATTCTATGGACCTTTAAAAAACGCCTTCAAGGAGAAGTGTGATTTATTTGTGAAAAGTTATGCCAATTTTCAACAAAGCCTATTGCGACACGGCAACGGTCCAAAAAGGGGTGTCTGGGTTTAAGACATCAGGGATTTTTCCGATTAATCCAAATGTTTTTTGGAGAAGAAGACTTCCTGGCTTCAGACTATCTGTTGGGTATCAGAAGCGACACTGTTACTAGAATAAATTCTTCTACAGCTCCAATAACATCTGCGTTTGAGCTTAGTAATGCTGGGATTAATTTCACCAGAGTTAACGCCACGGGTCAAGATGAAGCAGCACCAGCTGAAATCAATAACTTGCCTGAAAGTAGTGCTAATGTGCAGAGTACAGAGGATCTAACTAGAGTGACCTAGAGTGACAAATGGACTTCTAAAACAATGCCATATTTGTCCACCAAGTAAAATAATATTTTGTCCATTGCCGCTTCCAGCTGGCACTAAAAATCGTGCCAATACCACACAACATTCTGCCATCTTGACATCTACGCCAATGAAAGAGATATTTGAGAACAAGGAAAAAACGAGAAAAGATAAACTGTTAAAGTCGAGCGAGAAAAGTAAGATTAAAACTGGCAAAAAACGTGAAAAGAAAAAAATGGGCATCATTAATAAACAAAGACAACGGCAGAACAAGAAACCGAACACTACCGCAGATGCTTCATCTTCTGATGAGGAAGTTTTGGCTTCTAAAAAGAAAAGATCAACAACTCTTGCGTCATGTACAACAGTGGAACAGGATATAGAAAACATTTGTGAGGATGACAGCAATAACGATACTTTTCAAGAAAATTGAGAGAAAAACATGTTGCATTTGTGATGAATTCGGAAAGAACGAAGTGCGGTATAGAAGCCGAGGTTGCGGAGAGTGGGCTCATAAAGATTGCAGTGGTGCCGATTAGGCAGATAACTACCTATGTGATTATTGTCAGAGCAAGAGGAGGGTTTTTAGACGTCTTGATTTATAATTTTTTGAATTTCTGCATATTTCTGTATTCTGTTGTTCTAAAATTAAAATTTTTCTATCCAAATATAATAAACGTGTTGTTTTATTGAAATATTTTGGCAATCGGTATATTTTGGAAGCAAAAATGTGTTATTTCTAAATGACCGGTAATGACCCAATCGGTGACCCCCATTTCCCTCTAGGCGTGGGTAATGGCGATCAACGAACTGCTCCAAATAAGTCTGAATAAAATATAAATGCTAAATAGATCGGCAATTAATATCATATGTTTCTAAAGTCAATTAAATAGGCTACGTCGAGGATCAGTTACTTTTGCCGCACTACTCCTGTAGTGATGGATAAAGACTGGACAATTGTCAAAAGATGACAGGTAATTTATAGAAATTCGTAAAACATCTGAATCTTTATGACAATTAATTCATATTGACATAATTAATGAAATAACATTTTTAATTAAACCCTTTGTATTTTGTATCATTAAAATCTAGGAAAAATACTGGTTTTATTGATAAAACTTGTCTTACAATTCAGTTTTACTCTTATATTTTGCAATTGAAATTCTATGTTATGATATTTCTTTTGAACTTGAATATTTTTCTCAAAAATAATTTCTCTTCATATATTTTCCTTATGAAATGTATTATTTGAGCCTTCCTGTACGTTTTGATGTACTTTAACACTTTTCAAATCTTTTTTTATTTGGTTCTTGACTCTAAATGTAATTCTAACCTTTGATATCTTTCATTATTTTTCTCAAAATTTAAGTTTATTTAATTGTTCTTGGCCTATTCTTGTTTACATTATACTATTTGAATCTCTGTAAGTATTTCTAACTTTCGTTTCTCTTTGCTGTTATATTGTTACAATTTTTTATATATGATAACCGTTTTACTCTAACATGTGCTTTTTAATGTCTACCCCCTTAATCTTTATCAATTCAACTATAACTCTTTTTATCTGTTTTTGTGTACTTTTAGAATTTTATATATTTTTCCCCATTTAAGGTACTTTACTTTCAAATTTAGATTCAATTCTGTTCCTCAAATTAGCTTTAATTCCTGTTTAATTTGTATTCTAATATGATTTTGTATTTTTAGCTACTATGAATTTGATATGATGATGTGTATTGAATGTACCATGGAAGATTTTCACTGATTTACTTGATGCTATTGAATATTGGTAATGATGATCATCGTTTTGGACTTTACCACTCAATTGTAAGTATACCTTATATTTTTAGGTGTTACCCAGGAATCCTGTTTAACTTTGATTTGCCGGAACTGATTCCTGTGCATGTAACGTAAAAATCCAACAAAACTGCACACTTTCCCATTTTGCAGTGCTGCAGGTAGCTCTTTCATTTGAACTTCGTTCTGAATTATTAAGTTAAAAATTTCCAATCTTAATAATTGTGGGGTCTGTCCCTTTATACGTCACTTCTGGCGATACTCGTTATGTTCTTTAAGTGATTTTGACTTGATAAGTGCCTGGTCAGTGATGTTCAGATTTGAATTATCGTTGGTATAATCTAGTAGTGAACTACCGTTAGAGACACTTTCGGTTGTAATAGAGTTCATAACAAGCACTCTAAAAAATGATTTATTATCATGTAGTAAACGATCGGATTTTTAAAGAAAATAGTAAGACAATAATACGGGTCAAAAAAGGAAGAGCAGCTATAGACTTCAAAAAAAAGGAATGGTTATTGACATATGATAATTGCTTTGCGTTATGAAATATCACGGAACGACACCAAACAATTTTTGATACCGTGAGATTCATCGTTTTTCATAGCAAAAAATAATTATTAGGCCACAGCACTTCAATGAATCTCAACTGATATCTAAAACGCCTTAAGCAATTAGATTATTAAAAATTGTATTATATTAAGGTATATTAAAAAAAATGTAAAACATACAGTTTTTTAGAAAATTGGATAAATAAAGTAAATGTCAAATAAAATTTCCACCTAAGTATCTAAAATTAATTCAAAGTATAATTTCTAAATTTCAATTACAATATATTATCAGGAAGTAATTATTGATCTCACAAGGTATTTGTAACTGTTTTTATAACAATTTGTTTGAAATCGGTTCTTATTTAAAGATAAATTTATTTATTTTCTAATTTTTAAAGGAAGCTTTGAGAATGAAGAAACGTCTGCTAGTTGAAACGGAGAATGAAAAACATAAACTCCTAGAAAATGGCACCAGAAATGTTAAAAGTATTATGCATGAAAGTCGACAGGAGGGTGAAAATGGATTAAAGAGTATGAGAGCGTATGTCTTACATAAATTAAGATACAAAGTCTAAGATCGATACCACAGCAGTGATTTAACAAATGAATCTGATAAACACCGTGTTTAATTCGTGAGCCTGTCCTGTGAAACAGAGGAGTTTCGATATGTATCTTCGAAGTTCAAAAAACCAAACACCAAAATTAATATATTACAGTAAATTTCGCCAAAAACAAATTCTCTTAAAGATATGGAGGGATCGAAATTTGTAAATAAGATCAAAACTAGATTTTAACGGTAGAGGGATATAATTGCATAACTGGATAATTTTCCATATTGCCTTTTAACATACCTTGTTTACCATTGAAAACTGGCATTGTGCGAAGGTTAACTGTTTTTATTAATAATAATAAAAAAAATTCCCGATGAATCTAACTTAACTAGACACACTGTGTTTTTACACACGAATCGAAGTCGGTTAATTATCATTTTTTGCATGAAACAGTAACTGGGGGGAGGGACTATAAAAGAAAAAATATTTATTTTGGCATATCTTTAGAAATACACTGGTATTGAATTAATTTCACTTTTAAATTTATTTCTTTTGAAAATAATTGTAAATTACTACGAGTATTACTCTGTAGAACAAATAAGCGCACATGATTCTAGCACACACTCTGTATACAGACAACATGTTTTGAAGTCGGCTAATTATCATTTATATTCATTTAACTGAAATCTGGGTGGGGGATTTTCACAAAAAAATATAGATCTTTTGCATCAATTTAGAAACAGGCCGCATCCTCATATTATTAAATTAAATCCACATTAAATTTTTGTTGAAAATAACTGTAAATTAGTAATTATATTCTAGAACAAATACGCGAATTTCCAATATATTTATCAAATGTTGCCAGGCAATATAATTAAAGCGTCCATTTCCAAATTCAATTACAACAATTAGGCCAAAGAGCGTTTTGGGGAATAACCATTTATGTTCAATCCTAATTTATGAGTTAACATAATGGCTACCTTCAATAGAAACCGAATTAGTTTAAGTGATTTATGTAAAGTACCCTTCCGCATTGGGAAATCTGAACACATCCTTTAACGTAGAAACCTAATATCCTTCCTTATATTGACATCTTTCGATCGACTTCAATTCCCCAAATGCAAGAGCGGGATTTGAATTTAATCTTTAAATTTACCCCCCACTCCCCATTCAACTGTGCATGTCTTCTAGTTTTATTGAATCAGGTGAGAGTTTGAACATCGGATTCTATTTATAGAACAGACAAGCAGTGAGGAGGGGAATAGTTGTTGGTAGTTTCAGTTTTGAATTAGAAATGAACACCGCTTTCCACTAACAATTTAGCACTAGAAATCGAATTAAGGGAATTGAGTTTGGATTATAGAGTTCCCGAAGGAATTAGATACAGTAGAAGGATTGACTCGTTCTAATTGAAGAGAACATTTTAATGGATCGGCAAATCTGTTGGTGTGTCTATTATTCTCCATTTAAATTTCGTACTGATTTTTACTCGCTGGAAGATTCAGTTCACTTAATTTTGACAACATAACATCTTTATTTCTCTATAATTAAAAGATATGGTCTGTGGATCCATCTTCGTCAGCGTTAATTGTACTATTTTTGAAGGAAAGTGAAAAATAATTACTTATGTTCTATTACTCCTATATCTGGTGTTTGTCCTGAAAAGAATTGTGTACCGACGATTAGTAAGATTCGCTATTAACATTTTCAAAGGCAGAATCTATGAAAAACTCAATTGAAAGTTTGTCGAAATGTATTTTTTATCAATGTGTTACTTCAATACCAGACGTTAATTCAACGACTACATTTGTCCTCTCTTGATAAATCAATTTTATATATTTGAACTATACAGGACTGCCACTGTGGAGTTCAGGCAGTAAGTAATTTTCATGACTTTAATTTGATGCCAGCAGTTTTGTAGACAGGGAAGAATAAGATCCAAGTTATGTCGATAATAATTTTTTAGAGGAAATCGTTCAAATTTAAAATTTTTGTATGAGGTACAATAAAAGATATTGTTTTTGTTTTTGCAAAACTCAGGAAAAATATAAAAATGAGTTTATTACGATGGTAATAATTGCCGCTAAAATAGTTTTTCTATAATTATGGTTCTAATACAAAGCTTTTTTAAATTTCAAATCGAATAAACTTTTGTAAAGTTGGATTTGCTGATGAAAAATTCTAGTGTGTATAATCCGAAAGCTGCATTTTAATGTTTATTGTTCTAGTTTTTTGTATACTTTTCAATTTCTCTAAACGCTTATTCTGTTCTAAAAAAATGAAATACTTAAACCTTTATTTAAGAAAATACTTGATCAGTTCATGCGATTTTTGCAATATTAGAGGGACAATCTCACTTACACAATAAAAAAACGTAAAAATAACTTATAAGTTTATGTTCTATTTTTTAAGTTTTATGTTGTAACAATGTTATCCAGTGATAAAGAATTTAGATGATGTGAGCTACACTTTATGTTGTTGAAAGACTAAGATAATGGAGCAGCATATGTTTTTCAAACCAAGCCGAAGAGAAAGATTTCTCCAAAATTAAAATGTCTCCCTACCATAAATCACAAACCTGTTGGCTTCTTACTCTTGGAAATTTTCATTCATTGAACAAGCAAGTTACTCTTTACATTCATATTTTAAAGTGTTTCAAGCCTATAACATTGAATATTAAAAATAATTAGAAAAGTACATACGTAAAAGTATTTATTTACTTTTGTAATAAAAAAGATACCTATATACTTGTAGTTACCATTCTTTAATGAAATAAATAAAGGTTGAAACATAATTGTTATGACGCTTAATTAAATTCTTAAAAATTGTATGTCTCAAAGAATGAGTTTTTAAAAAGTTAAATAAATAAAAAAAATCTGAAACCATAATAATATTCATCCTCAAAGTAAATGTACAATCATACTTCAAGATATAAGCTGATTCTTCTAAATAATTAACAGAGACACGATGGAAGGACACTTTGCCTAGGCATGACTGTCTGTTTTGCTATGTGTCCGTTCATTATGCCTCTGTTGTAAAATGTACATATAAATGATAGATTGCAGGTAAGAAAACATAATTGACAAAGTAAGAGTTAACAGAAAAAAAAAATTAAAATTAAGGGAGACATCAATTATACAATACAAAAATGAGTTTAGGGTGAGATGGTTGGGAAATTTTTCACTTACAAACAGTTTTAGTGTTTTTTTTTATTAATCTTGTTTATGAAACTTTAGATGAAAGTAGCTCACAAAATTTGTGTTGATGTAATAACAGGTAATTTTTTACTTTAATTTAAATTTTTCTGAAGTTGGTATTTTTTTTATTTCTATAGGGATTAGGTTATATAATTTAGGTCCAAAGTAAAACAACGACTTTGACTTAGGGTTTTATTGAAGAATTGGACATTTAATTCCATATTGGCCGTCGAGCGGTTACTCGATTATCTTGTACTGACACTGGGTTGGGTTTGAATATAATCTTAAAATGCTTTGGTAAATAAAAGTAAGTCTAAGGTTTAATATTTGATTTTCTTCATAAGTTTGCGGGTGGGATAGAGTTTACTTTTTTTGAAAATGATTTTTAGAAGTGTGTTTTGTGTTGTTTGTAAAATTCTAAAAGTTGTATTAAAGCAGCGCCCCCACGCCACTACACAATATCTTAAAATGGATTCTACCAATGAATTGTAAAGTATCGTTAATTTTTTTTTTCGGCAGAATTTCCCATAGCGTATAAAAAGTGTGCATTAGAGCTGTCACACAGTTGCTGACGTGAACTATATGTTCTGACCAGCGAACATGTTGGTCTATAATAACACCTAGATATTTTAAATAAAGTACTTTTTCTGGTCTTGGGCATTCACATAGCTCCTGACATTCTGGGTTTTGATGTATTGCAAAGAAAATTCGTTAGGTTGATGTATGATTGTTGGAGTAAAAGTTATAAATTTAGTTTTTTTGATATTCGGGTTAATAAATTGTTATCCAAAATGAATTTATCAGTTTTAAATTAGCCTCTGCTTGTTTTTTGAGCTCATCCCATGTTTTACCTGTGAAAATTATGGCTGTGTCATCTGCGTAACACACAAAGTGCCCAGAAAATTTGTAAATATTTGAAATGTTATTCATGTACACAAGAAATAATATTGGTCCTAAAACTGTTCCCTGAGGAATTCCTATTTTTACAGTCGATGCAGAACTAGTATTGTTTCCAATTTTCACCCTTTGTGTTCTATTAGATAGATAGTTTCTTAGCAGGTTATTTGTCTGTCCTCGAATCCCGTAGTTGTTTAATTTATCAAGAAGAATGTTATGGGAGACTGTGTCAAAAGCCTTAGCAAGATCAAGGAATACTGCCAAGCACTTCTCCGATCTGTCCAAGGCCTCAACTGTCTTTTCTAAAAAGTCTACCACAGCATTTTCGGTGTTTGAGTTTTGTATAAAGCCATATTGCCTGTCACTGAGGACTTTGTGTTTTTTAAAAAAATTAACAGCCTTTCTTTTACACAGTGTTCAAAATTTTTGCGAAATTATTTATTATGGATATAGGCCTATAATTTGTTAACTTATTGGGTCTTCTGCTTTAAAAATTGGTGTGACAATTGATTCTTTGAATTGGTGAGGAATTTCTGCACATAGAAAGCTGAGGTTAATTATATGAGCTAGGGGTGAAGTAATATATTCATGAATGTTTTTAATTGTGGTGGTTGATATTCGATCAGGTCCTGGTGCACAATTGTTTTTTAGTTTAGATATTGTAGTGGTAATTTCATTGTGTGTGACAGGTTTTAAAAATATGTTGTTATTTACTTTATCATCTTTAAAGAAGTCTTGTGATAATCTTGTTTTATTGATTTTGTTTGCCATATTAGTACCCATGTTAGTAAAAAATCTATTAAATAAATTGGCTATTTCAACATTATCTGATATTAGTTTATTATTTTCATCAGTAAAAGTAATGTTATGAATTTGTTTAACACTTTTGCTGCGACTTGTAATGTTATTTATTACAGTCCATAGTTTTTTATAGTTCAGCCCAGCTTGATCGATTTCGTTTTGATAATAATCATTTTTTGTTTTTCTTATTAACGAATTTAGTTTATTCCTGTAGGTTCTGTACTGTGTTTCAAGTTCAAGAGAGTAACTTTTTATCACGTTCCTTTTCATACGGTCTCTTTTCTTATAGACGTAATTATCCCTAATGTTATCCATGGTTTAAGCTTTTTTATTTTAGTAATAATTGTTTTCGTTTCTGTACATGATGTTATGAAGTTGTTGAGTTTATTAATAAACATATTATAAGCAATTGTGGATCAGAATTGCAATTTAATATTTCTTCCCATGATTCCTTATGTAACAGAGATTTTAGTTTCACGTAATTTATCTTGTTCACTATTTTTTTATTTGGTGATTGTGAATCTGGTTTATTTTGTTTTGACGGTGAGATAAGGACAAAAGGTGATAAGTGATCTGTCATGTCAGTGTGAAAAAGAATAGGTTCAATTTGTACTTGTTCTTTTATATAATTTTGTGTTCTAATGAAAATATGATCGATAATGCTAGCAGTTTTTTGTGTTTCTCTGGTTGGTTTGTTTATGTAAGAAATAAAACCGTTGGATATTAAAGTATTTAGATATTTAGTTGTTTCGTTACTGTCTTTCCTTAATAAGTCAATATTAATATCCCCATAAATACTTCTAAGTTATGTTTTTGTAAGTTGCTTATGTATAGTTCTAAGTTTTCGAGATATTGTTTAATGTTGGTCGATGGAGACCTATAGAAAGCTGTTAATCCTATTTTAATATCATTTGCAAAATAATTACTAGATAGAGTAACCCTTAGAAAATTGCTGCCATTTATGTGCGAGATATTAACTATAGACGAAATATTTTCTTTAAGATATAAGACAACGCCATCACATTTATTTATTTGTGACTGATTGTAATGAATGGAAAAATTTGGTTTTGAAAAGTCTTTTAGATTGTTGATTATACCGGTTTCTGATAAAACTATAACATCGAACATATCTTTAGACATTTCTACATATGCCAGTAATTCATTATAATGTTTTTGTAAGCTTCTAATGTTGAAGTGAACAATCCCCAGGCCATTTCTGCCGCCACCTACCTCCTGCTGAATGTATTCAATCAAAGTTGTTTAATGATTTTGTGACAATCTCTGCGGTATCAATCACATCAAAATACTCAATCATAATGAAATATTTCTTTTAGTTGATATCCCTGCCATACGTAAAAGTATTTATTTACTTTTGTATAAATTAAAGATTTTACGGCTATATTAACTGTATTACCATTCTTTAATGACGAATAACATAAAGGTTGAAACATAATGCTGTTATGACGCTTAATTAAATTTTTCTTAAAAATATGTCTTTTTTTAAAAAGTTAAATAAATAAAAAAAATCTGAAACCATAATAATAAAAATTAGTATTGCAATGATTATTGAAATTGCAGAAAATACGATTCGTGACAGTTTCTCCTCGTGTTTTCGCAAATACAAAAAAAAACCAATTCCTTCCAAGTAGCTGAAGGATTCCCTCTAAAAATTTAATTTTAGCATAGGGAGTTGAAAAACCTATTTGCTAACTTTGCCGCTGTCATATCTTCAGAAACACTTTATTTATATATTTATACATGGGGGTCGATAATTCATCTCTACTAAAAATTGTTTGCCTCTGAACAAATTAATGTCATATATGAGTCTTGTTTTCAACTGCAGGCTCGACAATGGACAATTTATTTATTGTTGCTGATTTTTGTATTTTAACGATGTATTCCATGTTATTTGTTTCATATGATCTTAGTTGAATAGATATAGTAACGGTTTTCTATAAGAAACAACAGAAAACATAAATATTTTGTCATGCTGCTTTGTTTTATTTATTAATAAGTAAATAGTCTTGAATCTTGAATATGGAATAAAAGTAATTTATCCAATATTAGATATAGTGTCCGCACAACAAGCATAACAAACAGTTGAGAAGATCTTAAAACTGGTATGACTATGACGGCGTTAAATTTGGACAAACTAAAAAAATGTAAGCCCTAAGAATATTTACATCAGCTTTTTTGTATTGTCTATACAGTCAAACATACTGTCGTAATAGCAATAAAATGCCCACAACAAGATATTAAATTACGTTTATATCTAATTGGTTTATGTAACAACTTTAACCTTAAAGATAAAGTTAATGGACAGCCTAGAAGCATTTAAAATATGGTCTCTGCTGGGAAATAGAGTAAATATTGATGGCGTACTTTAAAACAAATGTAGTAAGGCAAACAATGTAAGATGGGCCCCATCTCTCATATTCTGAAAATTTGTCAAGTGCAGATTCGGAAAAATGAAGGTATGAGACGCCTTTTGGTCAAACGATGTACCAGATAAAATCTCAAAGACTGGAGGTCGAAAAAATAAATGTATAACCAATAAATTGAATAAATTTATAATATTAATTGCAGAGATTGTAAAGCTTATGTTGGACTGAGTGGTAGCGATATAGAGTGTCGGTTAAATTTACGTAAAATTTGAGAGACAACCGATATTACTCTTCTAGATTATCAAAATGTTGGAAATGGGAACTTTCCAAATATTTATACGAAGTAATGTACACAATAATGCAATATTTTATTGGATAGATCTTTACAATTGTTAGTTTAGTAGTTTCTCAACTTATCAATTCAGCACAAATATCACTGTAATTTCAGTGCCATCTTTCAGTGCTTCCACCAAGTATTCTTGATAAGGCCCTAAAAGCATTCTCGAAGAAAATTTCTGATACAATTAAAGTTGACAAATAAGTTCATTTTTGATATATCAATACTGTTTCATAAAAATTTCACTGCAAACGCCATTGAGTTTATCAGTTATGAAGTTTCTTTGCTGGTTGTTTGTTCATGTGTGGTTTGTTCGTTTATTATTTCAAACAGATATTCCAATCTCAGAAATGGGAAAATAGAATTGCAGTGATTTCATGTTTCATGGTAAAATAACCATTGAATTGCAGATTTATGACTATATCGTTTATTTCAAGGAACAATTTTCCCTGTCCCTGAAATGCATTTCTTGTGGCTATATCTGTTAAGCAAAACGTGACTTTCTTCGGGCGGCTACAGACAAAGTTCACAAAGGGAATCTTCTACTGGACATGATAAATGGCTGTATTAATTTAGAAATGATAAAAAAATATGACATATGTTTATTACAAACCTAAACATTCGAAGTTATAAACTTAGTAATACTAAATGAAATTGGAATAATTTTTGAATGCATACTGCAAGTCATAATGGGAAAGTGTATTAAGCTTAATTCTCAAAAGAGTAAATTTTGCAGAGCCATTTTTAATAACTATAGTTCTATAGAACATAGAAATCTCGGGTAGAAAAATAAATACAAGTTCAATCTGATCTAATGTATATTGTTATTAAAAAAATGAGAAAACAATATCACAGGCACACACAGTTTAAATATATTGGTGAATGCGCCGAATAAAAACAATGCGAAATAACTCTCCAATACACCGTCTAAATGATTGAAATTGAAACAATCTGTAAACGATATTATTTTCCAAAACATTCGTGCATAATTGCTTGTTGAAAAACAAATAGTTTACATATATTAAACAGTGGACTTTTTTTATTAAAATTTAAAAATGAATAGTTTTTCAAGTTATGGTTTACAAAAATCTGATTAGATATAGTCTAGCATACAATTTAGTTAGATCTCAATAACCTAGAAATTACAGGATTACAAGAACGTCACATGATCAACATGCCATATACAATTAATATCTTGATCGACACGCATTTAGTATGGTAACAATTTTTCAAAATATCATTACATTGTACGAACCTCAATTGACGACCATTCCTAAACAGACATAATATGTTCTTAAAACGACAACTATTTGAGGAGTAGAAATATAAAGCTAAGAATATGTATGACACTCTAGTATAGTAGTTACGGTTCGCAAGAAAAATTTTTGAAAAACAACCAACACATGTCACAATATGCCTATTCTACATTAAAGAAAGATAGTTTAAACTTTTCGGCTACTCTCTATAAAAACTGATGTAAATATTAATTTTTAACATTTTTTGATTCGATGATTGTTTTAGTCTCCACTTGATGAAAATGTATTTTTAAGATAAGTCAAAAACAATAAACACTTAGTAAAATTTTCACTTTTTTATTACTTTTAATTTGACATATGTTTCTCCAAGTCGGGCTTCATCCGTAATTGGAAATACAATTAATTGTATTTCCAATATCGGATGAGGCTAAACTTGGCGAAACATACGTTAAATTAAAAGAAATAAAAAATGTTGTTTTTAAGTATTTTTGATTCACTAAATAAGCAAAAAACAAGAATAAATCAACATATTTTGGGTTTTATCCATTTGAATAATTTACTTTGTTGGGGGTAATCTCTGGAAGTAGGGAACCGATTTCAAAAATTCTTTCAGTAATAGAAAGCTACACCTTCTGCGAGTAACATAGGCTATATATTATTTTGATAAAATGTTTGATTACGCGAAGGGGGGATGGAGAATAAAAATGATTATAATCATTAAATTTAATTCAATTTTCTCATGGGAGAAAAGTGTTTTGTAACTTTATTATTTTTTGGGAACCTTGAAATAAGAGCCATGAGAATTAACAGGTTGATTACTTTCTTTAAGTGAAATAGTAGGTGATTCGTCATTTTGGGAAAATTGAAATATTAAATGGGGGAAATAGGGGTCACTATTGCTTTACGGACAATTGGATATCTTCGAAGTAGAAACTAATACGGGTGTAAATCTGGACATATATAGTCTTCAAAAATAAATATAAGTGGTTTTTCTCATTTTAAGAAAATTGAAATATTAAATGGTGAAAAGATTGTTACTATTTTTTACGAAGAATTTAATATTTTCGAAATAGGAAGTAATATGGGTGTAAATCTTGATATATGCATATAGTCTTCTAAAATAAATAGAAGCGGGTTTTATTATTTTGCGAAAATTCAGTTTTCCAATAGGGGTAAGTTTGGTATTTTTTAGGAAAAAGTCACTATTTCTCGTGAACCGAAAATAATACAGAAATGAAAATTATGCCATTATGCCATTCTTTAAATTAATAGAGAACGGATGCCAAATTTTGCGAAATTTGTATAATTGTATAGGGGAATGAGTTTCACTGAATTTTAGGGAACAAAAAATGATGCAAGTGTACCTACCCGAATTATGTTAGTAAATTCCGCACTATAGATATAAATTATTGTTTATCTTGCACATCCTGTTATTATTAATCTGCATCTTGATGATTGTACAAAACTGATTATATTATTTTAATTGTCATTTTAAAAGTTGTCTTCTTACTCTCAACACGTTCTCAAATACAAAATTGGTAGATTTTGAGTTGTTAAATTTTATTTTTTTAAAAAACTAACTTCCCAAACAAACAACCATTACTGGCGCAGTCAGTAGCAAAGTTCAGCAGTTTTTGAAAAAGAGACGAAAAACTGAGGTTTTTGAGCCAAATTGAACATAGCCTACACCCAAAGAAAACTCGAGGTAAGTGAGACTCTTTTCCAATCAAACCGATATTTCCTCTAACAGTTATCATTGGTAGTATCAAGAGTGTTATATTACATATAGACTAAGTTTTTCGAATTTTTGAAATCTTTAATTTTATAATATTCCATAATTCACTAATTGAAAGCGAATTATTATTGCAATTACAATTTATATTTACAACTGCATTTTCACTTGAAGAGAAAAGATAAAGGTAAGAGATAAGTTATATTTAGATGAGAATATAATAGCTCTTTGTATTCTATACCTTGACTTTGTTTTAAATCGCTATAGCAGATTACTAACTGATATTTTTCATTTAGACGAAACTGCAATCTTGTGTTTTAATTCACGAATGATAAGATTTACTTTCAATACAAACAAAAGCGAAAGTTAACAAATATTATATAGACTTGAACTTGACATTATTTATTTATTTGATGATATGTTATTGAATTGATTTATTTTTGAAAAAATCAATCAGTTCACAATTAAATTTTATTATTCAAGACAATTTCTTATATATTATTATTGTTTTATGTGTTAACAAATTTTTATTTTTACTTCCTGTTATATTATAATTATATGAACGAATTTAGTGTAAATTTAATTAAATATTTTGCTGAATTCATTCCTGAATTTGACGGTAACACTTTGGAATTAAGACAATATATTGCCCAGGTAGAAAATATGTTTGCAGAATTTCCCCAACCTACTAACAAATTTGTTTTTGCTCATGCGCGACAAAAATTAAAAGGTGCCGCAAAAATAACCTGTGCAGGAAGAATTGAACTTAATACATGGGACGCTTTAAAAAATCGTTTAATTTCCCTTTATTCATGTTATGATACGTTAGAAACCCTCGAAATGAAAATGAATCAAGCTTTTCCTAAACCCAATGAATCTCTTCTAGCCTTTGGTTTCTCGTTTGCAACATATGAGATCCCAAATAATTGATAAGATACACCTAACTGAAACAGACCCTAATAGACAAATATTAAAAATTGAATTTTGTGAAAGCAATGCAAAAAACCGCTTCATAACTTTCATCCCCGAAAGATACCAAACTGACTTAAAATTATCTAACCCTGTTGCCCTTGAACAAGCCATCGATTTATTTTCTGGACTTGAACAGGAATATGAAAACCGTATCGCTCAAAGAAATATAGGAAATCCACAACAGAGACAGACAAACTCTAAACCCCAATTTCAAAACAACAGAATTTCTCAACAAAATCATAATTTTAATTCCCAAAACTCTAATCCTAAATATTATCACCAAAACTTTTCTAGAAATTTTAGAGGAAAATCTTTTCCGAATCAACACAATCAACCTCAACAAAGATCTTTCATCCCTCAATTTACAAAACGGCCCAACTTTAATAATCAACAAGGATCAAACCCAAAACAGAAATGTTTTTACCCCAAACAGACATTTTAAACCTCAACCTCCGACCCCTATGTCTGGTGTGGAAAACTACGCTCAGAGAAATACTAATAATTTCCCAGGACCCTCGAGACAAAACTTATCTACCCCTATGTCTGGCGTAGAAAATTTTAATGATGAAAATATCAATCCTGAACAATATTTTGAAAAAAACAGATATTCCCACCAACAAAACACAGATTATTTAGAAGGATCCCCAAATTTTAACCAGGATTTTCCAATCGATAACAATTCAAACAATCCAACTTAACTTATGAATTAAACCAAATAACCGCAAACTCATTACCTTACATAAAAATCCAAATTAAAAATAAAATCTATAAACTACTAATTGACACCGGATGCTCATTTTCAATTATAAGACCCTATATAATTTACGAATATCACCCTGAATATATTTATATAAACAGAACTGAACTAAAAACTTGTACTGGAAAAGCCATTGCTGAGTACAAAGCATCAGTACCACCCTTTGCTGGATTTAATACAGACCAAAACATAGAATTTATTTTATATGACTTTCATGACTATTTTGACGGACTAATAGGTTTTCGAGATCTTCAAAAATTAAATCTCTCAATTGATGTAGAAAACAATCGACTCGTAAATAAATACACTGTCATTCCCCTGTATTCCCGTGAAGACTTTTCAACCTATACATTTGATCTTAACCCCTTAGAAATCGTAACAAAACGTATACCAGTAAATATAAGAGAAGGACAAATACTTATTCATTGTTACAATAAAAATGGAATTTATATACCAGAAATCCTTACATATGCTAAAAATGGTTTTGCAAAAATCGAAATCCATAATACTTGTTCAAACCAAAATTTAATAACATTTACCAACCCTTACCCCAATTACCGACGAACACGAAATTTATAATTTCAATTTAATTCCACCTGAATCTGATAAAGTAGATATTTCATCCCTTATCAGAACAAATCACTTAAACCACGAAGAAAAAAATGTTCTATTAAACTTATGAGAAGAATTCAACGACATTATTCAAAAACCCAAAGATCAACTTCACAAATATTGTTAAACACCAAATTAGAACTAAGGATGAAGAACCGTATCATTCAAAAAGTTACAGATTCCCTCAAGTACATAAAGATGAAATTCACAAACAAATACAACATATGTTGAATGATGGAATTATACGACCTAGTATCTCATCCTGGTCATCCTCTGTGTGGATAGTACCGAAGAAACTTGACGCATCAGGAAGAAGAAAATGGAGAATAGTAATAGATTACAGAAATCGACGACCGCTACCCTATTCCAAATATTAATGACATTTTGGATAAATTTGGAAGATGTAGATATTTCACAACTCTGGATTTAGCTTCTGGTTTTCATCAGATAGAGATGCACCCAGACAGCATAGAAAAAACCGCATTTAATACAGAAAATGGACACTATGAATTTTTACGTATGCCCTTTGGTTTAGAAAACGCACCTGCTACATTCCAAAGAGTAATGGATAATGTTCTCAGAAATTTTCAAAATAAAATCTGTTTAGTATATATGGACGATATAATAGTATTTTCGAATTACAGAACATATAAAAAACCTGAAACAAATTTTTCAAACTCTTAGAAATGCCAACCTAAAAGTACAATTAGATAAAAGCGAATTTTTAAGAAAAGAAGTAGAATTTTTAGGACATATTATTACACCAAACGGAATAAAGCCAAATCCAAAGAAAATTGATGCAATTAAAAGATTTCCACTTCCCAAAACTCACCGGGAAATTAAAAGCTTTTTAGGACTTATAGGTTATTATCGGAAATTTATAAAAAACTTTGCCAAAATAGTAAAACCCCTTACACAAAAATTAAAGAAAGGTGAAAAGATAATCATTGATGATGAATTCGTGAAAACGTTTAATTATTGTAAAACACTTTTATGTAATGAACCAATTTTATCATAGCCAGATTTTTCGAAGGAATTTCAACTAACGACGGATAGTTCAAATTTTGCATTAGGAGCAATTTTATCACAAAATGGACACCCTATCAGCTACGCTTCAAGAACTTTAAACCCTGCAGAAATAAACTACTCAACAATAGAAAAGGAATTACTTGCTATTGTTTGGGCATGCAGTTATTTTAGACCATATTTATATAATCAGAAGTTTACAGCCTTAGAATGGTTATTTTCCCTTAAAACTCCAAACTCAAAACTTCACAGATGGAGACTAGAATTGGAAGAATTCGATTTCAAGATAAAATACAAGAAAGGAAAAGAAAATCAAGCCGCAGACGCTCTTTCAAGAACAAAATTAGAAAACAACCCTAATATGAATGCCATTGGAGATTAAAATCAATCGATGATAGCGAATGATGGAGATGAAGATACCTATCGACAAATTTTAGATTTAGCAGAAGAAATCGCTGAACAGGAGAATCAGCAAATGAACAAAGAAACATTAAACAAAAATGACGAAAATCAACCCCTAGATTTATACACTTCATCCCCTCCTACTCCAAATATTCCACAGATTTTAAAAAATAAAGACGATGAACTTGCAACCCAACATACTTCTCGCGAAAACCCCATTTTAGAAATACGACCAACGGAAAGACCCACTAACTCTTACAAACGACAAATAATAATTTTTCATAATCCAAACGCCTTGATGTCTAGCATATCAGCCAAAAGAATTTTTGAAAATTTTAGATACACTTTAACTTTAGCCAGATCCGCAGACGAACAAGAAATAACGAATAGGTTTAAACAAACTATTGCCCCTGATAGATTATATTGCCTTTACTTTTTTAATGAACACGATAAAGCCAAAATCATAACTACCTTACAGAAAAACTTTACTTCCCTTAATCTTGTCACATCTTCAAAACTACTTCAAGACATAACAGATAAAGAAGAACAACAAACTTTAATAAAATACCACCATGAAGGAAAAGTTTCCCATAAAGGAATTCATGAAGTTAAAAATTCTCTTAAAAAATACTATTGGCCCTCTATGGAAAACGACATAAAACTTAAATACTTGCCAAACTTGCCAAACTTGTAAATACGAAAGACACCCTCAAAATATAAAACTTCAATTAACACCTACTCCTAAACGACCTTTAGAAATAATTCACATTGACACATTTTTCTGTAAAAATAAAACATTCTTAACAATAATGGATCCCTTTTCGAAATTTGGACAAGCACTACCCTTAAAAGATAAAAACTCAATTCAGATATACGATAATCTTCTAACTTTTATTTTATTTTATGGAATTCCCAGAATGATTATTTGTGATAATGGAACCGAATTTAAAAATCATTTAGTTGTTGATTTTTGTAACCTTCACAAAATAACCTTACACTTTACTACCCCTGGAAACTCAAATTCTAATTCCCTGGTAGAACGATTTCATTCAACCCTACTCGATGAACTTAGATGCTTAAGAAAAGATAACCCAACGAAAGACACTAAAACTTTAATAAAATTTGCAATCATTAGTTATAACAATTCTATACACAGCGTTACTCAACAAACTCCTTTAATATTATACTTGGACATACCGACATAAATCCTTTTGATCTTTCTGAAAAAGCTATTACTTCAGAATATGCCCAAAATCACAAATCTCTAGCAGATAAAATATACGACAGAGTTAGAAACTCGATCGAACTTAACAAAAACAAAACAATTTCTAAAATAAATGAAAAGAAATCCAACCCTGAAACGGTAGAAACTGACCAAAACGTTTATATAAAAACTAAAAAAGATAGAACTAAAACTAGACCAAAATTCATTAAAACTCAGGTAATCAAAGATAAAAACATTATTGCCAAAACAAAACTAGGACTCGTACATAAAAGTAGAGTAAAGAAAAAACGATTTATTCCAGGAACACCTACAGGAACACCCAGTCGAGACAAAGATGAAGAACAACCAACTACTAGTAATACTTAACTGTATTTTGACAATCCCTTTAATAAATACCCAAATAACTATAACCCCTATTAACAATTATATATATACTCAAGAATTAGGTTCAGCTAGAATACCCTCAACATATCATAAGTTTATTCACTATATTAACCTCACTGACTTAAACGTAGAATTAGGAAATAATGAAAATATATTAATATCCTTAAAGAATATTATAGAAAATAAGAAATTAAAAAATAATTCTATTAACTTAAATATATCACTTAACCATATGGGATTTAATCAATTGGTAACCCATAATCTTAATCAAATATTAGAGATAAAAATAGAATAGCCGCTTTTACTTCAAATCGCGTACGAAGAGGATTAATTAACCCCATTGGAAATATTCAAAAAATATTATTCGGAACAATGGACAATGAAGACCGTGAATCAATCAATAAAGCCCTATCGACCCTAGAAGAAAATCAGTATAAGATAGCAAAAACAATTGAAGTCCAAACATCAATTACAACTAAACTTCTCGAACATTATAACAAAACAGTTTCAACATTAGCTTTAAATCAAAATATTTTAATGAAACAATTAGAAAATGCCTTGAATAAACTCAAAATGACAACTAGAGATCATAAAATTATAACAAAAATCCAAAACACATTTTCACAGCTTTATATGAATTTAGATAGAATAAAAGAATTTATAATGACTATTGAAAACGCAGTAAGTTTTGCTCATCTCAAAGAATTACATCCAGGAATTTTACCGAAATCAGATTTACTTTTAATATTAAAAGAATTAAATACAATTTTCTCCCAAAACCAAATACTTCACCTTAAAGACCTACGGAATTATTATAAAATGTTTTCAGTAAATATTCACACTGAAGAAAATCTATTTTATAATGTATGTACCATTATTTGATGCTACACAATATAATTATTTCCATTCGTTCCCTATTCCATGGAAAAACCAAACCCTTATAATTCCACATCCATATATCCTCATGAGTCTTACTTCTTATCTAATACCAACCGAAAATTGCCCAAAAATTGAAGACACATATATATGCCGAGGACAGCCACAGCCTATAGATGGTAGTTGCGAAATTTCCAAAAGTGACTCATCTCAATGCATCATACGAACTACCAGGCTTTCAGCAAATATAATCGAACAAGTTGCCCAAAACGAAATTATTGCCGTTCCAGCAAATCCAATTAAAACCCCTTTTAACTGCAAAAATGGAAATGGAATTCAGTTAATCACAGAACCGAGTATAATCAATATTCCTGAAGGATGCCAAATAACCATAAATGGTCAAATGTTCGCCAATAGCCAAGAATTTCCGAAACCAAATTTTCACTCCCAAAAATACAAATATCGGAAGATTATGAAAGTTCAACCCTCAATCACATACAGCTTCGCCAAATCAAGTTAGACGAAATTTCAGAGCTACACAAATTGTCTCATGAAATTCAACCCTTGGAAATCAACCCCTTGGAGAAGACTAGCCACCCAATTAGTATTACAATAATACTAATAATCATTGCAGTACTTGTAATCATTGCATTCAAATTATACAAGAAGTTCAAGCCATGGTCAAGAAAACCCAAGCCAAAACGCCAGGAGTCGTCAGAACTTCATGCCACCCCTGAAGTTCCATTTCGCCAGGGAGGAATTATGTTAGTAAATTCCGCACTCTAGATATAAATTATTGTTTATCTTGCACATCCTGTTATTATTAATCTGCATCTTGATGATTGTTCAAAACTGATTATATTATTTTAATTGTCATTGTAAAAGTTGTCTTCTTACTCTCAACACGTTCTCAAATACAAAATTGGTAATTTTGAGTTGTTAAATTTTATTTTTTTAAAAACTAACTTCCCAAACAAACAACCATTACTGGCGCAGTCAGTAGCAAAGTTCAGCAGTTTTTGAAAAAGAGACGAAAAACTGAGGTTTTTGAGCCAAATTGAACATAGCCTACACCCAAAGAAAACTCGAGGTAAATGAGACTCTTTTCCAATCAAACCGATATTTCCTCTGACAGTTATCATTGGTAGTATCAAGTATTCATTGGATGAGAATTGATAAACTTTTACCTGAAATAAATGGAGATATTATTAGTCATTTTGCCATTATTGAATGTATGGAAGGGATGGGGACTGAAACCTGTTGAATATCTGATTAATCGCAGGTTAATCTAAAAAAATTAGAAAATGGCGGAAGTATAAAAAATGTTGAAAATGTCGAAAATATTTATAACGTCAAAAATATTAAATCAAATTGTCAAAAATGTTAAAATGTGATGGATTGTAAAGATATCAAACAGACAAAATATGTCAAAAATGCTAATGAAAATACATGTAAGAAAAAAAAATAGAAAACGGGAAAACCCCAATACCAAATAGCAATAATCTCAAACACGTCAAATATGTGTAGGTCTTCATATTAAATTCTAAAATAATGTAGTGTCAGAAGCCGTTTTAGCCATATCAGGTATGGGATGAGAACATTACCAAATGGAAAAATGTTCAAGACAAATACATCCATTTGTCTACCCCGTGCGAGGTCGGGACGGGTCAGCTAGTCGCTAATAAACTATTTTTTAATTGATAAGATAACCGGCTTGTTGTTAAATTTAATGTCACTTAAAAATCTCTACTGACTTGGATAATTGTAAAAAGCAAATTAAAAATAGTGCATACATTTTAATTTTCGCGCTTTCAACTTACTTCATCTAACATTAATTAAAAGGATTTAAATTACACTACAATTTAGAATACCCTGACAAAAGGCGACAAAGCTTTTACTTCCGCAGCTTTTCGTTGCAATCATTTCCGAGTTAGTGAAAAGACCGAATCATAGTTTAAAGTACTTTGGTTGCTTCATTTTTTTTCTGTTGGAGAATTCTTTACAGCTAATTATCTTTGTGACAGCCGCTTTTTGCAGTTTATTCCACGTTTAAGGCAAATCGTGGAAACAATGGTTGCATTATGTATTTCATAAAGTCAGTGAAGCCACCGTAGCATAATTTACACCTCTTTAAATTAATTTTATGAACCACACAATACAATTGTCGGGCTTAGCATTTTTATTGGATTATAAATTCTTTCTTAACTTTCACTTGTCAGTTTCAAAATTTATTGCAGATTACTACAGTTAATATGTTGGTCATCTCGATTAGAATTTATGTTAACATTAATTCTGATTTTTAAAACCGGGAAATTGTTCTTCTGGTTAGTTACAAATTTAATCTTTGTTGGGTAAATCTGCTAATAAACATTTGCGCTCATAGAAATCAGTTTTTTCCTAATAACTTCTCAAATTTCGTAAAAGTGGATGCATTAAAAAGTCGCGGCGAACTAAAATAAAAAGTACATAAAGAAATTTCTGATTAGGGTGAAAATGGCTTCTTTTCATTTTTAGGGTTCCGTATATACAATATACGGATACCCTTATAATATCACTCAGGATTTCTGCCTCTGTCACATCACAGCAATTTTCTCCTAAACTACTAGACGGAAGAGGTTGAAATTTGGTATCAATGTATAGTTTGGTGACCCGATCAGGAATACATATCGTAAAAGCAAAAAAAATTGATTTTAGGGGTACTCCTGGGGGAAAAACTAAAAAAATCGACCGTTCCCCCCCAGATCTTCGAAACTACTGAGCCTAAAATTTTGAAAAAAATAGGAAATATAGAGCGTTGCCCGAACTTTACAGGAAAATTAAGAAAAACCCATTAATTTTGGGGGGCAAATTATAGAATTAAATAAAAATTTAAAAATAAATTTTTTTCCAAACGCATCATGTAATATATCAAATGAAAGGGCTCATTACGACGAAAACAAATATATTTTTTTCATATTTTTAAAATAAATTAAATAAAAATTATTAACAAAAATATAAAAAAATTGCCCATTCCCCGCCGCCCTTATCTCCGAAACCATAAGCTGGAAAATTTTGAAAAAAAATGGAGGTATAGCCCCTCACCTGAACTTTACTGGAAAAATAAGGAGAAACCCCTAATATTTATTTTGGGGGGCAAATTATAAAATTAAATGGAAAATATAAAATTAAAATTGTTTCTAACCCATCATATTACATATCAAATGAAAGGGCTCATTATGACGAAAACAAATATATTTTTTTCATATTTTTAAAATAAATTAATTAAAAGATATTAACAAAAATATAAAAAAATACCCATTCCCCGTTATTCCCCAAACTGTAAGACCTATTTTTTTTGGTTTATTTGAAAAATATGAAAAAATCCCTAATTCTATTATTTGGGGGCCAAAAAATAAATTATTAGAAAACCCCAATAGTAATTTTAGGGACAAATTATACAATTAAATGGAAAATAAAGATTGAATTTTCAAAATCATCATGTAATATATCAGATAAAAGGCTCATTATGTGAATTACAAATATTACATATTTTTAAATCATTTGTTGAAAAGATATTAACAAAAATATTAAACATGGACTTAATTCCCACTTTAGAAACTACACTATTTAAATTTTGAAAAATATATTTTATTTGTATTTTTTAATAATTTGAATAACAGATTTAATAATTTATAATTTAAAACTTGACCTATTTTGCCCTTTATCTTCCAATCCACAGAGCCTCAAAACTCAGACAGTAGATTATAAAAGATTTCTCTGAAAGTTTATTAGTAAAATAAAACTCTAGTGTTAATTTTTGGGGGCCAAATTATAAAATTAAATACATATGTATTATTCTGATAAAAATCAAGCGAATCCTGAAGCAGATAAAATAAAAAGTCTATGTGGAGAAAATGAAAGTGTATATTTTTTATAAATTTAAAACGCTTCCTTTAAAAGATATAAGGGTAAATAGAAGAAAATGCACTCATTCCCTGCTTGTCTGAAACTGGAATATTAGAATCTTGAAGGTGGTACGGAACCCTCAGTATGCGAGTCCAACTTGCACTTGACCAAATTATTTTTTAGCACAACACCCTTACCTTTTTATCCTCAACGCATCGAAACTGTCGAGTTCATGTAGTAAACCAAAACTAACTCTACAAAAAATCCTCACTATATTAGTGATAATTGAAAGTACATTGAATTTTCTCCTGGCTGACCAAACAGTGTTAAGAGTAGTAAATCAACGTTTGTTGTTAGAGTACAAAAATTTGCAATTATACATATATTCTACTTATGGCGGCACTTTAGTTGATGTTAGCGTATTTTTGTTTTGTATTGCTATTTTCGTCCAAATATTTGATGTATTCGCAAATATTCCAAACGTGCCATCCCCACATATCGCGAAACACTCAAACATGCCAAATATGTTTGAATACCAGTAAATGTGACGCATGCCTCACCGTCAAGATAAATAAACAAAATTAACGAAAAATGTTTTTTAGTTATTTTTTACCTACCTCAGTATTCCTAGATGGATTGCATTTATAGATGGCTCAAGCAAATATTTGGCTTGATGTTGTGTTATAACTCCTTTGAATTGTGCATATATGATAAACCGACATGTTTAGTACTACTTTGGTTGATCACGATTGAAGCGCCGCATGCAACTGGTGTGGACGTATATTGCTCTTAGCGGTATATCGTACGTATTTATTTGTTCAAATAAAGCAAAAATAGCGAATAACCTCTACACACATCGCCGTTTTTGGACAAATATAGCAAATATACGAAAACGCTACACCAAGTGAAGTGCCGCCTTTAAATATATAAAATTGTAGTAGTGTGTTTGTATGTTTGTTTGGGCACGTGTCACATATAAACTACATAACTGAATTTCTGAAACTTCTTTTGTTGAAAAGCCTATACTTATTCTTGAAATGTGGTATATGTTGTATCTCTACTTATTGAGGAATCTGGAGATATCACAGAAAAACCTCAATGATGTTAAATAACACAGAATCTACTGTATCTAGCGCCTGCACCAAATATTATATACTAGCATTTTGAGATAGCATTTGTTCCAAATTGTATCGACCAATATACGAGTATAATTCGATATTAAAGGAACGCAATTGGTATATCAAGCATAATCACTGTTATCAGTGAGGAATCGGCTGAGTTGCTATATACGAAAATTTGTTCCAAAAATGAAGGTGGTTCTCAATGTGTTATTTTATTGCCATTAAGAGTCTGATTTAGACCAGAAATGGTTAAAACAACTGAGATATATAGACTTACCTGTAAATCTGATGTTATTCCCAAGAAATTATACCACTATATTTGTGAAGGTACTCATTGTTGACCAATAAGGACTCAATTGCATTGTTGTTAGAACTTGGTAGGTCTTTTCTTACATGATTTACGTGAAATGTTTTGGTTTAATCTGGTGAAGAATCACGGTCATGATTATTTTATCTTCCATAATTCTTAGACCCAATATCAATTATTAACTATTTGTAGTCTTGGCAACAGATGCTAATTATATAGCGAGTTTTCATTGATAGCAAGCTTTATAGTTAACCTTCGAAATTTTATTTGGCTTAAGTTCAACCTAAATATGGATTCTCAATGATTCGCTGTACAATTACCTAGGATTGGCTAGTTTTCAGAATTTCACCTTTGAAAATGCGTATCTGACGAGACGTCAGGTTAACTGTTCTTTTCGGAACGCAAATCAAGAAACGGATGTATATCGGAAACAATTTAGAAAATCACATTTTTCCGTCCATGAAGAACAACAATTTTATTTAGGTGTATATCCGTGCGTCATTTGTATTCTTTGGAAAAATCTCTAGACGCTTCTCCAGAATTTGGCATTTTCAAAGGTACAGTAAGTTCTTATTTTAAACCAAAATACTATATACTCCAAGAAGAATTACCTAAAGTAACAGATGATCTGAAAGAAGTTCAACATCATTTTGTTGTTTACAAAATATTCCCAAAGAGTTTGAATTTGTTGGAAAACAATACAAAATAAACCTGAAAATAATTTCAGTCAAGAATTTATGCCCAACATATGTGACGAAACACATCTTTTCAAAATCAAGCAATATCAGCTGAAAGATTTATAAATGACACTGAATAAGATTTACAAGATTTGAAGAAAGTGTGAGTCAATTTTGAACAAAAATAAAAGGAAGGCCAAATCTTATACAGTAGCTGCTTTAAAAACTTATAAATAGAGGAACAAGCTATAAACTAGATGCATAAAGAACAAGAAGTAGAGGCAACTTAAAGTGCTGGTCGTGGAAACTATAACTAATCTAAATCTATGATTATTTCATATCAATAAAGGTTTTAATTTCGATCAAATATCATTGAGAAGAACTACTTTACACAATTCCTTTGGGTAATATGGAATGGTGTAATGGAGGAAAATTGGACATAAGAGAGTAGATGAGGAGAAAGAATTCTAAGGATGTACTTCTTATCAGTAATGTTCGAGGACGTTTTTTTCAAATTGTGGATGAATCTGCAGAAGGATTTTTAAAATTAAAACATATAAAGAAACTAGCAATAAGCCAGAATAAAAACTCTTTATGCAAATATTGACGATAACCTTGACCAAGGTGGGAGTAGATGCGTAGTAGAGATGAGACATGCGCATCTCAAAAGATTGTATATCATTTTTTGGGTTACACAATCACTCCGGCTTTCTGTGTGATAATGAGTGCATATCATAAATCAAGAAATATTAACTTTAGAGGTACTTTCAGGGGGAAAATTTACAAAATTGACCATTCTGAAACTATTGAGCCTAAAATTTTGAAAAAAGGCGTTGCCCAAAGTTTACAGGAAAAATAGGGCGAAACCCATAATGTTAATTTTAGGGGGCAATTTATCGAATTAAATGCACGAAAAATATATAAACATTTACGCACCCCCCCTTTACATACGAAATTATAAGCTCTAAAAATTGGAACAAATGGTAATAGGGTCTCACATGAAATTTACCGGAATTTTTGGGGGGCACAGAATTAAATGGCAAATATAAAATTAAAATTGTTTCAAACGCCTCACGTAATATATTGAATCAAAGGGCTCACTGTGAGGAATACAAATATATTTTTTCCAATATTTAAAATAAATTGTTTAAAATTAGGCAAATTAGAATTAAACGGAAATTTTAATATTAAACGTTTTTTAAATGCCTAATGTCATATATCAAATGAAATGACTCATTATGAGGAATACAAATATATTTTTTTCATATTTTTATACTAAATTGATTAAAAGATACTAACGAAAATATAAAAAAATATTCAGAAAATTGGGGGTATAGGGCCGCACCCACACTTCACAGCAAAATTAATAAGAAAACATTAATATTAATTTAGGGGGCAAATTGTAGAATTAAACGTAAAATAAAAAAATAATCTTTTTCAAACACATGATATAAGATATCAAATGAAATGTCTAGTTATGAGGAATACAAATATATATTTTTCATATTTATAAATAATAGTTTTAAAATATACAAAATATATAAAAAACATTGGAAAAATTGAGAATCAGGACCCCATTCAAATGTTGCAAGAAAAGTTAAACACAAATTCTAACATTAATATATAAAGTTAAATGGAAAATAGAGCTTTGTTCATTTTTAAATGCGCCCGTAACGTAATGGGTCAAATGAATGGAATCGTCATAAAAATACAAATAGATTTTATTTGTATTTTTAAAATAATTTAATAAAACATTTAATAATATACTATTTAACATTTGACTCATTCTCTCTCTCTCTCTTTCCTTTACATTCCAAACTACTAAGCCTAAAATTGAGAAAATAGATTATATAGGGGTTCACGGGTAATGTATTCGTAAAATAAAGAGAAAATCCTAATCTTAATTTTGGGGGCCCAATTAGAAAACTGTACAAATATTTTTATAAAAATCATGGGCGTAATGTAGCAGCTAAAGTAAAAAGAAAGAAACGTATATATTTTTTATAAATTTAAAACTTTCAGTTTAAAATATATTCAGGAAAAAATATAAGAACATCCACTTATTATCCGTTTGTCTGAAACTGGAGCATTAAACAATTATATACTCTGATTTATCTACATTGTATCAAATCTCAAACGTGGTATGGAACTATTAGTATGCGAATCCAACTCGCACTTGACCAAATTATTTCAACTTATCAACACTGTGTAAGCTCTTTTGAAGTAACTTATACCTCTGAAAAACTATTTTTTTACTACTGGGGTAATTTATAACAGTACTCCAGTCAAGTTGTGTTTAGATGCAGTTATTTTAAAAAATATATATAGTCGATATTTTTCAGTTTTCCATTCTAATGCTACTTCCCTCTAAATCTAAATTTTAGGTACTGTAAACTTAAAATACCTAAAGTTCAAACAAATGTGTTAACAAAACTGCTAATAAAATAAAGGTCAACCTACCATTTGTTCAATGTGTGATGAGATATAAAAGTAAGTGAATTGTCTATCTTTTAATAAAATATTACTTAGTAGTAGTAAAGTATTTTGTTGGTTGGCCTTTTATAGAAAAATAAAAAAGTTACGACAAATATTTACAGAGCTACACTGCAGTTTTTGAGAGAAAGTTGCAAACTCTAATGGATATTTCAAACTAAAACAGTTTCCTACTCTTATGAATCTCTTACGAAACCGACACAATTCAAGTTCTAACAGAATAAATTGACTTTCTGAGATTTACTACTCGACTGATTCGATTGGATAAATTCAGTAGAACAAGACATTAAAGTGAGTTAGTTTTACTGATTTCTTTATGATTTTCAAGCCATAAACTTCGATTTTGCGACGAATAAAGAAATATAGCACAACAGGGTGAATTATAGTCAATCACTTTTTTATATTTGAAGAATTATACTCCGAGGCCGGAACTTTACGACCGGTACTTCATACAAAAGGTCGCGCATATCGTCTCAAAAGCAATTTCGCAGGGAATAAATAGCAACCCACGAAGTGCAACGTGAACACTGAGCAATCGTCGAGAAGACCAAATCAATCGCCTATAGACATAGTATGTTGATTATTCTTTATTAAACTTCAATTTGATTTACAGTTATTGCTCGAGCGAAGGCAAACGCAAATTTAATGGGATATCATTTTGCGGCATTATCCTTACATCGTTAACCACATCTTCCAGTTACCGCGCGTCTTCTTGCCTTGCTAATGGCGAATTGACCCCTTACACATTTTTATTTATGGTCCCACAGGACGAAAACTCAACCAAGGAATTTCCCCGCTATATTCCTGTTTAAGTTACGAAGGTTATCAGAAGACATAAATCCTTACCCACTGACATTTGACCCTTTTGATTCGGTGAATAGTCAGATTACGCAATCACTTCGAGGAAATGTCTGAGGAGAATAATACGAAGGAGGACAAATAACTTAAAAATCACCTTAACTTAATTGTTTTTTGACAATATCGTCTTGATAGTGCAATAATAGCGAAATTGCTCCAAAGTGAAACTGTTGAAATATTATAGAACAGTATAAAAGAAATACAGGAACAATAAAACATAATGTTAGAATATAACAAATTCTGATAATTAGATCTATTTTTTTAAATTTTCTGATGTGGATTAAATATATTATGATACTAAATAATTTATATTTAAAAAAGAATCGATTTCAAATGGCTTAAAATAAAAACCGTTTATAAACCGTGTGCGTTCAATAACTATTTTTTGACATATATTTAGTGTATTCTTAACTCTCCCTCTCTCACAAATTTGTATTTTTTTCTATATTACCCACATTTTAAAAAAAAATTATTTTATTATATTATTTAGTGTGACTCTACCACTCTCTATATATTTCTGTGTATTGGTCACCCAATATAAACTATTTCTCTATCATTTTCTGAATAACCGCGTACAACTCTACACGATGTTGCAACCGTATTGTGTAAGTATTAATCCTCTCCACCCTATTGACTGTTTCTATTATTCTATTGTTAAATCACCCAATCCACCTATAATTTTACTTCGGCCCATATGACACGTATACGCAACTACTTATGTTCCACACAATATAACATTTTTTAACTACCCAGTATAACTATAATTCCACTCCACCTTATATATCAGTCATCCTGCATATGCAACTGCTTCTAACATTTTTTAACTCCCCGCCCTATAACTCGAATATCCTTACTGCATATGCTTAATTAACCACCTTTTTAAGTCTTTTGATCCACTTTGTATAACTATAGTTTTACTTCACTCTTATTTCAACTACCTTGTATACGCAACTACTTATGTGGCACCCAATAAAACATTTTTCGAACCTCCCTGTATTACTAATTTTATTTCACCTTATATTTGAACCATCTTATATATGGAACTGCTTATATACCAGCCAATAACACATTTATTTGTAAAAAAATTTGAACTCACCTCTTTAACTATAATTTACTTCGACCTATATTTCAACTGCACACATTGCTTGCTGCTTGAATTTCGATGCACCTACACACACACCTAACAATTTTTCTTTAAAAAACACTAATGGAATATTTTGTGCCATTTCACTCGACTGTAAACCCTGTAAAATGAAAACTGTTACAAACACCCTGTACTATATACTTTCATGGCATATCTTGACATTTAAGGTAGATATTTATGATGAAAATTTGACATTTACATTGTTGTTTACCGTTTTTTGCACATATTTTTCTGATTTTAAGAAAAACAGTATGTATACCTTATAGAGAATTATACGGAATCAAGCTGGAACATTTCTTTGTAGAATACAATTCAAAATATTCAAACTGATTGATCCGTTTTAGAGAAAACAGTGTAAATTAATTGAAATTCACTGAAGTGTAGTCCTTTAATTACTATTTATTCTCATTTTCTGGAAAACTGTAATTTTCACGTTATAGAAAATTATATGGTACCTTTCTGTAATATTTCTTAATACAATGTCGTTTAAATCATCAAAATTGCCCAAGCCGTTTTTGAATGATCACTGAGCATACGTAAAAAAACTTGCCCGCGATTGATAATCTCTTCCTTTTTGGAAGTTGGTTAATAAGTAGAACCTGTATTAGGAGAATAAGTATAAATTTCATCCTTATCAAGTTCAGTTCTGCTTCGAGAGTTGGACTTTCAAAACAGAATTAAGTTTTACAATAGGGTAGAGCAATTAAACGGGATATTTAATAGATAAGAGATAGAAGGTTAATGTTTGGGCAGGAATATTCGCTAATCGTGTTGTTGGTCCATTATTTTTTGACGGTATTTTGAATTCCAACAACAACCTTAATTTCTTAGATTTATCTAAACTCCTATAATGTTTCGCTTGATCAAGTAAGAGGAGTATTTTCAGAAAGATGTGGACCTCCTCACCGTGCCCTTGTTGTGACCGCATGGATTAATAATACATTTAATCAAAACTGGATGGGAAGGGATGGACAAGCGAGATCTCCGGACATAACGCCCCTTGATTTTTTTCTGTGGGGATACGTTAAACAAAAAGTATATTCTCAACAACCAACGACAGCTCAAAATATGAGAGTAAAGAATGAAATTAAATGAGTTATCAGAGAACGTGAAAAAAAATTGGGGATTAAATTTTAAACTTTTCAAAATTGGAATGACGATATCTGGCACAATAAAAAGAATATCTAATTGTCATTCTGGCACTTGGGAGTATAGAGGGTGGTCTAGTTTCCCCAAAATAAAGCCTCCTAGAATACCAGACAGTTCTAATATTCATCTGTTCCTAGATGTCAACATTTTGAGAAAATATCAAATAACCCTCAAACGATGCATTTTAGGTAACATTTATGGTGAATGAAGTCTTAGTAAAATTGACAGAGGAATCCAAATATGTAATAAACTGCGATCCATTCAAGAAAATGTAACTTCAATATGAATAAAAGTATTTGTAGTTTTTACCTCTCACTAACCCTCACCTGCCCTTGCAGTAGATTTTTAATATGTATATATCCGTTAACCACAATCTTCTGTCCACACACTATTGGGCCACCTTGTACAATGTGTACAATGGTCGCAACCGTTAAATTAAATAGTAATGTTTATTAATTATAAATTTTCACAGATGCAAAATACATTTGTAATGAGTAGTGTATTAGAATATAAGATAATATTTATAAGCATTAGCAATCATATTTATTAGACATTTCAATTTAAAAATTTCCGCTCAATTGGACACTCTCTTGTGTACAACAACAAGCCAGGGATGCCATCGTAAGAAATCGTTAGATGTTTTAAAAGAAGCAATTTAATTCAGTTATATTATCCTATTAATTAGACGGAATGACAGACGAAAAATATCAATAGACAACTAATATACAGTTTGTGCCATCTAGGGGGATTCTCAATTACTAAATTTGGTAATTTCGATTTTTTTTCCAGGAGGTCCTTCATCGTCGTATCTGTTCACTGAGGTTTACTCTCATCACTCACATTTTAGCCTTAGCGAAGCTGAGTTTTAAATTAAAACACCAAGAAAATTTAATAACAATAATAATTACATTAGTAGATTTTTATAAATGTCAATAAGAAAATGCCAATAAGTAATGCACTCTCGATTCTGTTTTTTTTTTTCGTGAGTAACACATTTAATATTATCTTACCCATACAAGTCGCCATAGGATGGTACCTTACCTGTAAACGAAAAAAGTATTAAAATTCTATACTTGAAATATGTATATAGGTATGTGTTAGTTCTTAAGCCTATGGAAGCTTTTTCGGTACCCTACTTGACAATTGATTATTTTTAGAATCGTGGATTAAATAACGTTCAGCATGGTAGGTGATCTCCAGATTCGAGTCTTAAATATTGGTAACAGTTAAACAGTTGTTTAGAAATATTTACATATAATTTCTCAGAATACTTGTGGGACTAATATTCTTTTAAGTTTAACAACAAAATGGTTCAAGTATCAGTAAGAACAAATACATAAAATTTGACGATCCGACGAACAGCTAAGGGAGATCTCCTATTGTTATTCGCGAAGGCAGACGCTCAGGAGATGGAGCGCTATTGTAACGCCATCAAGAATAAGCTCCCAAGCGGGGCCACTGTACAATCTCGAATACCGCAAATCGAGATTGAAATTAAAGACCTGGACGAGATCAGTACCAAGGAAGACGTAGTAAACCTGCTCAAAGATAATATCGACGGCCTGGCAGTAACAGTTAAACAGTTGTTTAGAAATATTTACATATAATTTCTCAGAATACTTGTGGGACTAATATTCTTTTAAGTTTAACAACAAAATGGTTCAAGTATCAGTAAGAACAAATACATAAAATTTTCGAGACAATCCTAAACTAACAAACTATTTCATCCAATGTCTTTTTGTATTCTCTTAATAATCTTATAACTTTTGTCATTTTGTTGAATATAAATTAAGAGTTTGTATTTCTCGATATACAAATATTATTTTCATTTAGATAACCAGAAGATGATTAGTATTGACTCTAACAACATATACCAAAAATTGTATTCAATGAGAGTTCCGCTATGTAACAAATCAACAAACTGTCTTTAAGCAATATGTGTAGCATTGTTGTTCTGAATTTCGCAAGGGACAAACCATCTTAAAAGGAGAAGTGGGTGTAAGCTTTCTCCAAAATCTACTTATATGGAAATGAGATATATGCGAAAGTGAAATGCAAAATATATGCTATGGTATTCAATGAGACAACTTCGGTGAATTACCGTTGTTAAAGGAGTAAAATGTCTTCACGAAAAATCAATAACAGCATGAAATTGTGTGCGATTGCAACATTACCATCTGTTCAGTTCTAGTACGACTTACTAGTTTTGGGGTGGGGTTTTAAGATTGAGATAATATAGTTGCCTTGTGTGTGAAAATTGTAAAAGCGAAAATATATATATAGTTCATTTATATTATTTTATTAATTTCCCGTGTACTAAAACCCAAAACAATAATTTTTTTTTCATTCATCCGTATTCTCTTTGTCCGGAATAATGCAAGGAGTATTAAAGTAAATATTTAGTTTTTTCCTGCAAAAGTGTAAAAACCTTTCAAAAATACACAGTGCATAGATATCCTGTGTAAATAGGAATAAAAATTAAAATACCCTGAGATTGATAACAACAGCTGATAATAAACTTACTTTTTACATATATATATATATATATATATATATATATATATAAAACTCGACGTTTGGACTCCTGCTTTGGAGCCATTATCAAGAGACAAAAGATTCTGCTCTGCTTCTTTTATTTATAGTTAGCGGTGGGTTAGAGGGGGATGTCACGTGACGAAGGGGCTGTGATGTGAATGGTTGAGTGTTGGTGGGCGTGTCTGTTTTGTTTAATCTGCCGTCGGTTTAGACAGAGGGGTCCTTTCTCTATTTCTATAGCTTCGCGAATTGTAGATGCCCTAAGGGAGTTAAGAGATACGATAGTCCTACTGTCCTCGAAGTTGATAGAGTGTCCTGTTTGGATATGATGATGCGCGAGAGCTGAAGTCGGATCTTTTTTCGAACTGACAAAGAATGTTCATATACTCGATGGTTGACGCACCTATTTGTACGATCGATGTAGCTTTGTGGGCAATCGCGACATGGAATTCCGTAAACTCCTTGATCCTCGTTAGGTTAGGTTAGCTTAGAAATAGAGAAAAGATTCCTCTGTCTAAACCGACGTGATGACAGTTCTCGCCTTCCCACAGCATGGAACTCCGTAATTCCCACATTTAAAAAAGCAGACACGCCCACCAACACCCAACCAATCACAACACAGCCCCTTCATCAAGTGACATCTCTTTCTAACCCACCGCTAACTATAAATAAAAGAAGCAGAGCAGACTGAAATTCAGTTCAGTTACCGAGTGACTCTTGGGAAGTAGGTAGATTGAAGCCCCGAGTTCGATCTAGACTCTAAAACTATCTTTCACTTTTCTTGATAATGGCACCAAAGCAGGAGTCGAAACGTCGAGTATATAACAAATTCAGAACACACACACACACACACACCCTCACGGGGTGGTTGCTGGTCCACTACCGGGCGCCTCCCCAGGTGGCGGATAGGGGACGCTCTCCAGCAATGGGGAGTTCTGAGGATTTCTTCAGGGCGGACCAAAATCAGATAGGGGAAGGAACCCCGAAAATAAACCATTCATGGATATGGGTGATAAGGAGAACTTAATACCCCAGGTGGGTACCTCTGCAGAGGATAATCCCACCACCGGTTCCGATCGAGTGAAAGCCTCGGTGGCCGGTGCACGCTCCACGGATTCTGGGGGGAGCGAATTATCACTGGTTCCGTCACATAGTGACAACAAGAAGAAAGACACTATTAATGGTACAACATCGACCATTAAAACTAGAGCTGGCAGCAAGACACTATTCAGCCAAGTCCTCCAAAAGGCGGATAGTGGAGTTGACGTGCCCCAAAGGGCAACAAATGAGAGTGGCGCTCCAAACAAATTAGGAGCAAAGATCGATGAGCTCTTGAGGTTCATTGGGCCTAGGGACAATGTACATCATGAGATCAAGAAACTGGCAAACGCCATTAAGTCAGAATATGACAAATATCTGACCTCAACGAAACCTGCTACAACACAGACATCGCCAGTAAAGGTGTCAAACACTCAGACACAAGGTGAAAAGCAAAAGGAGGTCCCAAAAGCGGCTGCCTCAAAAGCAGCTAACTCAAAACCGGCTGCATCAACACCGGCGGCCCCAAAGCAGGCGGCTTCAATAAAAGTAGCCTCACTAGCGGCAGACTCCGTAGCAAGGACCTCGCCATCGAAGGCCTCGCCTTCAGTAGCCTCATCAAGTAAGGCACCACTACCAAAAACTCTTAAACCGGTGCTAGCTAGCAAGCTAAAGCCCGGTAAAGAAGGTTGCCAGAACATCGGGCAAACCACCCAGGCAACAACAATTAGGGTGGTCAATTCAGAAGCGGAGAGAAACAATGGATTAAAATCCAAGTTTAAACCGCAGACCAAGAACCAACCTTCAAACCAGTCTACTGACTGGCAAGTGGCAAAGAGGAAAAAGGCCCCGAGGACCAATAAGCAAAAACCAGCGCCACATTGTACGCTGCTTATAAAGAAAGGCGAGAAGAGCTCCCATGCAGATATCTTGCGAGGTATCAAGAATGATCCCACCTTGCAGGATATAGGCAAAAAAGTCAATAAGATCCGACGAACAGCTAAGGGAGATCTCCTATTGTTATTCGCGAAGGCAGACGCTCAGGAGATGGAGCGCTATTGTAACGCCATCAAGAATAAGCTCCCAAGCGGGGCCACTGTACAATCTCGAATACCGCAAATCGAGATTGAAATTAAAGACCTGGACGAGATCAGTACCAAGGAAGACGTAGTAAACCTGCTCAAAGATAATATCGACGGCCTGGCAGAGATCACTGAGGAGGCAGTGAAATCACTTCGACGGGCATATAGATCAACACAAACGGCAGTTGTTTGTCTCCCAGAAGTCCAGGCCAAGAAAGCCATCGCACTTGGAAAGCTGAAACTTGCGTGGGGCACAGTACGTGTTCGCCAGAGGATCAGCCTTCGACGGTGCTTCAAATGCTGGCACTTTGGGCACAACGCCCAGGCGTGCAGAGGCAAGACTGACCGAAGCAGTTGTTGTCACAGATGCGGAGGCGCTGGTCACAATGCAACTTCAACTTCAAAGAGCACATAATCGCGGCCGGCAAGAAAGCAGCTGGGGTACAGGGGGCATTATCTAGAATAATGCCGAATGTCGGAGGCCCTAGACAGATAAGAAGACAGCTACTGGCAACAGTAACTACTTCTGTTTTGTTGTACGGGGCACCGGTATGGGAGAAATCGCTCGAGCTACCATCGTACCGCCGGAAAATGAAATCAGTCCAGCGGCTCTCAGCGATTCGAGTGGCATCATCCTACCGCACTGTGTCTTACGAGGCGGTGAGTGTGATTGCCTCTACCCTACCAATCGACATCCTGACTGCAGAAAGGGGACGGCTTTATCGCAGAAAGTTAGAGAAAGACCAACCGACAGGAACAGCGATGAAAGAGCCATGAGTCTAAGGCAATGGCAGGAGAGGTGGGACAGCTCTACTAAAGGCCGGTGGACATATCGATTGATACCTAACATCAGTCGTTGGGTCAACCGCCAGCATGGGGAGGTTGGGTTCTACATTACTCAACTCCTGACTGGACATGGATGCTTTCGAGCATACCTGCACAGGTTCAGGAGGGCAAACTCCCCAAACTGCCCACACTGTACGGACGTGATAGAGGACGCGGAACACGTGTTCTTCTCCTGCCCCCGGTTTCAGGATCAACGTGCTGAAGTGGAGAGGATTCTGGAGACTAATATCGTTCCAGAACAAATAGTAGAAGCCATGCTGAAGGGCCCCCAAGCCTGGAACTTGGTATCAGATTACGCGGAGACTATCCTCAAAGAACTCCGCAATACGTTCGAGGAGTAGGCTTTAGAGGCTTTCAATGTAAGAGCAGTAAACATCTGCAATGAACCACCCTTGCGAAGTAGTATTGACTAAGAGTGCCACAGGGGACCATGGTTATAGGAGAAAGAGGTTAGGGTTTTAGCGGGTATACGGTATACTGGTTTCAATGCAACGATTACTCTTGTTTTGAAGTCATTGCACCGGGAGTCCCGCACGACGGCCAGCACGTGCTAGCTAAGTACGCAATGTATTTCCCCCCTCTTCGGATAAAAAAAAACACACACACACCCTGTCCTGGGTAAATGACACAACGGACAGAGCAGCGATATGGGCTTGCGGTAAACTTCCGTTCCAACAACTCCCAAATACCCCCGAACCATGGCTTGTGAGAGCCAAAGTGGGAGGGGTTCACTTCTATAGCTGCTATGCACCTCCTAGTGCACAGCTCGAGGAGTTCGAGTTATTCTTGGACACCTTGGCGGAGGATGTACGGAAGCGTGAATCGGTCGCCATCGCAGGAGATTTCAACGCCTGGGCAATTGACTGGGGATGTCGGGAAACGAGCGCGAGAGGACGAGCTCTCCTTGAGACCATGTCTTCGCTCAACCTGGTACTCCTCAACACAGGAGCCGTAAGCACATATCGCAAAGGCACAGCCAACTCCATTATCGATGTGACATTCGTTAGCAGCAACCTAATTAAAAGGGGCTGTGAGTGGCGGGTCGATGAGGAGTTTACTAATAGCGACCACCAAGCTATTATATGGGAAATCAACACCACTCCCAAACGAAGATTGTGTGTCAGTCGTGCGAGGCCACAGCCAGTCGGTTGGAACAAAAATGCTTTCGATGCTGATTCATTCGCCTTGGTTATGGAGCAGGAACCATTGTCAATAGCAACAAGCGCAGAAGCCACTGCCAAAGAGGTAATGACAAGCGTTGTCAAGTCCTGCGATGCTTCCATGCCAAGGAGACGGCAGAACAACAGCCGCCCACCAGTTTACTGGTGGAACGACACAATCTCACAACACCGACGAGAGTGTCTCAAAGCACGAAGGCTGCACCAACGAGCACGAAGACGCGACAGGGTCACAACAGAAGAACTAAGGCTCGACTATGAGATCAAAAGACAACAACTACGAAGAGCCATTCTCTCAAGCAAGAGATCCTACTGGAAGGAGTTGTGTGACGAAGTTAATCAAGATCCATGGGGAAAACCGTATAAAATCGTGATGCATAAAATTAAGGCCCCTCCCATGACATCAACGAACTGTCCCGAATCATTGCACCGCATTGTCACTCACTTGTTTCCTGCGAAGCCTGAGCTACCCGCTTATCCTTCGTGGCAGGTGAGGGACGAAGATATACCATCAGTGACTATGAATGAGCTGATGGGCGCGTGCAACCGGCTACAAAACGGTAAGGCTCCCGGTCCAGATGGCATACCTAACATCGCGCTAAAATGCGCCATAGCCAATAGGCCTGACATGTTTCTACACATGTATGAGACCTGCCTAAAGCAGGGGGTTTTCCCGACTAAGTGGAAAAAGCAGAGGCTTGTGCTCCTCCCTAAAGGGGGAAAGAAACCTCCCGACGAACCGTCATCATATCGTCCCCTCTGTATGTTGGACTCTGCGGGAAAACTCCTTGAAAGGATAATAGCAGATAGGCTGGAGCCCTACGTTGAACCGAAACTTTCCACCAACCAATTCGGGTTCAGAAAGGGGAGATCAACCATCGATGCCGTGACACTCGTTACCAACATCGCCAGAGAGGCTATCTCGGGAAAGAGATGGAGAAGAGGTGGAAAAAAGTACTGTCTAATAGCCACCCTGGATATCAAGAACGCCTTTAACTCGGCCCGCTGGGACCGCATTTTGGAGGCTCTTGCCAGGATGGAAGTTCCGCTGTACTTGCGGAGAATGGTTTCAGCCTATTTCAAGGACCGCATCTTGTTGTACCAAACTGAAAATGGGCAAGTAGACTATAAGATCACAGGAGGTGTACCTTAGGGCTCTATTCTTGGCCCCCTCTTATGGAACGTAATGTACAACGACCTGCTCCTGCTCGGTCTGCCTGAGGGCGTCAGGCTAGTGGCATTCGCCGATGATGTGGCATTGATCATAGTGCGCAAGCACATAGAGGAGATACAAACAACCTTCTCATTCGCTATAGCCACAATTCAGCATTGGATGCTCGCAGCGGACTTGAGTTTAGCAGAAAAAAAGACCGAAACACTTCTTGTTAACAGTCGAAAGGCAAGGGAAACCATCACCCTCAAAATAGGCGACTCCTACATACAGTCGCAGCCCTTCATCAGCTATTTGGGGGTGCTCCTGGACACACGGCTCAACTTCAAAGAGCACATAATCGCGGCCAGCAAGAAAGCAGCTGGGGTACAGGGGGCATTATCTAGAATAATGCCGAATGTCGGAGGCCCTAGACAGATAAGAAGACAGCTACTGGCAACAGTAACTACTTCTGTTTTGTTGTACGGGGCACCGGTATGGGAGAAATCGCTCGAGCTACCATCGTACCGCCGGAAAATGAAATCAGTCCAGCGGCTCTCAGCGATTCGAGTGGCATCATCCTACCGCACTGTGTCTTACGAGGCGGTGAGTGTGATTGCCTCTACCCTCCCAATCGACATCCTGGCTGCAGAAAGGGGACGGCTTTATCGCAGAAAGTTAGAGAAATACCAACCGACAGGAAACAGCGATGAAAGAGCCATGAGTCTAGGGCAATGGCAGGAGAGGTGGGACAGCTCTACTAAAGGAAGGTGGACATATCGATTGATACCTAACATCAGTCGTTGGGTCAACCGCCAGCATGGGGAGGTTGGGTTCTACATCACTCAACTCCTGACTGGACATGGATGCTTTCGAGCATACCTGCACAGGTTCAGGAGGGCAAACTCCCCAAACTGCCCACACTGTACGGACGTGATAGAGGACGCGGAACACGTGTTCTTCTCCTGCCCCCGGTTTCAGGATCAACGTGATGAAGTGGAGAGGATTCTGGAGACTAATATCGTTCCAGAACAATTAGTAGAAGCCATGCTGAAGGGCCCCCAAGCCTGGAACTTGGTATCAGATTACGCGGAGACTATCCTCAAAGAACTCCGCAATACGTTCGAGGAGTAGGCTTTAGAGGCTTTCAATGTAAGAGCACTAAACATCTGCAATGAACCACCCTTGCGAAGTAGTATTGACTAAGAGTGCCGCAGGGGACCATGGTTGTAGGAGAAAGAGGTTAGGGTTTTAGCGGGTATACGGTATACTGGTTTCAATGCAACGATATACTCTTGCTTTGAAGTCATTGCATCGGGAGTCCCGCACGACGGCCAGCACGTGCTAGCTAAGTACAGAATGTATTTCCCCCCTCTTCGGATAAAAAAAAAAACACACACACACACACACGTATATATATATATATATATATATATATATATATATATATACATACAATCATGTAGGCTGTTTTCACTAATACGTCGATAACACTTCATTTCAGAAAAATAGTACTGCGTCACTATTTTTTAAATTTATCACATCTTCAACACTTTACTAACGTTGCTTTCTATAACCCAGTAACAGAAACAGCTAGGCAAGTCGCGCTACCCTCCCCTGCATTTAATGGCTTGTAGAGTGTACAAAAACAACTTCCCCTTCGGGTTCCTTATTTAATTAATCAATGAACTCTATAAGAATCTCTCTGTGGCTACCACTGAAGAAGAAAATAACTAAAAATTTTCAGGATGGGGTTTAAAATAATAATAAAATTTCCTAACAATATTCAAAGTGTTGGGTGGGAAACTGGGTGTCACTTAAAACTTGTACACGAACTGGGTTAGCAAATTTCTATCGATACATATACTTCTATAATTTGGAGCAGCAAAATGATATATAAAGTGGTGCTTCAAGAAGAATCAAAGAAATTATGAAAATTCTGTCCAATACATAATGAAAATAATTTGCATCGCGTCTGATTTAAAGAACTTTTGGCTAGAAGTTTTTATAGCTCAGTTTGTGGTGCGATGTGAGTTTGCATAACAAAATAATACTTTTAACCAACTTAAAAAAAATGTCTCTATTCGTCGGAATATATGCTTTTTATGTGTGATCAGCGTTTACAATCTGTTCTGTTAAGGAGGATCAGGAAGTGGTTTCATACTTTTCAAGAACATAGCTTCTACCGCTTTTTAGATAATAGGCTAAAACATTTGAAGAAAAGGAGATGTCTGTTCGGAATATGGGGTGTAATAAATTGAAAATATATTGGAATTGAATCAAAATAAATGTCAGTTGATCAATTTCAAGATAGAAGTTCTCAATTGGTCCCTATATACCGTGTGACTTCATAAGTTGGGATCTACCGGAAAAATTTCCTAACAATAATACTTAGAGAAAAAGTTATTCTTCAAAAAACATTTGCATGATCTAAAACATATACTGTAATCAATATATGTAACTTTTTCACCTGTATACTAGGCCAATAAATGCATTTTTAAAAAACAAAAACCGAAAAAAGAGCTTAACCAAAAAAATATTATGATAATGCAACAGTTAAATACTTTTTCTGAAGTCGGGGCCAAGTTGATCAGCAAAGTTGAAAATTACAACTCATTAACGCACTTTCCTAATTATTTTCACTCCAGAAAAAGTATTTAACTGTCGCAGTAAAAAAATATTTTTTACTTTTTAGTTATGTTCCTTTTTTGAAGTCGGTTTTTAATTTTTTTAAAATGTATTTATTTTACAATTTTTAGGTGGACCACGGTATTGTAAAAGATTTGGAGATTTTTAGGTCTGATTATTGTCGGAAATTCTGGTTTAATTTCCAATACATTCATTTAATAGACTTTCCTCTGCGAAATTTTATAAAATTATTCATTATACAACTTTTAGTTATACAGTATAATTGGATGCTATGTTCATTTCATTCAAATCTATTTAATATACAAAAGTTGGGTAAAAAGTTTGTCCCGCGTTTCTAAAAAACATAAAGAAAATATAGATTCAGAAAAAATGAAAAAAAAGATTTATTATAAAATTTTGCGGAGGAGTGATTATTAAATGAAGGTAACTGATATTAAATCAAATCGTCTACAATACAATATGTCCCTAAGATGGGACATACAACAATAAACGAGATTGGCCCAAATAATAAACATTGTTTAAAAGTAAAATACCTTATTCTTGGAAATATATTTTATTAAGGGCTTTAATATTTTTTGAATATAGGCACTATCAAAGTATTAGAATAATCAACATTAAAATATGTAAAATAACAGACTAGAATCTAATAAGCTTACCCTAGTTTGTGAGCCCGTCAAGGAAGAAAATAGTACCCCAAAAAGTGTTATTGTATAGCATATTACTTGTGGTATAGAATTTATCATTATAAATTTCTGTCTTTCATCAGTCTACTATGTAAGCGACAGAAGGAAACAGATATGTATAAAAAAGTCACTATAATCCAGTGACTATTTACAAAATTATCAGCCGAAGATTAAAAAGAAATAATTATAAGGGCCATAATAGAAGACTAGAGTTTGGTTATTGAATTAAATACCTAGTAAAGACACTATATTTGTAATAAGGTATATGAAAGCTTAGTAATGAAAAAAAAGCATATGAAAAAAGCGATCCCACTTTGTTGTTTACTCATACAAAAAGCCAAACGTATCAATCTATCTGCTATACGTATTATACTTATTGACAATTTTTACTGATATATACTACAATCAGTTGGTATTTATAAGTTCTTTAAAGTTGGAAATTTATACCAGCAAAAGATATTTTAACAATATGTGCCTGTAATTAATTATCATGAAAGAGGTTTTTTTCTAATTCTGAAGCAATAAACTCCATAATTAGCTGAGAAAAATTAATTTAAATATAATGAATTTATATAACTTGTTCGAACAAAAACTTGCCATGAAAAAGATTCCCACATAATTCTGTATAAAATGTCGCAATTATACTTACAATATAGTTCTGGAATATACATATGTCGTTATCCAAGTGAATGTTGTTTATATAGTCGGCATTTCTTTTGCATAATGATATTGGGTATCCATCGCTAATTACCATTAAGTGTTATAAATTAGAGAAAAAAGGTAAAAGGTTGGTATATGGAAATTTCTGTAAGAAGAATGTAAAATTCTGTCACATGGCGGGAACTCCGTGAAATATATTTAATAAAAGTTTATGAACATATATGTTTTAGAATTCAAATAATGAATAGGTAGCGGTTTCAGTTCTAATTAAATGTTTTAAGAATATATGAAACTAATGAGTTTACAACAATACTATTCCTAGAAATGTTAGATAATTACTAAGTTTGCGGTTGAAACTCAAGATGCAAATAATACGGATTGGCGCCAATATAGACAAGCTAATGCTTTTTAATATTTTCCTCTCTGTAAATTGCTTGTACAAACCGTAAACAATGAATACTAAATTAATTTATGGCTTTAAATATATACTGAACATACTGCCTATAATTTAAGATTTCCAGACTCACATAAATTTTGTTTATACAATACCCATGTACTATTTCATATTGATTGAGTTCTAAATCATAAGACTAATCTACTTAGAACTACACATAGAACTATACATTTAGTTAAATTATCTTTGTAGTTTTAATTACAAAAACTAAAGTTCTCACGTTGTTTGATACCTAACTGATTACACTTAGTTCGTTTTTTCTGGGAACAGTTTTCATCTACTCATTACCATTAAATTTGTAATTCAGTGCAGAAAAGACAAATTTTCGGAGTAGCGACTAGCCCGATGATATCATTTACTTCTATTCTATAAATATTCTATTAATCTTTGAGCTGAATTGAGTTTCAAACGAGATTCGAAAATTACTGATTGTTGTCAGAAATAAAGAGTCAATCCTAGTTGTTCTAATTACTAAACATAACTTTTTTTTTAAAAGAAATGTCAAACTGGACTATTTGGTTAATTTAAAAATTTCAATTCACAAGATAGCTAGCTGGGTCAACTAAACCTTTACAATAACAGTTCGCTAGAAGCCTGCAATTTCAAAAGACTTATTCAAATAATAATCTAATTATTATTCAACTAACTTGCTACGTAACTAGTAAATAATTAAAAATTTTAAGATGAAAGTTATACAGTACCCTGGTTGAAAAAATAGAAACAGCCAGTCTTTATGCCGCGCTGTTTTTTACAACGTAAAAAAATTGAGAAATAGTAAAATAATTACTTAAAATAATCCTTATACTAAAAATGTGCACTGAATTCTGCAGATTCCAGAAAGTTATCTACAGGTTTAACATTAGTGGATATATTAGATAATGTTGACGAAATTTTTGTAATTTGGGATTATTGGTGATGAAGACTGCACTCATTTCTGATTACATCAATTGTCAAGAACCAACAATAACATTTACAATAGAGATGGCATAAACTTCCTTACTTTAAAGTATTTATAGATAGATCAAATAACACCGTAAGTACAAGAAAATTTATCAGAAACCTACGAAAGGCGTTGTAAAGTGCTTATATGAAAGAAAATATGCACCAAAATATTGAAGCATGAAGTCAACACCTTTAAAAAAATTAAATATCTAAGAGATTTTATAAATAAAACTATAACCGATTCAGGACAGAGGTCGCAACAATAAAACACAACAAACACCCAACACATCACTACCAACTATAAACATTAAACCGGCTGTCTTAAAAGAAACTAAACAATTAGGTTATAAGTATTAAAATTAATATAAAAACAGATTAAAAATGAACAACATACAAAGGTCTATGCTCACAAATAGGAACCCATTTAACGTAACTCAAAATTCCAAGAATTGTGTATATGGTGTACTTTGTGTTTGGGGGTGATACATATACCTGTGAAACTTCAAGACCATTAGACGTAAATTAAGTCAGAGAAAGATAAATGTAACATTTCCAGAAGACATGTGAACAAATCAAATTTGGTCAACCTTGAAATAATTAGCACAGGTTGGGAGTAGAGTGGGATAAAACAAAAATCTTGTTTAATAAACAAAATTTTAAAAAGGAAAAATTTATGAATGCATAGTAAAGAACGCGGAAATCGAGGCAATGTCAATAGAACGGCAATGGGGATGGAAAAACCTAGTGCTACAAGAACAAAGGTGAACCCTCAGTATTACCAACCAGTCAGATGGTCACTGTCAAAATGTTCTAACGAACAAATTTACATCAAAATTTAAGAAAAAACTTTCTAGAGTCGTTATCATTCACTGTGAACGATAACAACTCTAGATTTGGAGTTGAAACACAGTTAAGTATCGCATAAAATATATAATAAAAGATTATACAAGGAAAACTTTTTGATCTTACTGTAGACACCTTTCTATCAAAATATCTGTGAGAAAGAATTTCTGTAGAGACAACCAGTAATTCGGATAATTTTTCAAAATTGCCCTACTACCCTTTATTCCACGTTAAATTTCAAATATTTATCTGTTGCAGGAAACAATCATCCATAAATTACTTGAACATGTATGTATCTATTACAAATAAGAGGTGAGAGGAAAAAATCTCTACTGAACAATTAATGTAGAACTAACTGTGTCACTGATATAATCATCTGACATATTACTAGCCTTTCCAGACTCGACAGACTGCTGAACAATAGACGTATCTAGTTGGGAACAGTCATGATTTGAACTACTCAAAAAGAATGATATCGTGAAAAATTATTGATTTATTGACATCAAACAGATGATGATTCGATATTTAAACGTGAATTGAATAACAACAATATAGATTACAAGGTAAAACCTGATTTGGGAATCTCTGGTGATCATGTCCACCGAAAACTTCTAGTTCTTATTAAATTGGCGTTTAAATATCTAATTTCATTCGCACAACTGACATTCGAGTTAAAGCAGAAAACCAACGTCTACATTACCAGTTTACTGACCCTTACACATTTCAGCTTCTGAATAGAAGACATTTGACCTTTTTAGATTAGCCATTCTGCTGCAATTTAACAACCATTTATGGTAGACTGCAGATTTAAAATTTTTAGCTACTATTCAATTGATTTTACAAATCGTGACCGGTTCTGCGACTCCAAAGTAAACAACATTAGCCGATTTCCATTCATAATATTCCTTTTCGGAAAACATCTCTAATGGCTCGAATGCAACGCAACAAACAGATGCATTTACATGGGCGTATGTGCCTGTTAACGTAACGCTTAGGTGCGGTTCATATGTATATACCGTTTGTCTAATGCAACTACACGATTATATAGTTATATTCCAGTTTAACAGTTTTTTCTTCAGTCCATTTAATTTCAAGTCGGTATATTGTGTGGACTTTTATAGTGCAACGCACTAATAGGTTTTCATTGTAATTATGCGCCCGACAGGCGCACGTGTCACACATTCTGTCTGCAGGGAGTTGTTGTAAGCATTTAGGTTACACGAAACTTATGAAACTGTATACCTGTGCGTATCTAATTGGTGCTGCGGTTTTTTATTGGGTACGTGGGGGCAGTTATTGTTGTCACAAAACTGGATAATTGATATATGTTGCAGTCAATTTGAAATAACATTTTTATCGAAATGATGCATGTTTCTACACATTATTTATTACACAATTATTTACTTACTAAACGACTTCCAATAAGGAGGAGATTATCAATTCGTTTCGTTTTATGTATGCTCCGTGATTATACGTAAACGTCTAATGATTTAACCTCGATTGTATTAATTAAAATTTGTGCAAAAAGTTCCTTTATGCTGATGATCTGGCACTTGCGGTGCAAAAGAAGGATTTAGAGGAATGTAACGAACATTAAATTTGAAAATCCTACAGAATTACTTCACAGATCTCTTACTTTTGAGAAACTGCAAGGTCAATGTGCCTAAAAATTGAAGACATGTTACAACTTGATTTACAAACATACTGGGACACCTTGGGGGGCACAGTATGTTTACTACAGTATGGTATCGAAATTGTCACGTCCAAAAATAGATTCACAACTAAATGAAGCTATGAGAATAGTTTCAGGCTCAGTTAAGTCAACGCCTACTACGTGGCTGCTGATTTCATCAAATATCCCTCCCGCGGAGCTACGGAGGCTATCTGCTGCAAAACGAGAATGGGACAAAGCACATCAAATGAACCTTCCCATTGAGGCTGATCTTAATAACATTCCTCGAATGCGCCTGAAATCTAGACGCCCCATATGACTAGACAGAAACTTGCCGGAGCCACTGAACATTAATCTTAGATGGAAGTGACATATTGAGACTCAACAAGAAGTAGCCAAACTGAGTTCAGCAGCAGCTGAACCCTTCGAAAAGCCTTTGACAGGTTACGATCTTCCTAGGCACCTATGATGTCATCTGAACCGTTAAGGTGTGGTAACATAATGCATAAATGGAAAATAAAGCAAAGTTCGGCGTGCAGTTGCGGTGCCCAAAAACAAACTACGGATTCCATTCTGAACGATTGCCCCTCACGTTTTCTTGGAGGTTTAGAGGAACTGAACAAGCTTTCCCCAGCAGCAATACAGGGCTACAGGATCTATAAGTCATGGTGTGAACTACACCCACACTCATATCAGTTTTTGATGCTGTTATTGATAATGTCTGTTTTTATACATGTTTGACTTGTATACTTTTTTATGTATTGATTTTACTTGTTTGTGTTCTAACCTTTTTATATATCGATGTTGATAAATAAATTAAAATTAAATTTGTGAACATGCTTGGGACCTAGGCCATGAAATACATACAATTCGACAATAATACAATACCACATAAAGAAGAACACAACGCAAATCGAAAACTAAAAGTGCCTGCCTTAGTTTTGTTAAATGAGGGCGATTGTATTGCTTCTACTTCAGTAGAGTTCAGAGTTGTTGCCGATAATTAAGGATTTCATCTCCTTTTGAACAACCCTATATCGGGATAGTTCAAAGGTATTTCCTTATGGGATCACTGAATCAACACAAGTCTTTAATCGTATTTTGACGACTACACTTTCCGTAGGAGAGCCACATATGAATACAAATGTTTCAAGTTCTTACAATTTTTTCTTTTCCATTATGTATGAACTTTGGATTTTTTGTGCTAGCCTGTATAAATAAAATAAAACAACCACACATGTCCTTAGTTATCTTGTAAAATTGTCAAAACGGTAGCTTTCGAAGTCAGAATAAGACTGACATTTTGGATTATATATGCGACGTAGAAGTATAAAAACTATACAGGTTGGCTGAAAATGTATTTAAAACTAACCTCTTATTCGGTGGCACGTAGGTAATTCCATACAATAGAAGTTGGAGTATAAGTATGGTTATACACAGTGGTTAATAATAGTTTGAAAAAATATTTTGGATAGCTATGGTACATATAGAATGAAATGCAGGTTAAAGTGGAAATATACTTTTAAAGGGGGAGATGAAAATATTAAAAAGAAATGATTTGTATTGTAGCAGACAAATATTAGAAAAAACCGTTAAAATTGGTTGGTCCATAAGCAGTTACACGTACACTGAGTCTGAAATATCTAAAGATATATACCAAATGTCCGAGATTATTTAAATGTTAATTTACCAGTGAAACTTGGTAATGACCCAGGCAGTGAAAAATTTTCGTTTAAAATATTAGTGACATGCATGCTTGGGCCAAAATGATTATAAAGTTAATGTTAGAAACAGTTGTGTTATTCCATAATTCAGCGGGTTTAAAAAACAACGCTGTGCTGAAGATTTGTTTCCAAACAAATATGAAAAAAATGTTACGTATTCCATGTATTAGAGTTTCGTTTCCATCCAACGTTCCCAAAAAAAAATAAAAGTATTTATATTACGTGAGTTAGGGAGACAACTAAGAGGACCTCCATGTTCAATTCTAGTAGAATCTTATGATTCATTGAAATAAGATTGAACTTTAAGTGCAAAATGTGGCGGTGACCCATCGTATTAGAACTACATGAGATCTCTTATATGAAAAGGGATCAATTAATGATAAAAGTTAAACAGCATTCATAGTAAAGTATGTCAGGAAAATAAGTGGTGCAATTATTTCGTTATCAATAATACCAGCACATATACTGATGGAAAATTCCTATTGTGAGCTTGCTACTCTTAAAACACCATTGTCAAAAATTCTTTTGGAGGAAAAAAATCCTAGGCAACAATTCTTGAACATTTAAACTGGTAATTGCTGCACATGTAGAATCCTTAAAACAAAGGACACTGAAACTCAACTAATTTGAACATATTCTACTTCGAATTGGGTTCGTACTTGAACAGTATGCTGGTATATTTTGTGCGCAGAATCAAATTTGGCTGGTTCTAGAGAACCAATTTGCGTAAACGTCGAATTATATAATAAAAAATGTCTTAACGAAGAATATTTGTTACACATAAATTTCGATGATAAATTCTTTCTACATGTTGGTCAATATATCAAAGTACCATTTGATCAGAATCTGTCAATCTTTAATTTATTCCAAAGCCTACTTGTTTCTTTCGCATACTACACAAATGTACATAAATATGCGTTCAATTTTCAATAATATTGTTTCGACTTTTGAGTCCAAAAAAAGTAAGATACGTGAACAATTCACATTATTTTTTAACACCAAAACAGGTTTATCCAAACAAAGTTAACTTTATATCAATGAAATATTTAATTTAGGTGCTTCTAACACAGTCTGTAATACAAAGAATTGCGCAGTTCATGTGGAAGTTATAATTCGTACACTTATGAATTTTTCGCATTTCCTTTGGAACGCATTGCGCGTTACACCTCACTCTCCGAACGTGCAAATATGTGCCTGATAATCACCTAGAACTTAGTTAAACGTTTCAGTGCACGATACCTCCTCCAAAAAATAAAACATCATCTCATAGAGGCAGATTCTATTTCACGCCCCGGATATTTTCTTCTACACGAACTTATTTTTATCTACTGATCTACTCCGTACAACTTACGATAAAGATGGAAACAGAAAGCACCTTGCCATAATAAGAATCACGATCTCAGCGGGCGGCGGCGTTCGACGAACTTCTTTCTATTCTTCATCGTCTAGATTGGCATTTTGTCATTCGGACGCGGTTTACGGTCGATCTAGCACTCACGCAGCCTATTAAGCGACCATCAAGAGCAGAAGGACAGCGCTAAAAAGGTTACGTTATGGAGAAGGCATGTAATATTGTAATATACATTGGTCTAGGTTATAAATATTACAAGAAGTAACCTTTACAGTAACTTTTCAGATGTTAAAGTTTTATCTGTAAGTAATGTTGTAATCATCTTATCTAAGAACTAATAGAGTAATTTCTTATGGACTTAATGGTATAGTTGGCGCTACATTTGTTTCACACATTCTGTCAGAAATTGTGGTTTGCTAGCTACGTAAAGCAAAGATGCTGATTGCAAAAATCCTGTCATGAAATATATGGTTAACTGTCAAATTAAAACATGTAAGATTTTAGTTATTTGTTGATTTACTATTTAAATTGAAAAATAAAACGGTTCTACCTTACCCGTAAATTTTTGAATTAGTATTTATATATTTGAATCACATTTTCAGATATTTAAGACCTGTATGTCAAACTGCAAATTGAATTCCGGCTAAAATGGAAAGGGTTAATTTTCGGTGTGACGCAGAAGACGTATTATACGAGGGCTGCCTTTTATATTTCGGGATTGGACAACCCTAGTGTTGGATTCTGACAACTGACCGCTCTATCGTAAAGTTTGACATTTTTGAGGTTATACGTACACAGAACGTTTTGACATACGAGCGCTATGTGTTGTTTACAGTAACTTAAAGGATTCATCTCGGCCAAAAAATGGAATTAAATCGTGAATATTTTCGTGCGATTATTTTATACAATTTTCGACGTGGATTAAGTTAATTTTTGGCGATGAAACTCCATCAAGGACCACTGTTTATCGATGGTATGGTGAATTCAATCGAGGTCGTAGTTCACTCCAAGACGAATTTCGTAAAGGTCGTCCAAAAACAGTTGTTGTTCCGGAAACCATTGATGCTGTGCGCGAACTGATATTGCAAGATCGTCATGTGACCTATCGTGAGATTGAGTCAACCTTACACATTAGTGGGACCAGCATACATTCAGTATCCCACACAATTTGTCAATCGTTCAAAAAAGGCTCGTGTCGATTGGTCGAAAGAAAAGCTCAAAAAATACGATCGCGGTGCTTCAAAACACGTTTATGACATAGTGACATAGGTGACATAGGTGATGAATCGTGGATTTCAAGATGAGCCGAATCCAACAAAAGTTGTTCGCGCACGAAGCACTTCCAAGCAAATGATCGCCTGTTTTGTCGAAAAAACTGGACATGTCGCAACCGTACCACTAGAACAACGCAGAACAGTCAAGTCTGAGTGGTACACAATCATTTGTTTGCCAGTTGTCTTCCAAGAAATGAGGAAAACCAACTGCCGAAGATGATGGATGACTCTTCACCACGACAATGCGAGCTCTCACACATTGGCTCAAACAACTGCATTTTTGACCACTCAAAACATCGATTTGATGAGTCATCCCCCGTATAGTCCTGACTTGTCACCAAATGACTTCTTTTTATTCCCGTACGTAAAAAACAAACTGAGAGGTCAACGTTTTTCGACACCTGAAGAAGCGGTTGCTACGTTTAGAATGCATGTTTTGGAGATACCTCAATCAGAGTGGAAAAAGTGCTTCGACAATTGGTTCAAACGCATGCAAAAGTGTATAGATCTTCATGGGAAATATTTTGAAAAACAATAAAGCGATTTTTGATGATTAATATTTGTTTTTGTTCTCTAATCCCGAAATATAAAAGGCAGGCCTCGTATGTACTACAAATTGTCGATGGTTAGCTCGGGCTCTAAGCGACCGAAGTTGTTTGGCGTGACCTCGATCATGGGGTAGCATGTGTTTATACAGTGATGGGCAAATGTGTGGAACCAAGTAAATATCTCTGGAATTATTAGAGATATCAAAATGTAATTTGGAAAGTGGATACTGCAGTAGATTGCCTATTTGTTTCCATTTTAAATTTCCTGTTTTACCGGAAGTAATGTCGATTTTAAAATTTGCAATGAAACACCCTGTATAGTATTTTAGTTTCTGATGAAACATTATATTGCGAATACAAAAATATCGGGTTTGATATTGTTTACTTCAATACCTACCGAGATATTAACAGAAAAGTAACTAAGGAAAGGAAAAATTCGATGGTACCTAAACTCGGTTCAGATTTCATTTACGCCCGATATAAACAAACCGCTCGTTAAGGATTTGTATTTCTATTGGCCAGTCGGTGGCATTATACCGTCACAGCCACAGCACTGCTTGTTCCATAGTCGAATACACGTGCGTTTGTTTAAATCAGGCGCAAATTATATCTGAATAAAGTTTAGTAGTTCAAGAAATTCATTGCAGAAGTGACAGTAGTTGTCAACATAAGTTATTAGTTTTTTTTTATTTGAACATAAAAAGATTGTATTGTTTTAATTTCATTGTAAAATGGCCGAATTAAGTGAAAGAGAAAGAATAGAAATATTAATGATGATTGGGTATGGGGAGAGGAAAAGGACGCATCAAGAAGTTTGTGACCTTTCTAACATTGTTCATCCGAATACACAAATATCCCGTTCAGTAGTGACGAAAACGTTGCGAAGGTACGACACAAGTGGAACAGTTAGCAATTTACCAAAAAGTGGACGGTTAAAAAGTGCAAGTAATGAAGGTGTAACTCAAAATGTTGCTATATCTTTGGAAGAAAATCCTCACTTATACCACTACCTCGCCAATATGCATGGAATTAGCCGTCGTTCAGTAGGAAGTATATTAAGGCGAGAAAAATATCATCCATACAAAATTCGCCTCGTTCAAGAACTCTCCGAAGACGATTTCGACAGACGTTTGCAATTTTGTGAAACGATGATGGATATTTGTAACCGTGATAATAATTTTATAAGAAATGCGGTGTTTTCAGACGAGGCTACATTTTGTTTAAATGGTACGGTTAATCGACATAACTGCCGCTACTGGTCGCAAAGTAATCCTAATTGGGTACAAGAGGCTCAAACACAACATCCCCAAAAATTGAACGTTTGGGCCGGCATTTATAACAACAGAATCGTGGGACCCTTCTTCCTACAAGAAACTTTAAACGGAGATAGGTATTTACAGCTCTTGGAGACACAAGTTCGGCATTGGAGGTAAATGGACAATTACCAAATAATTTCTGGTTTCAGCAGGATGGAGCACCACCCCATTACGCTCGCATTGTTGAAAGAAGGGATACTTATGAATTGTCTGCACGAAGTCCCGACCTTAATCCACTAGACTATTTTCTGTGGGGTTACTTAAAGTCTAAGGTTTATGTTGCGAGACCAAATAATTTGCAAGAATTAGCTGCAAGAATAACTCAAGACATCCAGAGAATTACACCAGAAGTAATAGTTAATGTTACTAGAGAATTTAAAAACCGACTTGCTTATTGTCAAGAAGTAACCGGTGCTCAGTTTGAACATCTAATACATTAAGTTTAGTTAAGTTTCAATGTTTTGAAAATAACTTAGATTTAGTTAATAATTATGATTATGTATTTCTTTAATGGATATTAGATGTTTCCTTTCCTTAATTACTTTTCTGTTAATATCTCGGTAGGTATTGAAGTAAACAATATCAAACTTGCTATTTTTGTATTCGCAATAAAATGTTTCATCAGAAACTAAAATACTATACAGGGTGTCTCATTGCAAATTTTAATATCCTGTTTTACCGGAAGTTCAAAATTGTAAAAAAAATTGGAAACAAATAGTCAATCTACTGCAGTATCCACCTTCCAAATTTCATTTTGATATATCTAATAATTCCAGAGATATTTGCTTGGTTCCACAAATTTGCCCATCACTGTATATCCATGAAGTATAGATGGTATCCCTTTCACCGGGATTCTGGGTAAATCGTGATATTTACTTCGCGCATCAATTAGAATAACATTATTAATGTCGTGTTATCGATTGTACTTACTTTTTGCTAGTGCTAGGATTAATTGATCGTTCTTATTAGCCAATGTTTGCATAATTTGAGACTTTGGTGAGTGCAGTCGATTTTGTGCCACTGATGATGGTAAAACCAAATAACTAGCCTACAGCTAACCTTCTCGATTTTTCCAGTAAACTGTTGTATAGTCCGTGTCAGATCTCAGCAATATGACGAATTTTCTCGAACCGTCAATTATTGTTTCATGAATAGAGGACAGCATCAATTCGTTTCTGTAAAGATGACAGACAGTGTCTTTCCTGGGTAGCAATCATAACATTTCCTGATAATATACAGTTTTTTGGCTTTTTTCGAAAAGTTTTTGCAACAATCTTTTATATTTAGACGAAAATGTAATGGAATCTTGGAAGTAAATCTTAAGCTATTTCTAATTGTAGCTGCGAAAGGAAATTTGGTTTGTATATGTAGTTTAGATGAAAATACTATAGTTTTGTATTACGAAGCTCATAATCGACTAATCCAAAGTTTTTATTAAAGCGATAACCCACGCATCCATCAATTTTTTTATTGATCTATATAAAAAACGGTTTCTCCTGGAACATATAACGGGTGACCGATTTTAAATGAAGCATCCAAATATTTTGAAAAATGCACACCGGAAAAAAAATAAATGTTCATATAAAGGTTTTAGAGAACAGAGGGGGGAGGGCACCTGATGGTGACTAACATTGATCTGGAGCTCAAGGTCAATTTCAAGTCGAGGTAGAATCGATTCTTTCAAAACACGAACCCACATTTTTGACTAAAGGAATGAAAAGAGAGATAAATGTTGACCTTGATCATTTCCGCCCCGATTTAAATAACGATGCCAAATATTTTGGAAAATACTACAGTTTTAGGGGACACGGGGCAGCAGATGGTGAACTTGACCTTTGCCTGGGGGGTCTGACCTCATTGAAAAAATAGAAGCCTACTTCGGGACCCTCCTTAATAGACTACAATTCAAATTCAGTTAAGTCGTTTTCGATTAATCGGTCAACAGACATAACAATGTTCTCTTAGGCAAGCCGCACATCAAAGAAACATGAAACGTAAAACATGAAACTTGAAACACGTTTTACGAAAATAGAATACGGTATAACAAATAGCAGTGCGCACACCAATGAAACGAGTGTGTGTCATTCTCATAATACGTTTTTATGGCTTGCATTCGTATTGAGGCAAGTTTCATGAAATAGATCATGTTCCATTTTTGTTTCAGTTTCACTGTTTGAAAACAAATTTAGAGCGATGTTCGTTTAATTCCTTTACAACCAAGTAGGTACTTTTCTTTAAGATTAATATCGTTTTTGGTTTTTGGACATTAATAAAGGAGTTAAAATCCTTGGTAGTTGACCAACTTTTTAAAGAAAAGATTTGAATGTTAAAATCTAAAAGAAAGGATCCACTAAATTAAATTCTATAACCTAAAATTTTAAAAAGTAGGATGGGAACTCTTTTGTTCGAAATCTAATTAAATCCTTATATTCCCAGTTATTTAACATATCTTGTTACCAAATTTTGGAACAGAATATTATACAATAACTGAGTAGTTAATAATTATATACAGAATGATTAATACAAATTTTAAGGCTTTCTATATTGATGTTGTGAATTGTCAATGTCAAATACTTATTTTATTCGTTTTAAATGAACAAATAATTTTTAAATTTCAATATCTAATGAAATAAGAAGGAAGATATAATTAGAAAGAGTTATAATGGTATAATTGTTTGAATCCTTGTATAAAATGAATTAAATTTGACATGATTGTTTAGTTCCATTGCAACAAAATAGGTAAATATGTTTTAAGATTTGTGTACTGTTTCTTGTCTTTGGTATCTAGTAGTTAGTTAGCATGTCACAGTACAGGAGACAATATGTCCCTTCCAATGGAAATCTTTTTTGGCCCGCTAGGTTTTTGGACTTGATTCCCTTTGGTTATTTCTTGTAGGCAAAATGTATAAGTCCAGACGTCATTTCAAAATGTTAAAATGTCTAAAATAAATACGTTTAGACATGTTTCTATAGCAAAACAGAACAAAACCTGTTTTTTCCCGGTAGATTGGTACAATTACATATTTGTTTTTAATTCTATTCTCAATAATATTTTCGATTTATTCAAATAAAAAGGTACTCTTGAGTTGAGCAAAATGCATATTTTTTGACCACCCTCGTATACGGATTAAAAAAATTAATATTTAAAGATGTTTTAGGATTCAGACCATGCATTACTTTTTAAGAGGTACGTACAACTAAAATTAATAATAAAAAGTTTCCCAATTGTAGAGGACTTAAGAGGATTCAGTGTATATGCAAACGCATAATAGAGAATACTTTCTTTTAAGAAGTCGGTTAAAAATATGTAACACTAAAAAAGAAAAAATATTGTCATTCCTTAAAAAAAAGTTTTATAATAAGGAATTATTAAGTTTGTTTTGGAAAAAGTCGATATTCTATGACCCATGATTTTGACAATATTTCAAAAAACCTAGTTTTGGTTCTTACTGTTTAAATTAAGTAAGGAAGCGGATTTATTTACTAACTATTAGAACATCTCATTGTTTACATCTTCTTTTACTTTAACACTAATTGAAAAATGATTTCCGTATTTGTGGTAATGTTCCTCGATGGGGGGTCTATGCCTAATGACTTATGAAGAATCTCCTCGCAAATACGGCACCTCTTTAAGTGCGAAAACTACATGTTTAAGAAACATCGTGAGTTAAATGCACACCTCCTGTAATGTGTAAATCTATAATTTATCATCTTAATTAACGTATTCCCAAGAAATAGAGATGTATGCACGATAAAGTACCTACTTGGGCACTAATTAAAAATAAATTTACGAGGTTTATTCCCCGTTGGTAACAAATGAAGCACTGCAGCATAAATTCGAAATAAATGATCGTTATTTGGCTACTTGCCTGGCTCTAACGTAAAACGATTCGTTAACGGGCTGTTAAAATATGAAAAGATGTTTAGAAAAGCCGACCGAAAGACGAATGGTAGCGGAATCTGCGATACCGTTACTGTGCACGGCAACTGCATTGCCGTAGTAATTTTCCTTCTGAACAATGCACACCCTGTGCAGTCATCCCATTCTGTTACCGTCAATTTACTTTAAAAAGTTTAGTGTATTCCTAGAGTGGCATGCATTATCTGATTAGCTTCGTCAATGATATCCTTACAGGCATTAATTCAAGCTCCAAGTCTGTCATAAACATAATAACATAAACTAATCTCTAATGCCAGTTAATTAATAAGTACCTACGAGACATTAGGTATTAGTTTTTAAAAAGAAGTTTTTTTACCTGACCCCACCGGGTTGATCCACTCTCCGGTATCCAGAGTTTGTAAGTAAGATAACAATGTATTGTTATTGAGGTTGTCTAACGGTGGAGCCTTAATGTAGTCATAAAATCTCAATGAAACAACGTAATCAGAGTGAGTTTGGACTTGTTTACTTTTTCTTGAAAAGCTGTTTGTTGGTAGGTAGTATCAAGGGTTTGAAACCGGAACAACAAGTAAGGCATAGAGCTAAACAATAAACAAAAATATTTTTTTATTAATCGACATCCAAATAGAACTAAATATTGAAAATATTTACAAATTAATACACTAGGCATTAAATAGTACATTCACTGTTGCTGGGTACCTACACGCAAAGTAAAAAAATGTGGTCATTCTGTACAAATAAATAACCCAAGTATCTGTAAATTTTTGTAGTCGATGACAAGCAAACCTAAAGTGCTGCATAGCTTACTCATCTACTACTTTGATTGTTAATTTTTTTTACTTTATGTATCGGAACCTAACAATAGTGAATTTGCTATTTATTGTCTAGCGTTATGTATTTTTAATTATTTTCGCATTTTTAGTTCCATTTCGAAGTTGATTAATATTTGTTTTAATTTTTTTTATTTTAAACTTTTAAGCTCTTCAAAATTTTTTATTTTTTTAAATATTTTCTTTTCAGTTATTTAGTTCTATTTTGTAGACGGGTATTTTTGTTCTCTATTTTATATGTATACACAAGGACCAGGTAACACCGAAAGCCCCAACATTACAGAACGATACATAATCGTTTAAATTGATAAGTAAATATGTTTAATTAAATAAATTGTTATTACGATTGCTTTAATTACTTTATAGTTTTGTTGGCTATAGAACTTCTAAAATTAATTTTCTGCGGATGCAAAAAAAACTGTGTAGCGATATGTGGATGTCGAAAAGCAGCCTGAAATGTTCTGCAGTGTGCCTCCATTGTTCTGGGGGGGGGGCTTGCGGCAACATAATGGAGCTCTCGAAATTAATTGAAGAAAACGATTTTGAAGATGAACCACCGACAATAAGGCCACGTCCTTCTCCGGTTCTCCCTCAAGCATTTAATGTAGAAAGCCAATTAGATGCAGAGCCGGAGCATGGTCCGTCAAAAGGACGGAGGAGAGAGTATTTTTGATTTAGAAAATCACCATGTTGATCATGCAAACTGGGGACGTCAGATAAAAAAAACGCACCTCCAGACTCTACCTCATAGTTGGTGCGGAAAAGAGTCGATAATTGATTAATAACAACATTGCATTATCAATAATTAAAAAGCGTATCATAAAAAAATGAAAATGATAATAAAAATGATGGCAAATCATTCATATTAATGTATAATTATGAATGCTGTATTCGTAAAACCTTAACTAAAGAATAAATTTAAAAAGTTTATAATGCAAATTATTCTTTAAAACACCATGTATAAAAATGATCTGAAATTGTTAGAAAAAAAGTTGTATCAACAAATACATTTTTTTTCTCAAATTTTCATTGATTTTCGTTTATAATTTTTTTATTAATGGTTCTAAGACTAAAAGTTACTTGACAAAAGTTGTAGATAATTTTGTTTGCAACAACAAAAATTTTTTTTTTTTGAGAAACCTACTTTGTCAGATAAACCATAACCATTTGAACCCCTTTTTCCATGCAGTGGGACCAAGGTTTGCAACCCCAAAAACTTGGATTTAAGTTTACACTAACCCTCCCTTGATATCTAAAAAATAAAATTGCGTCCTCTGACAAATGCCCAAATATTACTTTTCAACTGAATAATGCTAAACACAATGTGTATAAGCGCACCGAATAGCAGTTTAGAGCAGTTTAGCATGTGTTGTCACATTTTCTGTTACATGTAAATCGATATTAATATGTAGACAAACAAAATGGGCTTGGTACTCGTTGATTTAAATCCGAGAATATGTTCAATTAAATTAACTATACCATATTACCTATACGCTTGCGAGGTACACCGAAAATTTTTCGCGAATAAGGCTTTTAGTGACTATAGTCCCACACTATTAGGTTGGAATTAAAATATTAATGAAAAAATGTCAGTTATGTCATTCCGATGGTGTTTCTGAAGGAATATTGGATTTTTTGACGATTTTCTAAAATACTGCATATTACAAAACATAGAGGTCAGTAAAGTTAGCACCGCCATTTTACAGAAACTCAAATTAAAACATATGGGAATTACGAGCTATTTATCTTGATTTACCTAAATTGATTTTTGAGCTCAATATTTACTATGGAAAAAGTGCAAAAAACTATTGGCGGTGCTAACTTTACGTAAAGTTAGCACCGCCATCTCAGAAAAACAAACAAAAAAATTTTGTGAGGCGTCTCAAATTAGGAGCTATTTACGAGCTTTTAATTGACGTATTGAACGTCAACCCCTAAATTTGTCTAAGGGGTAAAAACCACCCCGAAAAAATTTTGAATTTTAATTTTAAATTTAAAATCTATTAAAATTATCTACGATTTACGAGCTCTTTCCTGGTGTAATGCACATAAACATCTATAAAATGTCTAAGTGAAAACATACCCCCAAAGTATGCAGTTTTTTCGAATGCCTTATGATTATTAAATTAGAAGTAGAATACCAGCATGATCCTACGATTTACGAGCTTTCCAACGTCTTATATTACACGACAACATTCAGTATTACTCCTTGTGAAGGGGTGCTAAACCACCCCCCATAAATTATGCAGTTCCTTTTTAAATTTTATGATTTATCGCCCTGTTAAAAATACCAGCATGATCTACGATTTACGAGCTTTCCAACTTATATTACACGACAACATTCAAATTACTGGAAGGGGTGCATAACCACCCCAAATTATGCAGTTTTTTCAAATTTTATTATTTATAAATTTAAAAAAACTACCAGCATGATCTACGATTTACGAGCTTTCCAACCTGTATATTACACGACAACATTTGCAAATTACTGGAAGGGGTGCAAACACAATTATGCAGTTTTTTAATCAAATTTTATGATTTATAATTTAAAAAAACAGCATGATCTACGATTTACGAGCTTTCCAACGGTATATTACACGACACATTCAAATTACTGGAACGGGTGCAAACCACCACCCATATTGTGCGGTTTTTTTCAAATTATAATAAGATTGTAAGTTCCTACAAGAACTTGAGGAAACTATAATTTTTCTAGTGCTGGATTAACGTCACAAAATATTGTTTCTCAATTAATTCATTCATTATGCTGGTTTGTACACCAGTAATGTAGTTTGCAACCAATAAGGATACTCAGTAATCGCAAAAAGAACGTTATTTTTGGCCTATTAAAGAATTTGCATTTAAATAGGTATTTGCCTGATGAAACATTCGAAAAAGCCTTCTTGCCGCTGTTTGTACCTTTTCTGTAGCATTGAAAAAATAAATTAAGGAATACACTGATTATGTGAATACTATGAAAACAGTTCTCTGATAATTGTTATCTACCTATATGCTTGATTGGTGCCACTGGTTCATAGTGGAGGCAATATATTTTATTAAAGCAGTAAAAAATTCGTAATGTGGTATTTTCTATTGCAGGGGTTACTTAAACTTCCAGCGCCTAAGTAATATACGCCACTCTGTATCATAGGTTGGACGTTAAACTCATAGTTATGAGGAAATATACTGTCATATGTCATTAATCGCTATGAAATTTTTGATAAGAAAATTTCTGAAATTCAAGTACGTTGAATTTTCTCAATAAGTAGTAGTTACTTAATTTTATTATCAGATTAAACATTTTAACAAAAAAATCTATACATTAAACCAGTAATTTCATAATGGAGTCATCGGAAATTTTATGAGTATTAGTTACAGGGGAATATTGGTCGACCATGCACGACATTTGTTTAATTCATTCAAGTACCTTTGATCTCTTATGTCTTCCTATTTGTATTTTTGGTTTGCTATGAATAATTTGATTATTGTGGGTACAAAAATAATAGTTGAAGTAATAAGAACGAAATACATTGCCCTCTCAGGATATCAAACTCCTGTTTTATATTTCTTGTATAGACATAGATTCAGCCCATATTTTCAAATGGTAAAGGTTAGACAAAAATAATAATATTATTTGACTTATATTTTCTGAAGGTTGGTTGAAAAATGCCGACTGGAATTAATCTGTGCATTTCGTAATACATAAAAATTGCTATTTCTATTTGAAATAACTGTTTTAATATGTTAATTAGAAACAAAAAACTTTGAGGTAATTATAACTTTAAGCCAGATTTTGGAAGTCGGTTGAATACAAAACCAGAAGAAACGGTGAAGATGATAGATAATACTTAATTAAAATCATTTCATAATACAATTATTTATCCGAAAAATGACTACCAACAGTAGTCGTTTTTTAACATATTGTTGGAATGCTTATTGGTAGATAATCACCTTACACCACTGTAAAATCTAGAAAACTAAAGGAATAAATTTATCCAAAAGTTTATAATGAAAATTAGTCTTTAGGTAGTTACACCATGGTGATAAAAATGTATCTGAAATTGTTAAGAGTTGTATCTAAATATTTTTGTTTAGTTTTCCTACAAATTTGGAAAAAATTGCATTTTGATTTGCATTCGTTTATAATTTGAAAGTAATTGTTATTATCCTTGAAGAGCTTCTAAATCGTAGATTAAGTTACTTGACAAAATTGTAGATAATTTTGTTTGCATCCTTTCCAAAAATTTTAATGTATTTTTAAAGCTTTCGTAGATCATGTTGATATTGAGAAACCTACTTTATAAACCATAAAAACCTGCATTTGGAACCCCTTCCAGTAATTTGATGTAGTCGTGTAATATACCGTTGGAAAGCTCGTTCGTGATCATGCTGGTACAAAATTTAGAAATCAAAAACTGCATAATTGGATCACCCCTAGTAGTTTACATTAAATATACCGTTGGAAAGCTCGTAAATCCTGCTGGTATTTTTGAAAATTTAGGAAAAATAAAATTGCGTTCTCTGAAAAAACTGCATACACCCCTTCCAAATTTGAGTTGTTCAACTGAATAATGCTAAACACAATGTGTATAAGCCCACCTAATAGCAATATACCGCTCGTAAATCGTAGCAGTGGTTTTTTCAAAATTAGCATCTGTTGTCACATTTTCTGTTTTTACATGTAAATCGATAATTAATATATAAACAAACAAAATGGGGGTTGGTTTTACTCCCTTAGATTTAGGGGTCCGACGTTCAATACGTTCAATTAAAAGCTCGTAACTATAGCTCCTAATACGCTTGCGATGTACACCGAAAATTTTCGGATGTGCTAACTTTCAGTTACAGTCCCCACTATTAGGTTTTTGAAGGAGCTCAAAAATCAATTTAGGTATTTTTCTCGTAATTCCCATATGTTCTGTAAAATACTGCTATTTACAAAAACATAGAGAGCACCTGGGGCCTGTTTCATAATCAACTTGTAGTTTTGTAACTTGTAGAATTAGCAACATCAAAATTATTCTACAAGTCACTTGTAAAATCCAAAATATTAATATTCGAAATATGCAGGAGAACAGGAGCAACAATTGGCGAATATGTCAAATTTGCCCCGACAATTCAAGGAAGTAAATGTCAACCCAAGGTTGATAAAAATTAAGTAACACTTCAATTTAGAAATATTATAACAGGTAAATACTTATTAATTTAATTGTCAATATAATTATCAAAGAATATATGTCGGATAAAACCTAACCAACCGTTACTTGGTACCATCCATCTCCTAACTGGTAGAATATATAGGAATATTAACAAGGTAGGCCTTCCCAGTTTAATTTCTCTACTACTACTTGACGTAAAAAGTTTTCAGTATGAAACTGAAACTACAAGTGCAAGTATTTTGTAACTTGTCATCTGTATTTTTTTACTAATAATATTAGTGTGATGATTATGAAACAGGCCCCTGGGGATTTTTCTGAAGACAATGCAATTTAAAAAAACTATAGAAATCAGTAAGGGGTTTGGAGAAACCAATATAATAGGTATATTGGTCAATCTCAAATTTCATCCTTTTACGAATACCGTTATACTGTATAAACCAAAAAATAAATATTCAAATCGGTTCACAAGTGGAGAAGAAATTAGGAGCATCCATCCAAACAAAATTGTCATTGAATTGATAACCTCCTCCTTTTTGAAGTTGGTTAAAAATTAGATCTCCATAGACCCGTTTGTGGTGTGCTTTACCTACATGTATTTTACATGACTAGTTAATTCACTCCGGTTACGGACACGTTAGGCAAAATCTTTTCACAATATATTTTTTGTTTAACAACAAAGAACTTTTTTTAGATTTTTAGGTTAGCTTCTCATAGAGAAATTAGAATTAAGCTAATGAGATAAATGGTGAACGGCAGAATGAACGTTCAATATAAATTACTGTTTACAATTTCTTGTGCAGCTTAACATTCAAAATTCCAAATAATATAAGGTACGCCCTTTCGAAGGAAAATTTAAATATTCACCCTTCTCCAAAGAAGCACTTGGCAAATCTATATTAATTTCGTACCGTAAAAACAACAAATTTAGCAGCTTTTCGAAATTAATCTGTTTTTGGGTTCTTGGAGTCCTAACCTCTCCCCCAACTTACGCATGTGCTCCCTCGGAGCACGAAATAAGGCAACTTTTCTCAGATCCCCTTAGCAAAATGACATTGTAGCAACAATTTCTTTCTTGTCTATTATCATAAACATGCTTATTCACGAACTTGTGACAGTTTTGACATATATTTCGTTGTATTGTGATAACATAAGAACAAACAACCCAACTATACCCACAGATTCAAGATATGCTCACTAGTATGGCATTTAAAACGAAACATCAACAAAACTATTCACTGAATAAACATTATGGGTTTTCTATGAATATTTGTTAAAATTCAAATTTAATTGTAAGGATTAACATAAATTCATATACAAAAAAATTGAGATTTTTATTTAAACTATTCCTTCAAATACTATTAGTCATATGACAACTTTTTTTTTCAAGTTTTGGATTGTCAAACCTTTATATTAAAAACATTATTATACATTGAAGGCTCTTCGTCTATATATTTCGACAACATGCGACTAAATAGCTATTCTTACGGTGATTTTACACTTAGAGTAAGCAAAAGAGATTTTCGGTCGATATTGTACTATGTTCGAAACTAATAATTAGTACAAAGGTAAGTAGTTATTTTAAATTTAGATCATCTGGCTTATTACAGTCGCTCATAATCAATGTCGTCTGGCTATTCCAATATTCTCCCGGAATTAAAAAAAATAACCGAAAATACTTATATTTAATGTCTGTACATTATGAATGTGCTTATCTGAAGTATATAAAGTTCTAGCTATATGGATGGAGATAGAATTTCGAAAATCTGGGAACTTCGAATCTCAGTTATAGACAGGGAGAATTGTTAAGTATTCTCCTTATCATATCCTGTCCTCAACAGTTCAATTGGTGACGAGTCCGAAAAAATCACTTGCTCAAAACACTCCAATGAAAACAAGGGATCATAGTTACACTACATATACTGGTGCGTATTCCCAGTAGCCTGAGTAAATACTAGAGAAGATCTACTTTCGAGCAGTTGGCTTTTCAGCACTAGCTTTTTTAACATTTAATGATAATTTTCCCAAGTATTCAGTTTTTGAGGAGAGACTTGCGAGTTAGGGGCTCCACCAGGTGCAGGAAATTACTGCATTGATTAATTTCTCCGTAATTTCGATAAATCCAATAAACTGAGCTAAACACGACCTCATATAGACATAAACCAACAAAAATGTAGTTTTTGCGTTATATTTATTTTTAGTACTTCAACTTCCTAACGTTTTTATTTCTTCAGAACAACTGTTGAAAAAAATTTACAAAATATTATGTTATCTAATATCAAATCAATCTGATAAACCAGTTAATCGTTTTTGTCCCGACCACTCATAATTAAGCTGTTGATTACTTTCGTCACTAACATTGTAACTGACGACTGTCGGAAACTGCATTCCATTACAGATTTTTGTTGTGGGACATTTCACACAAGATTAACGCGGTGCGTTTCCCCTATATATAGGAATTATAAAAAAATGCCGAGCAATTCAACTAGAATTGAACGTAATTCCTTTTGGTTTATACTGAAACCGGTTTTGTTTTACTGCTTTTGACACACAGACATCGATTTCAGGATCAGCCATTGAAGTTTGTGTTAGTTAGGTTAATGCAGCGCCGATGTGTGTGTATAATTTTCCAAGCCAGTTACCACTGCCAAATACATAGAGTACGTTGCCATAAACCCTGGTTAATAAAAGAGGATTTAGCGCTAGCGATAGTCAAGTTATGTTGATACATATATCTGAGAATGTGACATTAAGTGAGAATTGTGTTTTATTATTACAGCTATTAGACGGAAATATGGATCTAGATATAATTTGAAGTTGTAGAGTACAAAACATTACCTTTATTCCTGGCCATTGTTTGACTCTGCAGCAGTAAAATTTAGTATATTGCAGATATACGTTGCACGGGATTACCAATGTGCTTTATTCCCACTACCAGAAATATATGTTATTTTCGAGTAAATCTTCAGCATTTTGCTGCGGACAGAACGTGAGTCCTTCACTTTACGAGTCAAGCTGATATTTAGCAAAATGAAATAATGTAAACTTATTAAAACTATGAAATTTGATTCGGTCTCGCATAGCTAAGCTCGTTCCTATATACTATGAATTCTTCCAACTATGCACGGTTATAAAACCGATTGTCTAATTGCATTGGTTACTGCAGTCCCATCACTGATTTCGTGAATAATAGGTGTGGCATCTTTGTTAATTTTTATGCACTTATTGGGAATAACACCACAATGCTTGACATTTTCATCGTTTTAATAACACCACATTAGAAAAAGATATTACGTAAAAACAGAATTTTATTGCTTATCGAATACCAGAACAACGAATTTAATAGAATTAAAAATAGGTCTGTTATATTACAATAGTGTACTACACATCGACTGTAGACCACTAAGTGTTTGGCTGAAGTCTTTATATATAAAATACATTCAGGCATCTAGTCCTTAAGAGTACAACGTAATTTCATACATTTATGCAGAATTGGTAATGGGTAAGGTTCATATAGTAATTCTTGTGCTTGTGGTGTTTTCTTCATTCAATGCAGGTTAGCGATTACTTTAATAAATTGGGCTCTTTTTCTGCCATTCCTACGAATTCCTTCATAATTTATCCCTATACGTTAAAGTTTCTTTCCACCAATGCCTCTTCTTCAGACGATTTTTCCTTTCACAACTAATTGAGGTAAGTATAATATGTAATGTTGCTTAGAATATAATGAGTTCAGGGAATTTTAAGGATTCTCCAATAGGTCTACATTTCAGATGTTGATTTATGGCAGACATCCTGAGAGCCATAATTCTACTCCATATACAGCACTTTAACAGGCCACTTCAGAGGTGCAGTTTAAATTTTTATTCATTTATTTATCGTATGGCTCAATACCATGACAATTGTAACAGATATAGATAAAATGAACAACGGTGTAAAGATAAAGGTATACAAGACAAGCAGTTTAAAATGAGTGTTACATTAAAATTTTGCTACTTCCTGGAATTCATTGCAAGGAAGAGAGCAATATGTAGGTAAAATCATAAAGAATGTACTAAAAATTAATTTTATTAGCTGCACTTTTCACATGGCGAGAGCCCACTCCAATTTATAAAACTAATACAAATCGAACAATAAATAGGTACTTTGAAAATAACAGCTTGCAAATTAGAGATTTTTTGGTACACTTGACGAAGATAGAATTAACCTCTCCTTTCCAGTTTCAAAAATAATCCGCTTCGTTGCTCGTTTAAATAGGACTTATTTCCAAATATTAGCAAAGATATGAGTTATAATTTTGCAGAAATTCATTTAAGTTTGAACAAAATATCTTCATATAACGAATTTTCCTATACTTGATAAGTACAGAAAATATGTGTGCTGTAGATGCTATAGTTTTTGCCAAATCCATGACTGTTGTCTTCCTGTGCAATTGTCAATAAATATAAAAATATTTAACAAGCATTTTAAGGCTCGGGAGTTACTAACGATCTTTGAAAATTAATTATGGATATTTTCTAAAACAACTGTATAGTTTTTTGTTTCTTTTGCAGAGTTACGTCTATATTATGTACCCTTTCATTCTCTTGGGAATCTTCTTCGTCCTCTTCCTCATTATGTTCAGAAGGAGAAGTCAAGTAGAACCAATGTCACAATAATTAATTAATGTTATAAATATTATTACGAATATTTTATGAACAAATTTATAAACCAAACTATTAAACAAACGTTATAATAATTTTATAATTGTAATAAATCATATACAATTTCAATGGGTTAATCAAGTAATGAGCAAAAGTTCGATACAAAAAAACAATAAATTAATATATTAAAACTAGTTTTCCAACTACCGCACAACTGCGCACAGTGCTCACAGCTAAAGCCAGCTGTAAAATGAGACGCAGCTTCGTGAGGTGAGTCAGGGCGAAAATTTGTAATCCACGTAAATATATGCGACTGCAGTATCTCGCAATGTAGCATGACATGACGCAGTTGTATATCTTTAAGTGGATTACAAATTCTCGCCGTGACTCACGTCATGTCACGACGGTGCGTCTCATATTGCGGCTGAGCTAAGTGTTTCGGATGTCTTATGAAAGTTAATATAAAACTTTATCATAAAACATGAATTATGATCCAATTAACTACTGAAAATTGCGGCACAAGTCAAAGTTTGCTCTGGTAATTGGTAAACTCTATCGTGTTTGAAGTAAAATCACCGTAAATGGTGATATTTGATGACCATTGAAATTTTATCATGTTTCTCATATTTATCGACTTGATATTGTTAAAAATGTAAAAACACAGTTTAGCAGTCTAACACCAAACCTTTATGTAAACACCCAACGCCGTTTTGAAAGACACCAAAGGTTCCACAGCATTTCCATTTGATGTTGTTAAACAAATTACAAATGTAACAATGCGCTAGCAATATTCTACCCGAGATACCTCAGAATATAAAAACAAGATCTGTAGGGTGAACTATCGTAAAATTTGATATGAAAATTCATTTGCGATACTATAGAGTAGGCGAGATGTTCGAGCCTGCCGCTGTTACACTACAAGCTCTATACAGCAACCGCTTCAGTTTCATTTATTAAAAATAAAATATATTAAGTTTTTTAAATGACAATTATAAAGCTTTTTTTAAAAGTCAATTATGCTTGACAGATGAATTAAATCCTTGCAACTACATCCGACAGAATTCTGTTATTAAAACTTGACAGGATATATAAGATATTACAAATATTCTAAATTTTTGCTTGATGCTTAAGTTAAATTTACTAGTTATTAATTTTTAGACCATTTTTCGCGGAAAAATACTATATGTATATCGTTCTTCTATACAACCCATAATGTTGCCAATGTTTAAGAAAAAGTGTTAGGTTCACATTATTGTTAATGCTCCTTTTTGGTGATAGATTTTTTTTGATGAAAGAAGATCAGAAACCATTTCTACCGTGACCGCTATTTACGCAAAAATCTCTTGTTACGAATTCTCTAGAGGTTTTATATTTTTCAACATTTCACTGGTCTAAGAAGTGATTTGGTAGGTATTTCTAAACTACGGTTAAAATAAAAAAAAAACTTAAAAACGGATTCGAAATCCAATTAAAACCATTTGCGAAACAAATTCAAGTAACAGAAATTAGTTTGAAGTAATTACATAGAAAATACTTTGCAATTGTTATTCGCACAGAATTTCCCTTTCATTATGCTTCAATTGAATGTAAAATTACAGAACAAAACTACTATCAAAACATTGTTACATAAGTTGTTCTGATGAAGATTATTAATTGCTTTCTCCTCGATGGTAGTAGTAGTCGTCAAGGTATAACAATTAACTTAGCTTTAGTTTGTGGATGACCCCGAGGCTTCGAACGAATTCTTCTGTATGGCCATACAATAAATGCTCAGCGTGAATTGATGATTTCAAGCAAACGATTCTTCTGTCATGATCCTATTCCGTGACTTGTGGCTGATTTAAACTGGACAAGTGAAAGTTCCATCTATATTTTATGCTAATCTCATCCGTAACGATATATTTATAAATAATACAATAAAAACGTGCGCAATCATGAGAAAGTGAGGATGTGGGCAATAGTCCCGTTAAGTGACTCGTAGGATTTCATGGCCAGCGTCTGTAAAGATCTTAAGTTAGGGAATAGTTAACTATATTTGTTTCTAAGGATATTTCCCAAATTACGTTACCAATATTTTGCCATTTAACGTGCTATTATAGATATACAGACTATGCCACGATGAACTGAGTCGATAGTATACGTACGGGGGTTTTTCGAGGTGCTGGTTTCAGTTAAAATATTTTTAGTTGTCCACGACTTTCAATTTTTTATAGCAATTTGAGAATCTATAGTGAATATAACTTTATTGGAAACATCATATATGTCTGAAGCGAAACTTTTAAAACACATGGTCAGTTTGTGAAAAGCAAAAAAAAGGAAACCTGTCAGAGAAAATGAAGAGATTGAAGTTACTGTTTTGGCATACTTCAGAGAGAATCCAGAAATAGCCTTAAAACATGCAGAAAGAAATACCTGTGTTGAGTATTCAGAGGATTCTAAATACACATAAGTACTCCGTATTCATTCTCATTAGTTCAGAATTCAAGGGCAGGTAGCGCTCAAAGAAGAAATGATTTTGGACATTTATAATTAACTAAAATTCAGGAAGACGAACATCTTTTAAACAAAATGATTCGAATGAGCGAGTCAAAATTTATGCAAAATGGAATGTTCAATCGCCGAAACTCAGTTCACTGAGGTGATACTAAAACACACCATGTGCTTGTGGTGCATTTGTATGATGGAAATTTGTATGGTAAGCTTAGATTGGAAAAAGATATTTTGCGTTTATTTTTGGGTCAAAGATATCTCGAAATTATTAACATCCGTTAGCTTTCACCTGGAATCAGTTGTGGTATCGACACGACGGAGCTGCACCTCATAATAATGCATCTGTAAATAACTTTTTAGACAATCTTATTAAAGATCGTTGGATAGCGAACAATGGTCTTCATCGATAGCCTCCTCGTTCTCCCGATATCACTCCATTAGACTTTTTTGTTTGTGCTGCACGGCTAACAACAAAAGAAGATTGCCAGGAAGGAGTTAGGAATGCATTTTGATCTCTTTCCCCAAACGAAATTCAAAGTACCGGATTTTTAAGAAGAATACAGAAATGTTTGGAACTTGTTCAATTTCTTGTTTTGCTTTACATAACAAAGTGCCTGTGTGTTTTACAGTTGAGAATAATTTGCATGATGGTGTCATGAGTACGCCTTCACCTATCCGGATATCACGGATATGCAATTCTCCAGGAATGATTCACAAATCAAAACAATTTTCATTAGTTTCTTATCGATTCTTACAAAAAGAGATAATTCATATATACCTAATAACTACACAGAAATTTTATATTGTCCAAGATTATACAAAAACCTTTTAATTTAGGTATGGGGTTGTAAGCATAAACTCCATTTATTTTTTAGCACAGAATCCACTGGCGTTGAGAAAAAAGGGGTTGCCACTCAAGTAAAATGAGTTACACGATTTTCGAGATTGCCGACCACTCCGTATAATTTTTTAAACAGTTTTATTTTGGCAACTTTTGACCTGGCAATCTCTGATTTCAAAAATTTAATTTTTTGTGAAGGGCTGCATCTGCCAAAATTTACAAAAAAAAAGAAATAACTTTCGTCTGGAGCCCTCGCACATGATGTTTTTAATAAAGCTTTATTGAAACTTATTGTAGATTTTACGAATGCTATAAAAACATGGCGTTCCATTAAAAAAACAAAGTTGGGGTCCACTTCCAGTAGAACCGGAAGTCGTAGTCAACTGAAAATATTTCAACTGAAACCAGCTCCTCGAAAAAAAATACCAGTTTCTCATATACATATCGACTCAGCTCATGGATTCCGAATCAAGAAACACTTCAATACTCTCTTCTAGAATGGCACTATCTCAATTGTGCAGCCAATTGGAAAATGTGCTTTGCACTTTTCAGTGCACCTGCTTTCCATCGTAAGCTAAAATTATGTGGACAACAAGCACAAAACACCAAATAATAAGAAAAAAATAACACAAAAATAGCTTATAGTTTTAATTCATAAACATTAAATACTACTTGAGTAGAATGTGTTTGTTTTGATGAGTTAAATATACCTATAGTTATAATTAAATTGCTCATATCTAGAACACCAACGTATGTGTAATAATTTGGAAAGTTTTTATAGTATGAATGGAAATATGCACGCTGTTGGAGTAAACAACATGCAGTTAATTAACAAATATGCCATAGATGAACTGGCAAAGAACGTATTTGAAACAAGTTTATAACCTTTGATAAATTGTTAATTAGTACTTAACATACGTACGGAATGTTCTTATTTAACGAAGCCGTAGTTAACCAACTTTGATTTTATTCCTTCTTGAGATTTAACATAAACATTTGGTGAAATGGAATAAAAACAGTATGAAATAAATACTTGTAAATGTAATATGGTAAATGAATTATATGCTTGGGTAATACAAAATTTAATTTATTAAATTAACATGAGCATGAATTAAATAAATTACTAGAAAACATTCCGCAGCTAAATTTAATTAAATCAAGTGCGAGTGAATGAGTTTAAAAATTATTGTTAGTGATAAATCTACAAGTTAATAAAATTATGCAGTTACGCTTTCTACATTTTATTTACTCAGCAGTATGTACGATTATTTAAATAAAATGATAAAATAATAATAATCACTTTCGAAAGTTCGTTATCAACGAAAACATATCAGAGAAAATTTTTTTATTTGTAAATATTGAAACAAATTCAGTTCGTATATACACCAGTGAAACCAAATAAACTACAATCCATTAAAATAATATTTGTTAGAAACCACGAATAACCTTATGCCTAGTCTCATTTTTTTAATATGTATTTTACGAACAGAAGGATTTCATATCTAAAGAAGTTTCTAGGCTGTCTGCCAGACAACATAGCGGCTAAACTACTAACATAGAAACACCAAGTTTGGAACATATGTTCCTGGGAGCTCTAGAGGTACCTACCAGGAATGGATTGAAACAATTTGGATACAAGGATGTAAAAATTGATATTGAAATTTTTTACTGAATTTACTATTTTATTAATCGAAGGCAAAAGATGACGTGAAACAAGTTGTCACAAAAAATGTCTAGGAATGTCAAAATTTTTAAATTTGTCATTTGTGACAAAATTTGAATATTTCAAGTTTCAAATTAAATTATAAAAAATTAAAAACACACTGAAAACTGTTTTAATTTATTGTTGCTTTTAAGTTATGTAACTTTCGCGTGTTTTTATACAGACGGTTTTATATATTTATTAATTTTACAATTTTTAGTGATATAAGGGCATAATTGGCTGCAGTTTTCCATTCTAATTAGTGGAAATGCTGTGGAACCTTTGGGGTGTCATACATGTAAAAACACCGTTCAGCACCCTAACACTAAACCTTTATTTAAACGCTCAACAATAAATGTTCAAAACCGCTTCATCCGCAAAATAAAACGAAAAAACTAAAATAAAATTGAATACAAAATCTGAATTTTTTTAGGGAATTTGACTATTTAATTAATGGGGGCAAAAGAGGACTGTAAACAAGTTCTCACAAAAACGTCAAATGTTGACAATAAATATGTCAAATATAACAAAATTAGAATGTCACAAGTTTCAAATCAAAATAATAAAGTACCCTCATAGAGTATTACCTTTAATGATAGTGTTAATTTCTAGTGTTTTTATTACCAGATGAATTCGAATTAGTTACAGGAATTTAAAATACTCAACATAAACAGTGTTGAGATTTTTTATTGTTGATTTGTTGTGTTTACTTATTAGAATATCGGCGCTCAAGGGAACTGGGTGAATAAAATTTCAAAATAACTGATCCGAAAAATAAAACATGAAAAATTAAATAAATTAAAAACTCATTTAATAAATAAAATGAACAACTAAAAAGCATATATACTTCTCTGTAATCAATAAATACTTATTTTGAAATCGGTGCAAAGTATATAAATCATGCCTATCTAGTCACTGGATACTTATATATTTTATGTTTAACTTAGCACCAACATCCGAATAAGTATATTTATATGTCACAGAAAAATATTGTTTCTTGCTTTTAACTTGACTAACTTTGCCGTTTTACGTTTTGTTTTTATTTATTTATTTTACAATTTTAGCGATATAACGGCATAATTGGATGCAATTTTCGATTCTAATTAGGAGCAGTTTTTATTTCACACCAATTTTCCAATTTGAAAAATATATATAAATATATATATATATATATATATATATATATATATATATATATATATATATCTAAGTTTTCAAGTAACCGCTGAACACATATAAAACGGGCACCAGAAGTAGATATGATATGTATCAATCAATACAAAGCAACCTTTGAAAGTAAACATATGATCGGTTTGTTTTGTGTAGACAACAAATACTGAAGCTGTCAAATATTAAATCCATTGGTTCAACACTGTACAATCAGTCCCTAGGTATAACTAGCATCCCAGTTACATCAGATAATTTTAATTTCAAGCATATGCATTTTGAAGCAAAGTCATGCACTTGTTAATCATAGAACAAAGATTGAAGTTTCGGTGTTACCAAAAACACACTGACTTTCAGCTCTAGCAAATAATAAGTCCAGATCATATAAAAATCATGTACTTCCATTATTACGATTTCGCATTTCATATCAGTACCAGTATCAGCCTCCTGTTGAATCTGGATCGCTTATTGTAAAGCATAGAGACAAAGTTGTTGTCTTATACATGAAACCCATAAACCACAAAATAATATATGTACAAAAGAACTTTAGACTATATTTCCATAAGTACCCATATTTAATAGTGAATATACAAATTAAAAATATGAAACGAAAATATATACCATATGGTCCCAAAATGGCAAACAAGTCTGATGGGCTCCAAAATGGGTTTTATGCCTTATCGTAGATTCAATTAGTTTATGTATTATTATTCTACATAATTTTTACAGAATTCAACTAATGTTTATTGATATTTGTTTATTTTCAGAGTTGGGGGAGCGTCAGGGACGGACTAAGGCCTAAGCAACCTAGGCACGTGCCTAGGGCCCGTAATTTTAGGGGCCCGAAAATTTAATTTCTTTTATAATTAATTTTTATTTTTAATTAACAGAAAAACGTGATATCCATAATTATTGCTGAAACGTATCTAAATTATGACGAATCGTTGATTGATAAAGTCGACAAGTGTGGACGAGCGTTTCCTTATTTATGCATCCACGCCCGAGTGTCGATCTGTGTAAATATGCCTATCGAGCCTTTACTATGCACGTGTTTAAAAAGCTAAAATAGATAATTGAAATCAGTGTCTCCTGAACGTTTTGCATCTTGAGTTGTTTGTACTTGAAAATTGTGCAATTAAGACTTAAGTACCTAGACTTGACTGCTAATAGATTATTTTGGATTCATAGTTAATACTTTCTGGAATTTTCTAAAATAAAAATATAAGTTGTCATAAAAGTATTAGATTCTTTAATTAAAATAATATATATACATGTATATATATATATATATATATATATATATATATATGCAATTCCAATATTTTTCGATGAATTTTGTGGGGGCCGGTGATGGATTTACACCAAATTTTAGTATCTTGTCTGATATCAAAAGATAATGACTTTTGCCAATTTTCTGCTTTCTGAGAGTCCCTGGGCCCGAGTAAACGCCTTTAGAAAGGCCAAAATAGGCCATTTCTACCTTGTTTTTAAAATTATGTAACTTGACTAGTTCTTATCCGATTTCAACTCTGAAAGCGCTCTTTTCTTTGTTATAAGCTGTAGTATTTACAAAACAACATTCAGAACCGTTAGTGTTTAGGCATGTTTTTAGGTAGTAATTAAGTAAGGAGGAAATTTTGAAAATTTTGCTATTTTCTGATAGCCGTCAAAATTGCACCAGTATACCTAGGTTTTTTAATAGTGCGTGTTTGAAATGTTTTACGATTCCGTTCAAATTACAAGTTATAAAAGTTAATTTTATTTGGTGTGTTCGGAGCTTCAGTTGTTTGAATATAGTGAGTTTCATAAAAATCTCGTTTTTTCAAATTTTCGAACTAACGGTAGTCATTTCTTGTTAAATAGAATAAGGTAAAAATTTAGCACAAGGTAACTCTGTGGAAATATAACACCCTGCTTTTAGATATTTTCTTGGGCCGAGCCTTTATATACCCTATATACCCGTCAGAAAATCGAGTATTTTGCCTAAGTTTGCTAACTCACCTTGTTGTCATGGGTACATATATATATATATATATATATATATATATATATATATATATATATATATATATATAAAATATTAGAAATTGTCAATTTGTTTGTGATTGTAATGAAGATCATTTTCTTCTTTCTTTTTAGTATCTACGAGGACTTTAAAATGAGTTCCCATAAATACTTAAGGGAAGTGAAAAAAAAAAATGGAAAAGCTGATCGAGATAAAGTGGCAAAACAAGACTTTTACAAGTAAAGAAAATATTATTTCGCCTGCATCCATGTGGTCATTTATTTAGAAAATATTATTATTGCAACATTCCCTAATTTAAACATAATTCTGAGAATTTATTTATTCTTTCCAATAAGCAATGCACGCGGTGAAAGAAAATTCTCAGTAATGGCCAAAATATTTTTTTAAGATCCACATTAGGCCAACAAAAATTAATATTTATTATTACTTTACATAGAAAAAGAGTTATTAAATAACTCTATTAATTATGACAAACTAATCGACGAGTTTGAAGAATTATAAGTGATATAAAGGCAATATAACCAATCAATCTGGGTATATTTGTTTAAGTATTATTGTTTATTTTAATAAATTATGTCTATGTTTGTTTGTTTTAATAAATTATGTATATTTAATTTTTGTACATGTATATTATGTTTTCCTTTTTTAAAAATTTGATAACAGAAGTGCATACTATATGCTTTAAAACCAAACTCCAACTGCTGGCGAAAACAAACCAATTAAGCGATTCGACAACTTAAAATTGGTGGAATCGTACGAATTTATTTTTCTTTTAGGTTACTTGTTTGATAGTTTGCGGCTGTCACTTTAACGTAATGCACCGCCCGCACCGCTCAAATCGCGTTTACGTGGGACACAGCCTTAGTCCGCCACTGGGAAGCATATACATATTATCAAGAGTTACTCGGAGAATAACACTTTGACCACTCATATCTTAAAAACGAAAGAATTTTGAACTTGGTGCTCATAAAAATATTTGATTTACACACCATACTATAGATACAGATAACTTGACTGAAAGCCATTTTCTATAAGGAAATGGCGGGATCCTTTTAGCATTATGTCAATTTATTAAAAACAAATCAAACATTAGAGAGTCGAAATAAAGGCTTGACCCCAATCAAATATACGCAAAAAAACTAAAGTTGTAATATAATACAAAGCGTAAAACCTACAATAATCCCTAGGTCTTTTAAAGAACCTAATTAACCGTACTAACTGCGTTTTGTTTGCAACTGCTAAATTACAAAATCGTTGACAGCAAGCTTAAAGATGAAAGTGAGGTATTCGTTGATGAGATTATGACAAGATAGGATCATTGCTCGCTTCGGGTCAACTAATCTGTTTGACTAAATTAAGGTTGGGTAGTTGGCCAACATTCCTAAATTTATAATAGATCAGATGCTGATGAAAGACCACTTCAAAACATAATACGATTTGTTACGGATAAAACTTGAATGGAAGAAAAAAATACGGTACCTCCTAGTGAGCAGAAGAAAAGATATGGATTTCGCAAATTACAGTCTCTGAATAAACGTCTCAAAATGTATTCATATGTATACTATATATACAATTGCAGTTACGTAAGTTATTTTTATCTTCAATGGTAAAATATAAATGGCCCCTTTTATGAAGTTCTCGTTTCACCTTTAGGAATTGGAATAGTACCAGGATGTTAATATTCCAGGTATTATGTTGTTTTCTAATCAAATAAGCCACCAACAACCAAAAATATTCAATGTTCTAAGATCATTAAACGGACAACAGACTTTGTGGTGTTTTGTTTTTCTCGTGGAATAACGTATAAAATAGTATGTAACGAAATGCGGTTTGAGAATTTCATTAATAGTTGGATAGGTGAGTGGAAAATAAATAAATTTTAAAAAAATAACAAACAATTTAAGAGAAAACATTATTATGCAACAAATAAACACTCATTTGGAAGTCGGGGTCAAGTACAAAATAAAAAAATATAACTAACAAATTATTAAAAATTTATTTAATTTATGTTAGCCTGACACCTCCGTAAGTATATAATTGTTGCCTTGGGAAAATATTATTTGTTGTTTTTTACAAGATATTTCCTGTTTCTTTTTAACCGACTTCAAAAAGGACTTTCTCAACTCGTCTGTATCTGATTTTTTATGTTTGTTCAGTGATTACTCGCAAAGGGCTCAAGGAATTTCGACCGATTATACTGGATTCTGTTCCCATATTTCTTTCCTTAACTTAGCTTTTACCGTTTTTTAGAAAACGGGGAAAAATTTACCAATTTTCTTATACACTATGATTTGGTGGAGTCACCGGTTAAAAATATGAAAATTTCCTATCATAAACATATCATAAACTGAAAAGAAATTGGGTTAGTTCCGGGATATCCCAATGTGGTTCCATATTTTTTCAATAACACAGCTTGTACCGTTTCTTAGAAAATAGGGAAAAACTTTTTTACCGACTTTCTTATACAGTAAACTTTGTTCGATTTGCTGGTATTAAAAATGTATTACTATTTTTTATAAAAAACGCGGGGAGGAGACTATTAAATGAATGTCAGTAGTCAGTATAATTAACAGACCTAAAGAATGATGATACTCAGATCGTCTACAATATAGTTGATGCACCTAAGTTAGAATCATACACAAAATTTTCTTAATACATACACATATAAAGAAAACAAGTTATTCTATACAACAGTAAACGAGGTTGGTCAAGCTAATAAATGATGCTTAAAATAAAATACCTTATTTTAGGCAATATCGAAAAAGTTAATTAGATTTGAAAACTGCATCCAATTAACCCATCACTAAAAATTGTAAATATATTAAAAAAAAACAAAAACCGATTTCAAAAATATTACTAAAAAGCATGAAACACTTTTTGCTACAACAATTAAATATTTTTTCTGAAGTCGGTGCCAATTTGAACAGCGAAGTTGCGAAGTATAACTTTACTTCCCAAAATAGTTTCATTTTGGCTTGGCACCGACTTCATAAAAACTATTTAATTGTTGTAGCAAAAAATTATTTCATGCTTTTAGTTAATTTTTTTAAGTCGGTTTTTGTGTTCTTTTAAATGTATTTATTGAATTTCAATTAGATAATGATAACCTGATGACCTGTATAGGAAGGATCCTTTCGACACAGAGAATACAAAAAGACAATATTTAGAAAATATGTAAAAAAATCATATTAATTTAGTATGGAGATTCTTTGAATATCAGGAATGGACAATTCAACCCCTAAAGAGATGAAGGAGGGGGGGGGGTTAGGATTGAGAGTATTAGGATTTGGGATAAAGGGAGTTAAAGCATTGTTTCTTTAAATTCGGCAAATGAGATGAAAAAGGGCTGTAAAAAGTTTTTAGGGGTAGTTTTTATATAGGTATAAGATTGTTTCAAAGGTAAATTTAGTTTTGGCTAATTTTTAATCAATTCATTATTTTCATTCATGTTGGCAACTTATATGTACGATTATATAGAATAATTGATATTTTTATGTGACGAAAAAAAATTCTTTGAAAATTTGTCTTTGTATAATGTGAAACAAGGGCAAAGTGTCAAAAATGTTAAAAATTCAAAATGTCATAAATGCCAAAAGAGTGAAAAATGCCAAAAATGACAAAAATATCTAACTTGTCTAAAATCTTAATTATATCAAAAATCTCAAATCTCATGTCAAAAACATTTTTGTTGACATCAACAACGTCAAATATGTCAATCGATCAAAATCTTCGAATACGTAGAAAAATTTAAATGTCGGAAATTAAAAAATTGTCAAAGGGCCCAAAATCCCTTGAGAACTCAAGTCAAACTATGTCCCCTATTTCAGAATAATTATGAACTTTATATATCACAAATAAGCCGATTAATTTAATATATACTCAGACATATAAAAGATTTTGATTAACATCTGGTAATTTGGAGAACGGAACGAATTTTGTAAGACATTTTGCTGTGTCTTCTATTAATTGAGATACCTACCAATGGAGTACTCCGAAATTTAAATAGACCCTATAAATAATCAAAGCGTCTCCAATAAACGTTAATTTAACCCTTTCGGGCCCACAGGGTTACCTGTGTCCCAAGACGAGTTTATTGTATTTTACTCGGATAATTTCAACCCGAAATACATAGGTACATAAATACTTAAATTGGTGCTTATGTATATTTATTGATTGTTAATGTTTTAGGGAAAAAATTGCTAACACAAAGCTGCTGGAAACTGTATTTTGTAAACATATATCTGAAATCCGGGGTTATAAGTTAACCTGTTCAGGGTGCAGTAGCTGCTATATAGGTATAATTTGCAAAAACTTCAAAACCCATTATGATGAATTTATACATTCCTTTAGATTAAAAAAAAGTAATTCCACATTTGCTGGTCACTACTTACTGACAGGTGTTAATTTCCTTAAACTAGGTGACATACGTATATTACATTTTTTTGATTTTAAACCAATCCTTTCAATTCTTGACATCCTACAAATATTTAAGAATGTTAAGGAACCATCTACTTCTAGGTTGTTTCTTAATGATCAATTAGGTGAATAGAGTAGCATATTATGTGAGTTTTTCAATTAATATATTGTTGCATCCAGATCCGTAATAGTAGTTTTAGTTATTAATTTATATTTTGCTTGAAAATGATGTAGTATGATGTCGAAACTAATCACTAGTTAATACATAGTAATACAAGTGATATGATTACAAACTACATATATATTTTCATTGACAAAAATGTCAGTTTTGTTTGATATAAATATATGAATTTCCCGTTTTCATATTATGTAGAAAGAAAACTTTGACTTTAAGAGCGCAACAGATTACATTTCAAGAACGTTATATCAATGAATTTGCCTTTTTTGTGTGTTGAAATTCCTTTCCAACTATAATGAACGGATAAATCAACTATGTAGAAAGTGCTATTATAAATAACTGATTTATAGATCTAGAAATACATCAAACTTGTTACAAAATTAATTATTAGGAGAACACAATGTGAAAATGCAACTACTCTAATATATTACTCTTTTGCTTTCGAAATATTTTTCAGGAGTAAAAACCGTACAGTTCTTGTAAATAATGAACGTTTTGCATAGTTTCAGCAGCATGTGGTATGTTGAAAGTTGGGTTAAACAGTTCAACACATTGCAAATCTGGAAAAAAAATTATAGTACAACGGATGAAATGTAAGAGAAAGCAGTTTATAATGCTGAAAATAATTTATATCCTTGAAAATTAATATGTAGAAGGTAAGGAATGTAAATTTGTATTAGTAACTAAGTAAGGATGTTACCAATTATATATATATATATATATATATATATATATATATATATATCTATATATAATAGTAGTTGTTTGTTTGTTTGTTTGCCATATGAAAATTACTTGCTGGACGTCAGTCTTATATTCGGCTATGTGAATGCATTTTACAGTACTACAGCTATAAATATTGTACTGTTATTATTTTAATAGTATAGCATGCAAATATATATCATTATGTTATCAATAAAATCATCAGTTGTAGTTGTTTTAGGTGAGCCCAGTTTTCGGTTTCATTAATAGTTATTCACTTATTTCTCCTGACTTCTTTGTGGGAAAATTTTAGAGGTTGCATGAAAAATTCGAGTCTATTTGACGGCAGTGATTACACGGGAGAGTCTAGAGGGTATTTGTAAAGCGAGTTTAAGTATACAAAGCTCACGTATACAAGGTGAAGAATATGCAGCAGTACGCTTTGTACGTTATATAACATGGTGTAAATATAGTGAAGCCCTGTATCAGTATGCAGGCTGTATGCCTATACATATTGTCACATTATGTGCAAGGGAACTTATCTAATGAAGCCGGTAAACCCGGTTCACTGTTCATATACCTATTAGAAGCTAGTGACTAACTTGTAGAGACAGAGGTCGTCTTGTGATATTTTGTTAAACTGAAGCCGATGTTGATCAATTTCTATAGTTATTAAAAGGTTTATTATTTTTTAAACGTTTCAAAAAATAAATGTTCATGAATAACGTCAGGTTTCTCGAACAACTTGAAATATTAAAAATACTTAATGTCCTGTATCTTGAAAACTAGGCATTTCTTATTTTTGAGTGTCTAATCTCTAGTTTAGCGTTAGGACATGTTTTTTTAAAGACCCTATACAGACAACGTTTCGTGAACGATAGAAGCGAAAACTCATACGAAATAATAAACTTCCCGTCTCTCGTTATCTCCCTGTCTCTATCTCTTTCTTGTGTCATTATTAATAATTTGAAGACGCGAGATGTAAGACCGACATCTAGGATTTTCAAGAGAATCAGTAAACAGAGGTTCCGAATCTGGAGCCGTTCCATGTAATTGCTGTTCTCCCTTAACTCCTAGGACAGAATGTCACGATAAAATTTTCAGGTTACTTCACCTGTCAGAGATATTGAATACTCTCTTCGAGGTGTCATTCCTTTGTACAAATTTAACGAAATGCATCAAATGCATAAAGAAATGTTCGGGAGGACATTCAATTGTGCAACTGATGAAGGTTCCCGACCAGAAACAATATATATTATATTTATATATAATATATATTGCCTTGCGTACAAAGGAATGACACCTCGAAGAGAGTATTATTAATAATGTTCATATATTTCAGGAAAATTAAAATAATCGTCACTACTTTGTTACGATTCGAGTATTAATCATAACGTATAATTTAGTTCTCAAATATACTTGTAAAGGAGTAAATGATGTGTAAGATTTTAGAGTGTTTCATAAATACATATGAAAAAAGATCGGTGCCTTAACATTAATACTATTGTATATTTAGCTATTCACATGATACCCTTTTTCCATAATAACGCCAACTTGGTCACTTCTTCAACTTGTTATTTAATGCTTTGGACACTTTTCAGTTTAATCCCAATTTAAGTTTGTCATCCTTCTCTCTACCGTCTATAAAATTGGTAACGTTGATCTTTTTTGTGGACTTCCAGTTTGTCAGTCTTGTCTCTATTCTCTATCATCCATAAACTTGACCTTTTTTGTTCTGTCTGGTATCGTATATTAATTGGATGTTATATTGGTTTATTTACTATAATTCGATTCTCTATACACGAAGAGACTCTTAGTATATAAACTGATGCCTGTTTCTTTCACAGAAGTCTCTCATGGGTATTTCAAGCTAAAGGCAGTGTGGTGTCGGAACGAAGGCTCGAAACACATGCAAATTATGCATTTCACTGTCATACTCATCTATTTTAGGAGTGTGTGAGTGTGGGTCTCCATTAAGAAGCTTACGATTCAAAAACCGTTTACTGAATATATTAATATTGTTATGAAAATTAAAAATCTTTAAAAAATCTTTATGCCCCTGGACTAAACTTTTGAATAGGTGACTATTTCTCGAGGGTGATAAGTGCGGTGCGAGTGGTGCATTATGTCAATGTAAAAATGGCAAACTGCAACTGTGGGCGCAAACAAACCAACTGAGTGATGTGACAACTCAAAATCGCTACAACCGCACGAATGTATTTTCCACTAAAGATACCATGAATGCTTTTTATGTTTGATGGTTTGCGGCTATGTCATTAACGTAACGCACATACACATTTGGAAATACCAGAGAACACGTAATCGACGCCGTAATGAACAGAAATACACATCACACAAAAAGTTGAGATATAAGAGTTTTAAGCTCGGCAAATTCAGGAACCAACCACCACCTTGCACTTTTGAAGCTTAGAATGTCTACCTCCATGTCAAAAATCACGAACAAACAGAATGGAAAAAGCGAAATCCAATACTGAATCACTATCCGACGAATTAACACAATAGCTATTAACACAGGAAATAAATGACACTAGAACTCAAGAGGAGGATGTAGAAGATTCATGGGGAAAACACAATAATATACCAAAAAAAAAAAAAACGCCGAAGAAACAAGTACCACTAACTAACCTAACTCACAATAGAAGAAGGTTTAGTGATAAAGTAGTGACACGAGAGCGAAAAAAGACTTTATAACATACAATATCGAAAGCAAAACTATTACTTATGAAAAAACACTATACCCATATTTAAAAAAGCATGAAAACGGTCCAAGTAAATTACCAAAAATTTTGCTTCTCGAGCGCCTTCCTGAAATTACTAACAAATGTTTTATTGTAAAAAATGGAAAATAAGTAAAGAATAACAAGATTATCGATCAGAATCAGAACAGATCAACCGTCAATTCAATTCATTCTACGCCATTATCAGAAAAAGCTAACGAATCCAAAAGGACTCGCTTCATGTGTACTATAGATGTTATGAAGACGTTCGAAAGTGTAAGATTGAGAGACGTGACGAACCTGCTACGTAAAAGAAGGGTTAGTAAAAGAATTATAACCATGATCAAACACCTCAACACAACTTCAATAAGAATCGGCAATAAAATACGAAAAAAATACCAGTCCTGAGTGGATTTAGGCAAGAAGACAACCTCAGTCCAATTCGGTTCTACCTAATCATTGATGAAATAGTCTCAAAGATAAAACTGGGAGGAAAAGGATAGAAAATTATATGCATCACAGATGATGTGGTTATCATAACAGACAATGACGACTACAATATGATGATGATATTATCAAACTGTGAACTAAGTCATGAAGTTAAGTATTGTATAAGGTGCAACAAAAAATATTGGAAGAAGTGAAGGAACAAAAAACTAAAGCAGTGTTAATATCGAGTTTTCTCATAAATATAATTTGGAGGAATAACCTCATGGTAATAAAAACAAAAGGATATGTAAACCATGCGTAAGGCCATAATATAAGCAGGGAAAACAGAAGCGCAAACCATATCAACCAAACGCCTCCTAAGAAAAGCCGAGATGAAGATACTTCGAGCAAGTAGTGGAAATAAATTTCCACCTAAAAGAAGACGCACAGACATAAGCGAACAATGAGAGGTGCAGGAGTTGTAAGATTTATTAGAGTAAGAACATGGAATTGGAGGGACCATGTAATCAAACACGATGACACCACGAGGACGGCCACTAAAGAGATGGTATGAGAATCGGACTTCCGCATTCCAAGCATAGGCTAGAAGGAGCTACTGTTGCTGAAATAAACAGGATTGTAGTCCTATATAGTCATTGTACTATCTCCGAGACAAAATAATAAATTAACGTAAACTTGCTATGTTCGTTTATTCTGTATGTTTATTCAGATGTTCTGTTTCCATTTCCTTTCTATAAAAGATATGACAGTTTCGAAAAATGTACCGGATTACTGGTTGCTTCTAACAGAAAGTCTTTCTCATATCATCAGCGCTGGTAGCCATACATATAGCTTGGGTATAGATGAAAAAGATAATTCAAATCGAGGAAATTTAAGAAGTCAGCTGCATAATGATTAATAATATTAAAATCGAAGAATAGAGTATAACAAAAAAAAACCTTAGCATTAGGTGATCAAAAAGATAGATAAAATGTCACTGTCAAGTGTATTTGACAAACACACGAGAAATTGCGCATGGCAACAAATTTCCAAGAAATTAATAGTAAATAATACATAAAGTGGCTGAAAACAACTCCAGACATGGGGTTGAAACGTTTCCACAACAGGTAAGTATACATAATATACTTTACACATATTTGTACACAGGAAAACTGGTTGATCATAACGTAGACAATTCTTTCTGTCAGAACAGGAATACTTTCTGTACGAGCTAAAAAGGACCGTTTTGCATCTTTTTTCTATTGCAAATTTCAAATATTTATCTAAAAAAAAAAACAATAAACAGACAGAATAATCCAGGGCCTCCTCAACATTTATTTCTGAATGGCTATCCATACATTTTCATAGTAGCTGAATGGAAATGAAGTATCGATACTTACTCGGTATTAAATGTATAGTTACTTTTGTAATTTTCATACAATTTAAATGAAGCACTAATTTTAATTTCAGTAGGCTCTCACTCCCTAACTTAACAGTGCTTTCCTCACAATTTGATGAACTAACTGAAACCTTGGATTAATTCACTGTTCTACTTAGTCACTTGAAAAAGAAAGCAAGAGCTAAAAAACTATAGTAGGAAAGAACCTTCAATAGATCACTAACGATTTATCGTCAAAATTTCAGAAGAGTTATTGAGTTTATCAAAAACTAAAGGTTATGCCTGCATACTCGCCAATTTCTTTTCCACACTTAGTTTGTCATAAAGTATCGATACCAAAAGTACTTGGTATCGAAAGAAAAGTATCGAGTATGTACTCTTATTTACTAGTATTGTTTGATCACTGCGTATATTATAACACCTAAACGAAGATGTAAAATAGTTGTAGAACTGGGAGTTCTTTGCAGTTAAAACGGAAAATTACTAGCCTATTGAATTTTTTTTAGTTCAAGTGCAGCGACATGGACTAATAACTTCCTTACTTAAAAAATATTTCTGTTGCCGCTTTTCTGCATTTTCTTGAGAACCTAACTACTCGATTATCTCCGCATGAACGATCTTGGATTTTCTCTTCTCCCACATAAACAATGCGCAGATTACATAAAAATTTACAATTAAATGTTACACAAGCTCTCAGTTCCCATCTCATTTGCTCAATATGCAAATGGAACAACAACAACGTAAACGCCTAATGTTTATTTTCTCGGAAAAGTACACACACACACACAATACATTAACTGTGAGAACGTTGTCGTTTGACACTCAATGACGCAGTGAGAGAGCTAACTGCCCGGATTTGTTTCGATAAGAAAAAAACAATACAATAAAGCGGATTCGGCAATAACGATCACTGTATTACGCCTATGAACCAAACGAGCCGCATATAATAAAAGCACTTGGATTTAGTGTGTGCTGAAAGTATAAGAAAATTAGAAATGTTTTTTTGAGACTATCAACTAGAAGGCGACCTCTTTTAGATTTTTCATGTCAAACTTTTAAATAATGGTGTGAACTTTCCAGAGATGCAGGTGGAAGTGCGGGTGTGTACTCGAACAATCTGGCCAAAACTCGAAAAATGGCAACATTTGAATAACGTTTCTTATTTACGGGTTTTTGAGGTCGCTGATAACGATTTTGATATCAAATTCAAAATTGGGCATACAATATGGTTGATATGTTGATAAAATACTTTGTTAATTTTAATTTAAAAGATGTACACATGTTTTCGAGGGTGGTGAAAACGATTGTGAGGTAAAATTTAAGAAATTCAAAATTGCTAACATATCAAATAAAAATTTCAGTTTTGAATGAAAAACAGTACGTATGGGTTTTTGAGTTCGGTAACAATTGATCAATTTGCAAAAATCTTTTCTTACATTTTATTAATTTTCTTGCAACATTTTTCCTTAAAATTGGTTTTCTGCAATATATAGCGAAAAAACCCTACTCCGAGGAAGATTCATCGGAGTCCAGACAATCAGTTACTTCTGATCATACAAAGTTCGCTACATTTGTAAAACATTTCTTAGGTATCAAAACGTGGACCGCTTTTAAAGTACAAACTTTCGCGTTCTGGGGGGTTCAGTTCTCAAGCGGGTGACGTCACCAACAGTCTTATAATAAAAATTGCGTCGATTGTTGGTTTGTTAATCCAAAAACCTTGTTGTTCGCTTAATTCTATTTGAAGCTTGTTCAGTATAATTTCAGTATAACTACTCATATTATTTACTTAAATTTCTTCGACAGCGTACCTTGTGAGCATTCAACAATACAAACGTTCGCATGGCTTTACAAAATTGACTGTGGTTCGAATATGATGGTGCACTAGTACATTTGATATTTTGTTGTAGTATTGGAATTTTCTTCTTGGTGTAGGTACATCAAGCCACTGGTGTATGAAACTACTGCGCACAAGGAACTTTTGAGAAGTGTGGGATGCTTATCTTTACGTACGCGATTCCAGGAGTCGACAGTTAATTGTCGACTAGGTTACATGCGAAAACTGTTCACTGAGACCTTTTTGGAATATCCTAAAAATAGTATTTCTGATAACGAAACGTTTCGTTATGGCGACAGAGACGATTCTGTAAGTTTTTGTTTGTACGTAACCCTAACAGTGATATCTTAAGATTGGCTTGCCAAGTAGTATTACTACTTGGCTAATTAATTTCCAAACTTATTTATTGCTTAACAAACTGAGATGCTGACAAATTGGAAATTAATTATTAGAAGGTAGCTAAAGATTATTAACTGCATAATGAACATAGAAGTTATGTAACTTTCTTGTCGAATTCTGATTAACCTTTTAATATGCTAACTTGTGTATATCCTTCGAGCTCTAGGAGTTTTGCAGTATCGACAAGTTTCATAATCTTTGTCTAGAATATTTACCGTGTTTAGTTTCCCAATATTAAAGCGTGTCTATGAAAAATTCTTAAGCACGTACAAGTTTATCTTTTGCGGTCCGCGAGTTCAAGTAAACGATTGACTTTGCGCCAGAGTTCAGGTGAGGAATAGCGGACAAGAGATGCCATCAGGTGTGGCAAAGTACAGTATTAAATTGCACGTTTTGAACTTTACAGACCTCAGCCGTTATTTTTAACCAACCTTGTGATGATCGATAAAACTATGTAAATAATGCGCTTGTTTGCAGGCGGGATTTCAAATTTTGTTATTCCCGAGAATATTGATGACTTCCATACAATGTTTAAAACGATCAATCTTAACGGTATTCACGTCAGCTTTGGTGGAAAATCTCTTGTGTATACATCGACAGATTTTTCAGTTGGAGAATAATAGATAATTTTAATTTTAAAGCTTCGTTGGGATTTAACCAAATGGTTATTCGGAATCTGAGATCTACGAAAACACTTTCATCATTTTTGTAGAGAATAAAAAACGTAATAAAAACGTTATACTTAATTATTCCCTTGTAACTTATTAGTAGGTACTGTGATTTTGGTTAATAGATTGTTAGTAATGAAAATATCATAAGAAGTAATCACATAGTATAGGTATTATAAATATTTGGTGTCATCTAATTCTTGCTTGTTTTACAAATGAAATGGACATAATCCTAGAGTGGAGATCTAAAGAGGAACGTAGAAGGCCATGATGACCAACGACTGGATGGGGAGACGTCATAATGGGAATAGCAGGCACCCAATGGATCACAAAAGTAATAAACAGATGGATGTGGAATGAAATAGCAAAAACTGCAATCAATTAGTTCACGTAGGCAATTAGTACTTTTTTGGTGAACAGCTGACTATATATATATATATATATATATATATATATATATATCTGAACACCAACACCGAAGAGCTACAAGAATCTTAAACGCAAAAAAGATAGTCCTTCATGTGTTTGCCAACTAGACTCAACCTCATGCCTGGATAAGGAGACCTCAACAGCAGGGAAAAATCAAGACGAGGAACGCCAATGGGCTGAAGACCGAACGGGAACTACACCTAGACGGACACAACATGGACATACCAGGAATACAACAGACCAGCCTCAAAGAGGACAACTTCAGGATCAAGACATATTACACAGAGCGGACAGTCCTGGAAGGAAACGATGAGGAGGAGTGACAACCGTGAAGAACCGACTAAAACATTAACAGGATGACCCAAACCAAAGAGACAACGCCAAGCCGAAGATACTAGGAGGGGACTACAGGAACACGCATAAAGAGTAAAATACGATGTAAGAGGACCGATGGAATCAACTCATCACCAGGCAGGACAAATTTATCCTACAGACAATGGAGGAACTATCATCGGACCACATCCCAGGACAGTCAGTTGGACAGACCAGCCACACACGAAGACAGAGACAAGAACCAGTGGGGAGGAATTCAGAGGATCGAGGACCGAAGAAGAAGAGGAACCGGCAGCAAGTACAGATGAAGACGCAAGAAGAATCACACAGGACCAGGGGGGCGCTACTGCAAACAGAAGAGGACGCAAAATATCTTAGGGAAGAAGTATCTTAAGGAATAGCGTAGGGAAAATAATATAACAGGTCAGGGATAGATAATATAGAAAACAATTTAGGGAACAAATATCAAAACATGGACTAGAAGTAACAAATTTGTAAAAAATTTAGCTCTGACAATAATGACATGACTAACTAACTGAAAGGATTCATTCCGTACTCGGTTGCATTCTACTAGACAACAGGTGTTAAAGATAAATTGTATAGAGTTGTGGGAATGTATATATGTATATTAGCGGAAATAAATTATAGTATGAAAAAGGAACGACTTCTCAGTTGTCTTGAGATTTATTGGATAAAATGTTATATTGATTATTTAAAGAATTGTGTTTTTTGTGAATATTTAAATAGTGCGATTTGGCATACAACTGTAAATAAAAATTATTTTATTTTATGTGATTTAAATTTTTATCCTTGCTCAGTTCATAATATTATGTTGCTGGTTTCATTTACTGAAGAAGAAAAATAACATTTGTAAAAATAAATTAAGGCATAGGTTATATGTCCAAAAAATAAAATTTCTTACCATATTTCATATGAAAAATTATGGAAGTCTGTTTACCTGTAACAAAAAATAAAGGATAATTAGATGTAAAACAATACTCTAAAAATATGTAGGAACAGATAATAAGCCAACTAAGATATTTATTTCAGTTGTGAAGTTTTTTTATTAAAAAAAGTTATGTGGTAATGAGGATTGTGACAATACCCCAAACTAAAGAAGGTGACAGAGGAGACATTCACGTGCTACATATAATATTTCATGAACTCATACTTGAAAATACCAATAGATTTCATAACTATGATCAGCTGTTTGATCGCAACCACTGAGTACGACGTTATTGATCTCGACAATCTAAAACATTGACCAGGTAACGATCCTTGGATCTTTTAGTCATTACAAAATTTCAGCGTATCGCTATCATCCTTCAAAATCTACATTTTTTGAGTTTTGCCTGTCCTTTTACCCGTTAGTTTTCTCCTATTTATATCTATTCACCCACCGCCACTGATAGTTCGTCATACAATATCCGTCAAATCACTCACTCATTCACATCACTCTTGGATTTGAGCATGAATAATTGTGATTCTCAACCCAACACTTAATCGGAGGTCACTATATATTTTTAGAACATTTTTATACTGATACGAGTACCAATTATGTGCTTAAAATCACTAAACTGGAAAATAAGATCAACCGACTGATTTTTTCAGAAAGTAGAGTATCTTTATGAGTGTTTCACTAGGGTAATATATATAAACCTATATAACGGTTTTAGTCCCAAGATAGATATGATAAATGTATTTTTTTCCATTTTTATTATTGATATGCCCAGAACAACAGAACTCGGTTGAACAATATAAAAATTAAGTAACTTCCTTATAATTTATGAAAGCAAATTGTTCGTATGTTTATATTTTACTCGCTACAGCTACTGCAGGTCCTTAATTTTTATAACCCTTTGTGTAATAAATTTCACCATTAGCAAGTGCGCCATTTTAAAAATTGTATGCAATCCTCCTTATACAAATCGTAGATTTTCCTCCCAATTGCAAGCCATTATAAGAAAGAGTGAAACTATTAAATATAGAAATCCAATAAATTCAATTTAATGATATTTTCTCATAGATTCCGTGTTTGGAATTAATACTAATTGCATCTAAGGGGAGTATTTATTGATTTTCTTATATATACGGTGCATACTAAATAGCCAATTAATATTTAACTAATGTAAAATGGGTGGGCTTCAATCGGATGTATTTTCATATTCAAAATTGGCAAAAACACTTCCGGCAGTTTGGCAGTGAATCCGTTAAGGAAAAAAGAAAATATATTACACCAGTTTCACATGAATTTCTGCACTTGGCTTTCTTTTATACAACTAGTGTAGCATATTTAGCTCGACAAGCATTCTCCATTTTAGTAGTTGTGACTGAAAATACAACAGCGATTTAGAAATTGGCAATTCTTAGCTATTTAAAAAAAATAATTTCAATAAATTATCCCACAAATTGTATTTTTTAAAGGCCCTTACAATAATTTGCAATGTCTGTAAACATTGGCCATTAACAAAATGTTTCGACCTAAATATGCAATGTTTGAAAAGGTTTTTTGTTAAAAATCCAAAACCAATTTCAATTTTTGGATTTGATGTTGTGGTCTTGGGGTGTTTTGGTTTGGGTTTTTAGGTTAAAGTTTTGAAAGATATGCTTTTGTAAGATAAGGGTTTTCGGGCTTGCGGTTTATAGGGTTGGATTCTCCGGCTTTAGGATTCAGTTGAATGTGTTTTTGTGGTGATCTTGGGAGTTTCAGAATTAGGTTATGTGGGCTTGAATTATGTGGTTTTAAGGTTTCTAAGATTTTGTTTTATAGCATCAGGTTTTGTGGGTTGTTCATGGACTCGAGGTTTGTAGACATCTTGGTGATATTTGACTACAGTTTTGTGAGCCTCACTTAAAAGGTGTTGGAATAATTTTTTTCGAGATTTAGAGCTTTATGAGTTTGTGTGCTTGGAATTTGAGGGATCGAAACATGTGGTCTTTAGGACTTTGAACTTATATTTTGTTGGTGTTGGTGTTTAAATATATGCTCTTGAAGATTATGGAGTTCAAAAAAGTTATTAATCAAATAATGCCAATACTACAGATAACAGATCCAAAGCCATTGAAAACGTGGTGAGATCAATCATTTCAAGACGATGGAAGTCTAAGGAAACTTCGAGGAACACGAATCATGTTACACAAGTAGCAGTGGACGAATCCATTGACGAGCATCTCGAATGTATCGGTATAGATATTGAGATTTTGAAAACTAAGACATTTTTAACAGAATTTAACTCACCGCTATTGTAGCTTTTTACTAGCGAAAGAATTTATACAATCGGTTTCGTAGTTCCACAGATTACCTCCATACAAACAGAAAATAATTATTTCTTTATAGTTTTGATATAGATTGGTATTAAACTAATTCCAAATTACTGTCCTTCTACCGGATATAGCTTTCTTTGCAATCCAATTAAAACAGTTAAAGTAAAATGTTACGAACAATTTTAATAAATTAGTTTCTCCGTACTCGTACACAATTGTAAGCGATCAAATCAAACTATTAATATAAGATGATTTCTAAACGGAGAGGAATGAGACAATGTAATTTTAAATGTCCTGAAAACGATTTCATTGTTCATTTAAAATGGAGGATTCATTATGTGCAGTCATATATTTTCTTAAGGAAGGAAGGAAAAGCAATTAAGACGAGGAAGTGCTTAATTTCCACCCTTCGTACATCGTCTAAGATATGTCGGATCTGTTTCGGAGCTCATAGCTCGACCTTATTAATTGGCGTGATTCTACTCGGTTTTCCCGGAAGTATTTAAAAAGGCGGATTCTAGCTGAAATTATGTCACAATTGTGTTATCGCAAATTCCCATGGTAAAAATTCGGGTTTATTAAAGTGTCGTTATAATAGTGGAACTGCCAAAGGCTGAGGTAGCAAAATTAAGTATTCTCTTACATAAATTTAAAATGAAGGATTTTTCTATTCTAAAGTTGCTTTCCCTGGTGTTTATTTTCTTCTGCGAACTTCAATCCGAAAATTATCGGTTTGCAGAAGTTTACGTATCCGACTGAACTCACCATTTTCTAACTTTGTTATGGTTAATATTTTTTGTCGACACGTCACACTATGAGTCAAATGGCATTTTTTCAACGGTAACCTAATATCTTGACGAAAATTAAAAATATCGAAACAATTTTGTTTTAAATTGAACCTTGGGTGATGTAGAATTAAGGAAATTTATTTAGAATGTCATCATCACTATTATAGGGGTGGAAATTAGGAGTGAAATGGTGCAATTGGTGCACATTTCAAAAATCGTTTTTTTTTTTGTTTAAGGTATATGTTAAAGATACCCCATAATATCTGTATTTGTTTTTAAGGTAGGAATACATAAACATAAGAAAAACTGTAGAATTTTGAAATGTGCACCATTTCACCCCTCATTTCCACCCCTATAACAGCGGCTGATGAGATTCTAAATAATTTTCGCTTAATCTACATAACTTAAGGTTTAATTTGAAAAACAAATTGTTTCAATATCTCTATTTTACGTTAAGTCATTTTACTCGTAGTGCGTCGGATCGGGGGATAAATGTGTATCTCATCGAGTGGGAACAGTGGCAGAATGCAGGGTTATGGTGAAAAACAGTGTGGTTAGTGCCCTACAGGCTACAAAGGCTCATGGGGAATGCGTTGTCATCGTCTTCTTTTCTGCCTATGGAGGTGTAGTCAGAGTTTTTGGCTGAAGGAAGGATTTTGTTAACAAGCTAGGATGACATAATAGCAGAAGGGGTATATCTTAATGATAGAACCAACAGTTCGCAACTAATTGGATTCTATGAATCAGATAGACATAACAGGCAGTACCAGCCTTGCGCTTTAATTTAGTTTTAGTCCTGTAATGCATGTCAATTTATTGTTGGAAGTAATAATGGAGCATTTTGTATGTTAAACATAAATAGATAAGGTCGTTCTTTGTTCTGACAGATACTACCAAAAGAGTAACTATGTAAGAAGTTTACAGCATCCAACAAAGTGACTATGATAAATACTCAATTTGAAAAAACTACAAATTATTTTAATAACATCTTATTTTATTCATTAAAAATTTTATTACCTCATAAGTAAGAGTTAAGCTTTAATATATAGACAGACGAACTGATAACCAACTCATTTTAGTAAGTAGGGGGTATAAAAATTGCAAGTTATTTTTAACTTTATAGTACCTTTTATCCAAATAAAAGATCGATTTGGAAAAAAATGTATAAATTTATTTATCTAGCTACGTTCTCAAAAAAATAACGGACTTTACAGTGAGTGCCGGAAATGTATATGAGAGTGGATTCTACTTGGTATAGTATTTCAGCGATTTTTTGTATTTATTTGTTTACAATAATAGATAATTTTAGAAAATTAATTACTTCATCATTTTATAACTCAAGTTGTTATAATTATTATGACTGAAATTACATTTTGTAAATAAATTAAAAGAAATTTTAAAATGTGCGGTTTTAATTATACGTCTTTTAGTACAGTTATAAAAGATCTTAATGCATACAATAAAACGTGTTTAGTTGGTTTTCCACACTTATAGTATCCATAATTTTTTAATGAAAATTCCTGAAAAAACATTAAAATTTTACAACTTTCATCTTTATGAGTAATTCTATATTTTCTGCTGTCTAAATGTCCGTTGCTTTCAATGAATTATTAACGTTGCACCAATAAACATCACATTACGGGAGTCCGTTTGTTATAAAGTTGGATATTTTGCTCATTACATAATCCATCTTTCTTCGCATGTGAGACGGAATTTGTTCGCCTCGTAATATTTTACAGCGACTTCCTCGCGACATCCCGAAGCATGAAGTTGATATTTTTTAGTTACCGTTATGAATTCTACAGCTTTGTCTCTTGTGAAATTGCATCTCGTTGCTTTTCTGCTTTATCCAATCCCAAGCGGCTAATCCTCTTCTTAACTCGGAAAACTTATGAGCGTTGCATACGTCTGAAAAGGTAGCATATATTGCTATACATACTTGTGACTTTTATTATTTATTCAGAAGATTCTGACACAAAAAAACTACTATTGTTGGTTTAGTCGTTGATATACGACTGCGTAGTCTTGTGATGAAAAAAAACTTATCCGGCTTTCCGAATACTGCCACGTCGTGCACACATTATATACACGTTATTTTTTATTTGAAATGTATTCATTTTCATTTTATAACTTTAGTCTTCTCACAAATTGATTTATTCATTTACTACGGAACAAAATAATAACAGATATTATGAATACAGCAACAACAATAAAGCAGGGAAAATTATTACCTAAAAATAAAAAAGAACAGAAAATGTAATATAATTAATATGAAATGTTGGCCTAAAACTGTCTTAATGACCCATTCCAATAATTAATCTAAGAATCTTGGCTAAGGTGCAAATTATTTTTTAGCAAAGTATTAACAACTTTCACTATTTGGGCAATAGTTGTAAATGATAAATTTATCTCTCACCTCATATGTGCATCTATAGAGGATGAAGTTGTGTCTTCATCATACGACCTGATTTGTATTTATTTGGTCAATGTCTGTTCTTGATTATATATTTACGTATTGACCACTCGAGCAATGAACGTTAATTGTCTTCTAACCGTTGTTTGTGGCATATTCTTGATTACTTTTATGTTTTTTGGGCAATAACACCACAATCGAAATAAAACGACGTATATTGAAGAAAAACCAAAACGTTTCAAAGTCTATTCTAACTTCGTTGTCAATAGCTTTATATTTATTGATTGAAATGCAAAATGAAAATTAATGTTCTTAACTTATTTCATTAATTGATGGGATCATTTTGCATGCGAGTAGAACGCTTCCATACCTATAACAAACGGAGCATAACGTAATAACTACAACTAATGTTCCCTACTTATGAAGTAATATTTCACTTGTTAGAGTTCCGTGTATACAATATACGAATACCCTTATAATATCACTCGAGATTTCTCCCTCTTTCACATCATATCAATTTTCTCCTAAACTACTGGACGGAAAAGGTTCAAATTTGGTATCAGTGTATAGTTTGGTGAGTCGATCAGGAGTAGGTACATATCGTAGATGATTTTAGGGGTACTTCTGGGTGGTAAAACTAAAGAAATCTACCGTTCCCCCCTCTTATCTCCAAAACTATAACAAGTAAAATTTTTATAAAATTTGAGATATAGGGCCTCACTTGAATTTAACCGGAAAATAAGGAGAAGCGTCTACTATAAATTTTGGGGGCAAATTACAGAATTAATTAGAAAATATAAAATTAATATTGTTTCTAACGCATCAAGTAATATATCAAATGAGAGGGCTCATTATGGCGAAAACAAATATATTTTTTTCATATTTAAAAAATATATTTTAAAGATATTAACAAAAATATAAAATTTTTTACCCATCCCCCTTACCTGAATTTTACCGGAAAAATAAGGAGAAAGCTCTACGGTTAATTTTGGAGGGCAAAATTTCAGAATTAAATGGAAAATATAAAATTAAAATTGTTTCTAACGCATCATGTAATTTATCAAATAATAGGGCTCATTATGGCGACAACAAATATATTTCTTTCATATATTTAAAATAAATTAATTTAAAGATATTAACAAAAATATGAAAAGTTTTACCCATTCCCCGTACCTTATCTCCGAAACTATAATATGCAAAATGTTGAAAAAAAAAATAGAGATATGGGGCCTCCCCTGAATTTTACCGCAAAAATAAAGAGAAAATTAATTTTGGGGGACAAATTATAGAATTAAATGAAAAATTGAAAATTAAAATTGTTTTTATGGCATCACGTAATATATCAAATCAAAGGGCTTATTATGACGAATACAAATATATTTTATTCATATTTTTAAAATAAATATTTTAAAATATATTAACAAAAATATAAAAAAATACCCATTCCCCAAACTGTATATAATTTTTGTTTACAGGAAAAATACGAAGAAATTCCTCATAATATTAATTTTGAGGGTCAAATTATAGAATTAAACAGAAAATAAAAAAAGGATTTTTTAACGCATCATGAAATACATCAAATGAAAGGGTTCATTATGAGGAATACAAATATATAATTTTCATATTTTTAAAACTAATTGTTTACAAGATATTAATAAAAAATATAAAAAATTCTCATTTCCCGCTTTATTTCAGAAACCATACTACCTAAAATTTTGAAAATAATTAGGGGTACTTGGGCTCACTTGAAATTTATAAGAAAAATTAGTAGAAAGGCCCAATATTACTTTTGGGGACAAATTACAAATGGGAAATAACAATAAAATTTTCAAAGGCATCATGTAATATATTTAATAAAAGGCTCATTATGTAAATTACAAATATATCATATTTTTAAATCATGTGTTTAAAATATATTAACAAGAATATTAAACATCGACTTAATTCCCACTTAGAAACCACACTATCTAAAATTTTGAAAAATATATATTTTAATTGTATTTTTAAATAATGTTTTTAATAATATAATTAATATAATCTATTATTTAAAACTTGACCTACTTCCCCTTTATCTTCCAATCTACAGAGCCTAAAATTCAGACAGGTAGATTATAAAAGGCTTCCCTGAAAGTTCATTAGTAAAATAAAACTCTAATGTTAAGTTTGGGGGCCAAATTAGAAAATTAAATATGTATTTTTATAAAAATCAAACGAATCATTTAGCCGATAAATTTAAAAAATCTATGGGTGGAAAATAAAAGTTTATATTAAATATAAGAAAATGCACTCAACCTCTGCTTGTTTGAAACTGGAATATTAGAATCTTGAAGGTGGTACGGAACTCTTAGTATGCGAATCCAACTCGCACGTTATTTTTAAATACAAATAATTAATTTGGTACTTTTTAACAAACCGACTACAATCAAACTCGATATAACACTGGGTAATAAGTGGAGTGTGTCTGAGAAAACCCGGTTATAAAGTCTAATACGAAATTGCTTTCCTTATTTTCACCCGAAAAGATGGACAGTTTTCTTAACCCCTTAAGACCCTTGGTGCATAATTATGCACAGTTTCATCAAACTCAATTTTTGTAAAGAAGTTTAATCTGACAACGTTCGAACTGAATGGGCATAATAATGAATATAATAAATAATATACAGCCCTATCACTGCTTACCTGCTATAGCGATGACACACATGAGACGTAAGTCAATACAAATCTATACTAATCACTTAGTTACTTTGAAATATAAATATATATTTTTTGATTATAGTTTAGGTGAAATATCCAAACAACGATTTAAATTAGTATTTTTGCAAAAATTTAAATTGATCAATGGCGGATGACCGCTTTTTCGTTAATGTTCATTATTATGCACATTGAGTCTCAAAAATAGTTTTTATTTTATTTTACGTAAATACGACCCTGAAAATTAGGTTGATGCTTCGATGCTCCTACAATTTTTGTATGTGTATTAAATAAGAGAGGAACTACTCTGTCATTAGGGTTGCCACTTTTTTCTGAAGAAAATATAGAGTATACATTTTTAAGTTACAAAAATATGGCACTTTTGGGAAATTTAAGAAAAAAATAGTACACATTTATTTCTCTTAATTTTTTCATATATTATTTATTTTAAGATCAATCTTACAAAACCTCGAAAATCAAGCAGCAACAAATAATGAGGCAAGTTGACGTGTTTAAATGCTATGGCAAGTGGACAACTGGCAAACCCCAAAGCATAGTGAATTCACTGTAAATACATCTACTCAAAGAGTGAATTATTTATGTGACAAACGTAAAACATAAGAGATTATTGTTGTTAATTTCGTTCTGAAATTTTCCACGCCTCGTAGTAGATGGGTTCCAACTTACAGTTATCATTAAAAAACGCGACATTTGAATTAGCTATTAGCAATGAAAATATAGTACATTTCGTTCTATATTATTTTTCTGAATAATATATTACAATTGGGTAAAATGTAGTAAGAGACTATATATATAGTACAGGTGGCAACTCTATTTGTCATGTATCATAGACGATAGTTGGTTGTGGTTGTTTCGTGATTACTTTATTTTTTTGTAAAAATTTACCATTGATACATATTGTGCATAATTATGCACACATTTTTTTTTATAAAAAAACAACAAAATTAACATAACATAATAATATTGATAGGCTCAACATATTGATCACATGACTATGAAAAAGGACCTAACAGCAGAGTTTTATAGAAGGGTAAGACGACTGTTGAATACCAAACTAAACAGTAAAAATCTGTTTCAGGCTATTAACACCAATGCGTGTTCAGTGCTCAGTTACTCTTTCGGTATAGTTAATTGGTGCAAGACTGACATTGAACAATTACAACGAAAAGTTCGAGTTTTACTAACAAAAGCTCAAAATCACCATCCAAAGAGCTCTGTCGAACGTACAACTTTGCCACGGTATGAAGGAGGAAGAGGATTGACAGATCTAAGTAAACTATTAGATCAACAAATTTCTATTTTGCGTAGTCATTTCCAGAAACTCGCAGAATTTTCTGATCTACATAGAGTCATGTGCCAGGTTGATGACTCAACACCACTGCGACTAACACAACAACATGTCCAATTACACCACCAGAGCACAGATCAGAAACTACTGAAATGGAAAGAGAAGCCCCTTCATGGAAGACATATAAATGACGTCAACCAAGATTATGTCGACAGTGCAGCGTCGAACTACTGTTGATCTCCGGTCATATGTTCCCTGAAACGGAAGGCTTTATATTGGCAATCCAAGATCAAGTAATTCCAACTAAGAACTACCTAAAGTACATCGTTAAAGACCCTTCCATTAACAACGATAGATGCAGGTACGGTTGCCAAACATCTGAATCTATCCAGCATATCACAGGAGGTTGTCAAGCGTTCGCTGCAACTGAATACAAAGAACGACACGATGCTGTGGCAAAAATACTTCACCAGGAACTAGCACTGAAACATGAATTATCACAGTCGCTAAGATTACCATACTATAAATATAAACCAGAATCTGTTTTAGAAAATAACAACTACAAGCTGTACTGGGACCGCACGATACTGACCGATCGGTCTGTTGCTCACAATAGACCAGATAGAGTTTTGGTAGATAAAGTCTCTCGGAAAACAACTTTAATTGACATAGCAATACCCAACAACAATAATATAAATATCAAGCAGGCCGAGAAAATAACCAAATATAGAGATTTGGAATTTCAAATAAAGACTCAGTGGAACATGAACAACACACGAACTGTACCAATTGTTATGTCAACAACAGGACTAGTTCCAAAACATCTATTAAACAATTTAAAATACCTCGGTCTGGACGAACATCTTTACAAACAAATGCAAAAAGCAGTCTTGTTAGGGACAGCCCGGACGGTCAGAAAATTCATGGGAAACTGCCGCCACGACTCCAACCACGGGACTGGCAAGGGCTCCCACAGAGCTAAACCCTTTTGATATCTAGGATATCTGGGGTTTAGTGAATTTTCCCCTAAAGGCACTCATGGACTGCCTTAGAGGGAGTGTGATGCCATACATTGTATGGTCAAGTCTTGATAATATGGTATTTCTTGAATAAAATATATCAATAAATATTTTTTTCTTTTTTTCTTCCCTTAAAAAAAATCAGGTCTCAAGGCGTTAAAATTTAAATAGCATATTCAACATAAAATTAATGTTATAAAATCAGTTTATAATCAGTGAAAGTATTGCGATAAAATAAGAGCAGAATGCAAAACATTTTTCTTTTTTCAAGTCAGTTAGAATATGCCTTAATTAACATTACTTATGTATCGTGTATGTATATACAGTTATTGAGAGATATTGATAGCAAAACAATTATACAATCTTTTATCATTATATATTTTCTTTTGTTTTAATTTACTTTTAGCCCTTTCTTGGCACGCGAGCTACTCTGAGGGAATCAACGTATCCTCCCTGGCCGAGAAGCTGAAGGGTACTCTCATAGCTTTTCATTATGGTGTGGTTCTAATCCATTTTCCCTTTTTATTATCTTTGCTAGCTCCTTGTACGTCACATCCTGTAGTACACATTATTCGATAGTTTCTACATTCTTTTTCAACTCCCTTTTTGTAGAGGCGTATTGTGTTTTACTCATTAGCTTGAGGTCTTTCCCTCTTCCAAATTCTTTTTAGTAGATCCTATACTCCTACTGATAAAGTCTTATCTACTAGTATTAAATATTTTTCTCTTATGTTATTATTTCCAACACCTTTATTATTTGATAATTTTATACAATCGTTTACTATCTTCATAAGGTGTCACTTATCAGAATTTTTCTACATCCATTGCTCTTTTCTATATTCAATTTATTGCTCTATCGTACAATTTTTTTTCTACAGACACATTTAGTGCGTTTGCGAAATACTGTCCAAATTTGTGAGTTCTTGTTTAAGTTTTCAGATAACGAGCTCCTCTTTTGCTGTTGCCATTACTTTTTTTTAGTTCTTGATAAAAATTTGTAATTCCTCTAAGGCATACAATTCCTTTAATAGATCTAATTATCCTTATAATAGTGATTTTTTCTTGCTATTTAATGCCTTGGTTTCCTTTCGTAATCCTCTTTTCCATAAGACTCACACATGCCTTATTTCTTCGTTCTAACATTTTTATGTACTACACCAGTTTATAGAGCAAAATTGAACTCATTTTCGGACACAAAATTCAATAGCAATTCGCTTATACCATCACGTCAGTAACAGTTTACAGAGAATAACTGCTAAGATTTTAACAGCAAACCCGTAGAAGTAAACTATTGAAATAATAAAAACCAGCAAAAATACGAATTTCTTTTGTTTTCTGTTTATATAATAAAACGTAATGAAGGAATCGTAATGCCGTCTACAAAAAGTTGTAGAGAATCGGAAATCCTTTTTAATGAGCATTTATACATCCTGATTGGATCATTTTTCAGCGAATAAACTTTTTTTTCAAAGATTGCTAACTTTTTAGTGATTAACACTGGAATACTAAACATCGTCAAAACGATAATTTATGATGTTAAGTTTATATGGGGTTACGATGGATACTATTGAATAAGTATTTTTTGAAGAATTGGAATTCAAATAATTTAAAGAGATATTTTTGCACATCCCACCGTATTAACGAGACTAATCCGATCGGGATATACTAAAAGTATTTTGAACGTTCATAAATTCTACTTCAATTTGTATACTTTGTTTTCTTACTTTTTTTCCACTGAAACTACTATAACTCTCAAGTTTAAATTATTTTGGAAAATTATGTAACCTCAACAAGAACAATAAAATGATAGCTACAACAATTTTCATTGGACCCTTTGCAATCAGGAAAACTTCAAAAGACAACGATGTGCGAAATGGGATATACTTACGCAAATTTGATATGACAATATCTTTAAAATTCAAGGAATAAAGAAGTAAATGAAAAAATATTTAGCTATAATGGGGAAAAACCTCCATACTAGCTAAAATACACAAAAATAAATCTAGAGGAAAAAGCAAATTAGGTAGGCCTAGGGCAAGATAGGTACAGTAATAGAAAATATGCTTAATACCTGAAGAGAATCTTTATTATAAGGTTCATGTTTATTCAGCAGTTTTCGCTTCTTCGTTAATTTTATGTTGTATCCCTTAGAATATTATTACTGTATCTCATTTTTAAAGACATCTTTTGATTCATAATTCAAAATATCCATAGTTATTTTTGAGATCGACAGCGTCTGTGACAATTTTGGACCATACATATGCTATTGATGCAATTTTTATTGTTTAGTGTTCTTTATTGCTTTCTTTTATTCCGTTTACCAGTCATTTCATAGCAAAAAGTAAATTAAAAAGATTTTCCCATTTTCACAAACGTTAACAGTGTTAACACTGTCGTTTGTGTTTTACTCTTTTATCTTCTTCGGATATAAAGTCTCCCTTAGGTTACTAATCCGAGTAGTAAGTGAAAATATTTGCTTATTTTTTTATTTGCTGATGATCTGGAGTGTTTAGAATGGCATGCGGCTTTCTAGTAATGATATCTACTGTAATGATGTAGGTAGGTTATACATTTGATCCTAATAATTTTCTGGTATTTTGCATATGTCCATTCTGAATTTAGCATCTGTGAGGCAACTTGTTCAAAAGATTGTAATAGGACATAATCTAGTAGTAGTAGGATACGGTATCAGTTAGACTATGCTCTACGATCCCGACTTTGGAGAAGTGTATTTCAGGAATGTGACAGATTATTACTTAAGTAACAGAGAACAAGCATTAAGATTGCAAACTAGCTCAAGCGGATGGAGAAAAATGAAAATGGGAATACCCCAAGGAACAGTACTATGTCCTCTTCTATTCTCGTTGTACATAAATAGTCTATTGAAATTTATTTTAATTATACTTGAGATTATGAATGCCACTTACCTTTTTTCGCTTGTCTTCTTAGCGTGGAAGGTGCTCTAATGACCGTTGGTTTTACCACATATGTTATGCTACGTTTATGAGACAAATTAGTCTTCTTCAGTCGCACTTGCTTTCGTTTAGGTACTGGTGACACACCAGGCGGAACATAAGGACTCACACTTTCAACACTATCCTCGTCACTAGCCACACTTTCCACGAACTCTTCCGAAACGGGGGTCACACAGGGTAGCTCGTTGATTTCGTCATCATCTTTAAAACTAATTCGAGATACTCGCCCGCTTAGTATTTGTTCGTCCGACATGTACTCGAAATCCCTTGGCAAGCTCTCATAGAGCCCTTCATCAGTGCTGTCTAAGCTTCTGTTTGTATACATCGAACTCTCGAATGGATTAAAGTGTCGAATTTCTTGAACACCTTTCTTGTATGAAGGTTTGCGACTAACAGAAGGTTTACGCTTTTCAGGTGGTACAAAAATCATAGGATCTAATTTTAGAGCTCGTAAAGATCTAGCAGGTCGACTAACTACCACTTGATACAAATCGTTTCTAGCCGTATTGGTTTTATTGTTCCGTTTCGACTTTTTTCCTTTTTTCTTTCTACTACTACGTCTTCGAACTGAATTTCTTTTCGTGTCAATCACCAGAGCACCACTAGTTCGTTTAAAATATCCGTCCCTACTTACCGACAATTTGGGTTTGGGCCTTTTTTTCCGAAAAAACCCTTTAGAAGAAGAAGGTGCGAAATTATGATGAAAATCACTTAGTTTCGGTGCAGAGATCGAAAACGAAAACCCGGAATCTTTACTAGAGAACAACCCGGTAGATGCAGTTGTGTTACTAGTAGAAGAAAGAGTTCTGCCTACAGGCGGTGTAGGCCGTTTTTGTAGCCGATTCATTACAATCGGATCTTCTCTTAAATCTTTTAAACCACTATCTAGTGAATGATGAGCTAGAGCAGGAGGACCTGAGGGTTTCGGAAGCTCCAAACTTCTCGGAGCCATACCTTGAGGTGCGTCCATCCATATTCTACCTAAGCTTATAGATAATGAGCACATTTCTTCCGTTCCAGAATCGGGCATCAAAGGTGCGGATTGCCTTGATTTTCTTCGAATCAAAGGAGATTTTTTGACATCGGTGCTATCACCCCAAGGAAACATTTCAACAGCCGAATCATTACTTTCTTTTCGTTGTAGACTAGGACTAGTGGGTTTAGGTTTTCTTCTGGCAACTGGGGACTTCCTTAGTACAGGAGAAGAAGATAACTGCCGGATGACTGGTGAAGGAAGGCTCTCGTCCGAGGCAGGGACATAAATAATTGTCCTTTCCGATCCTTTAATAACACCGTGGCCTGGTTGATCATCTTTTCGTATATCTTTTAACCACTGGCCGTATGCGATTACACCCGATCCACCTGTCTTGGAAGTTTCAGGTTTAGGTTTGTTATTGCACTTTATTTCTCTTTTAGTGACTACTTCAACTTCAGTTGAAATTAGTTCAGTCTTGTCCACTTGAACAGATGAATCTACCTTTTTAGTCTCCTCTACAAACGTTTCCTCAGCCACTGTTTGTGTAGCAACTTCTAATTTAGAAACATGTTTCTTCTTGCCTCGGTCCAAATAGCTCTTCCTGATTGAAATTCTCTTAAAAGAATCACTCCTTTTGAAGGATGATTCTTTATCTTTTTTCTTGCGACCTCCGCCGACCAAACGACGGAGGTGCTCAAACGTGATGGATTTCATTTTATCGTTAGGTTCCAGGTATCATTTGTAGCCTTGTAGTCCTTTTTCTTGTGTAAGGGGCCATTGTTATTTGGGTAGAATGGTAAACTCCAGCTTGTAGTGGTCATTCCAACTGAAACATAGCTGGACGAAAAACCTGTAGAAAAATTAAAGTTCATTTTATTTTGTGATTAGGTTATAAAACGAAACTCTGAGGTACTCTAGAAATTAACATTTCTGCAATATTATTTATTTTAAAGTAAGACTTCCTTAGTTAACATTTGACAACTAAAAGTGTGAAATTGATAGAATATAAAGCAAATTGGTATAAGAGTGACATTTTTCCAACCTCTGTTCAGAACACTTTTCTTTGCAAATTCCGCTATACGAGTACCATGTGCAGTATACTTTTGTATATTAAGCCACATACAAACGTAAATGGAAAGGATAAAACAAAACTATTTTGGCTGGAACAATAATCAGAGTAATATTGTTCTTTGAATATTTTCCTCACAACGCTCATATTTAAAATGATTCGCCGCAAAGTTGAACAACTGCAATAAAGGCAATCTATGTTAAATACTGAAAACGTCCAGCGGTTACGTGAACAGAATACTCTAAAGCGGAGCCAATTTATAAAATTGAGGAGAAGTGGAACACCCGACGAATCTTAAAGTGCATTGCAATTTTCCTTCTAGGAAAGTAAAACATTCAACTGAGGTAAAATGTATGGATAAAACCTAACAAAATTTAAACAGGAAATTTAGTACTAACATATTGTAATATTTTTTTAATGTCATTTGTTTTCTATTCAGTTGACATATTAATATAATATAATTGATACGGTTATATCACTTAATAGTCGTCCAACGATACCTGCTGTGATGTTAAAATCCATGGTATCATATTTCATTACTACTGATCTTACCAATGTGAGTAACGAGAAGAACACCGGTATATATAATTTAGATTTTAGTGTATGAGCCGAAATTGAAACAATATGCAACACAGTTCATAAAAAAAGTCTAGTAATTCAATCATACTCTCCCCAATAATACATACATAATATAATAACTGACACAGTATTCCAAAAAGTCGTGAAAATTGAGCCTTATATTTTAAAAATGACTGTTTAGGAAGATAATCATTCAGATCATGTCCCAAGTGACAGTAATCTTCGGTGAGCAAAAATTCAGTCTAATATATCAGTCATTAGAGCAATAAAAAAAAAACAGATTTTGGAAGTAAAATTTAACAGCAAGTCGCCAATGTCATCTTTTGAAGAAAGTCGCTTTTTCCATTTTTTTAAATAATAAAAACTAAAAAGATTAGGTCCTTTTTTTAAGAAAAAAAAACACAAAAAAAAGTTTAATTTTTTAGTTTATATGGTTAAAAAAAGACAATAGCGACTTTCGAGAACGATTTTGGTTTTTTATCACATAGGCACCACTCTTCACAATATGGAATTGGTAGCTTGCTGTTAAATTTTAAATTTAAAAGTTCTAATACCTGGTGTCTAAAAATCAACCAAAGACGCAACCTATTTTAGCAATAAATTGCTTGCAGCGAATTTGTAGATAATTACATGTAAATGTTTCACTGCACAACACATTCACTATAAATGTTCACTTGAATAAATATTGCAATAAGTATCTAATTATATTTCTGGGAGTGTAGTTAATAATTATACTAATTACTATTTAACTAATTATTAATATCTACTAATCCTATCCTGAGTTTGGTAACATTGCTTAAATTCAGGATAGCTGCTGTTATCATTAGCTCATTATATATTATTCAAAGGCAGGTAGAAATTGTTAGTTTATTTTCGAAATACATATGTGCGATAAACATTTCGCTCACTCAGAAATTTATGAACGATGAACGCTTTCTTTATCGCCTTTATCGAATGAAAACATGGAGAATATGACACAATTGTTCACAGTTAAAAGTTTATAAAATTGTGTGTGTGGATTTTATGTCGTCTCCAATTTCTGAAAAATTCTCACAATAATTAAGCGAATAACAATTTAGAGATATTTAAACATTTCCAAATACTTAATAATCTATTTCTATAAGTAATTGTAACAAATAAGAACTCAATTACCAACAATTTCGATGTCATTAAAAGTTTCAACGTCAGTAGTCAGTAACATGTAATTATCTGTTTACTGTGAGTGTATCCATTCGGAATATCATGGAAAGTTCGCCTGGACATGCCACTGCTCTATGTTTTCACGATAATGCGAACACGGGACTTTAATGAAGTGAACTTCTACTGGTAGATTAGCCATTTCCACATTTCACAAAGCCAGATAGCGTACGGTAATCAATGGTATGATTAGCCTACGGCGTTTTATACCGGAGACTAATATCGAGAGTGTAGCTCTGATAAGAACCGTTACCACTTAGTTTGTGTGGACTATATAAAAGACAAAGATCAAATGAAAAAGTCATTTGAAACAACACAATGTGGTCAGGATTGTGTGTCATTTCATGCACGTGTATAGGTGAGCTTCCAATTATCGTATATTGCAGTTTCTATGAGAAATTTGGAATTGAATGAATGAAGTAGTGTTAATTAAACTAGTAATTTAGTAAAGTTGTTTTGGTTTTCTAAAAATATTAATGTCTAGCAGTTGTAATCAAGTTTGGATAAAAAAATGTAGATTCGGTTGTAATTTCTTACTTACACCATATATTAGAAAGACTTTTGTAAGGTGTGATGGATGAGCTAGATCCTTGTGAAACTATGATTAAGATAAAACGTTATTTTCAAGTGTGTAGTGTGGTAGAAAAGAAAAGTTGTTATGCAGAATAATTTATATTAATCTAGTAGTCTGTAACTAATAAACCGATACAGAAAATTCAATTCATTTGTAAAAAGTTACAATAGGTTTTTAGTTCCCCACACATCTGAAATCAATGTCGAAAGAATAGAAGCTGTTTCCACTGAGAAGAACACAAACAAATGATGTTAGGGTAATGGTCCGAAATATAGTCATATTTAAGTGTGAGTGATGTTGTGAGTTAGAAATGTCCAATTTGATTATATTTTATATCGCGCTCAGTTCTCTAGGAAGATTTAGAATAGAAAATAAAAAATATATAGATATAGATGCTCAAATAGGTTAATAATTACAGCTATTTAAATTTTAAGTTATTAGTATTTAAAATGGTTATATATTTCTGATACGAACACAAACAAATGACGTCACAGAGTAGTGTGGAATATCGTTGCATGTAAGTGCGTACTGTAGAAAACATCATGTTCAGAAATGAAAACCAACTCCAACAAATATTCACGAAATCAGTAAATAAAACATTGTGAACACAGATATTCCTTTAACCCGTGCTTGGTCTATGAGAGATGTCACGCTTTTTGTGGAAACTCGGTTATATTGTCCAATAGGCAATTGCATTTCCTATTTTTCACACCTAGGGATGGATAATTTTCTAAGCCAAAATATGAACTAGGTGGAAATATAGCCTACCCAATACCAAACAAGAATTAAAAACGGTTCACAATTAATTAACATATCGTGCAACATACATCAAAGAACTCCGTCAAATAACCAACCTACTCACTTTATGAATAAAGAAAATGCATACAATTCATATAAAGATGACCAAAATAAAAATAGTTTCATGAAGCTTCATGATACGAAACATAATTTCTATATGAGTATGACGTTTTATATTATTCTATTGTTTATAAAATCAATTAAAGAATCTTTCAATTGTACTCACAAAATATTCACTCATTCGGTTACAAAGTTCTAATTACGATACTCACCTGTATCTCTAAATTTATATATATATATATATATATATATATATATATATATATATATATATGCCTTCCTTGTTCACTCTTAAGATGAACAAGAATTCAAGACATCAAAATTTTATAACCGTTTACGCATAACATTGTAATGAATTTTACGGTTTCAAGAATAAACATTCACTATCATGAAATTTATGTAACTGTACTTTGCTTCTAAATAAACCGAATATTTTTATTTACTTTTTATGACTAAAATTATGTTAATGCAGAACACAATTTTAATTAATTAGGTTATTATATTATATTTCCTGTAACGTGCCATAAAATTATTATAATTTGATATGGAGCATTATAAAGCATTAATAGTAGGTAAAGTTGACTGTAAACAGTATTTTATTGCCAGTCGTAACTTTAAACCTCTTAGATAATGGAGTTACAGATCGTTTTAAACTTGGGCACACCAAAATACTAAAAAGGAATTAAAAAATTAAAATTTAACTTAAGGGTGTCAATTATTGTCTAGGTATGTAATTTATTTGCAGGACACATTGCGCTCTCTTAATTAATATAACTTGTTTATGGATTGGAGTTTTATTATGCATTTTGCGGACATGTCGGCGAATAAAATGTCCTAAAGTTCATAGTGCTAGAATAATATGCACAGGTTTTAATTAGAATTTTGCTTAAGACTCTTCTCATTGGGAATCAGAATTGTTTAATCTTAACTGACCACTTAAATTATAATAGTAATTAATAAATTTCAACATCTCTTTTGGACTTGCTACAGACATTGCTTAATATGTAACGTAGTCAAATAAAGAAATCTAAATCTAAATCTCATGCTTTTCATTATACATATTCGTCTTAGTATGTTACTCAGTTGTAATAAATACAATTTATAAATTTGAATTTTTTATGTAATGTAATGAATAGTTTAAGTTATAACTATATCAAAATCTAAAACGAAAATTTAGGCAACTAATAGAGAAAGTGGAGATTCCATAAAAATGACATTCGGCTTTTATAAAATACTAGCTGATCCGCCCCAGCTACGCATGGGATAGACAACTCGGTTCCAGACGAATGGGTGCATTTGATATATTTATCTTGAACATATTGTTTCATTTGGTAATTTTCACATTCCCTATATTTTTAGATTTTTTCGGAAAAAAGTTTTAACATGAGCAAACTTTATATGTATATAACCGCTTTTAAAAAATATTATTTTGTGATTTAATATGATGAGCTAATTACGAGTTTGAGGTTTATATTATTGTAATATTCCCACTTATCATTTTAGTTTTTTGACAACTATTGTTATTGCCATTTTTGACATTACTGGTATTTTTCATATTATTTTTATAATTTTTGTCATTTTTGACTTTTATCTCATTTTTGATATTTTTGAAATTTTTGAAATTTGGTTTTTAGACATTTTTACATTTTTGACATTCTTGACATTTTTTACTTTTTTGGCTTTTGTCATTTTAATGGGGAGAAGAGTATATAGCAAATTTTGTTTCCAAGATATTAAATTTAAGTAATAACAATTCACCCCATCGTGTAACTAAACATTTTATTAAAATAAAATGTAGCCCGTATTACTGGCAAGTAGTGTAGCTTTCTATAAGTGAAAGATTTTTTAAAATCGGTTCTCTACTTCCTGAGATTACCCCTACAAAGAAACACCCAAACAAATAAACAATTTTTACCTATTTATATATTAGTAGAGAACTATGGATATAGATTATAGTATAGATGATTTTAAGTAAAATATAATTCGGCTCCGCAGAAGGATATAATAATAGTTTAATTCCATATTATCCTGTTGGGTCCTTTGTTGCAACTGTTTATAACTACGTTTTGCATTACCAGACAATAAATCACATACAAGTCAACGTGTAATTTTGGTCCATGCGCCGTAAGCCTAAAAAATCCCTTTTAGTTATTTACATTAGCTTTGTATAACGGCTAATCCCTATAAAACCAAATTATTGTACTATCATCTACACTACATAGAGGTGCAAAGTTTCATTTCGATACGACAATTGGAAACACGTTAAAATTCACTTCCAAGATTCCGTTAGGTTCCAGATAAAAGTAAAGCTAACAAAAGCGTGTCAAGAACGGCAAGCATATTGCTAATTAAATATAAAAGTTGACTGTTGATCGACATTCAGGGAATTCATATTGGATAAGGTTAAATCTCTACGTACAACTCAGTTTCAACCAAATCCTCATTTGCTTTAATAATTCCACCAATTCTCAGAGCAGCCAATCAGGTTGAGGTATTATCAACCATAACTGAATCAAATAGTCCGATAGATACCTACAACAGTCGGAATATAATCAGCTTAACTTTATCGAAGTTTGGCATCGCCCTTACCCCGATGTTCGTGTTTAAACTTCGAGGCGCACATTCGGCGGGCTGTGTGCTCGTGCTCCATTTAAATGTTTATTTCTACAACTAGTTATCCTGTTGTGAATCCGCTGGCAGACGAGCGGGATCATTTAGTTGCAGGAATCGCAATAACGTAGTTTCGCTGAATGGTTTCCACCCAGACCAGACTGCAACGACTGCACCAGAGTTGAGGCCGGGAAACAGATGATGAGATTATTCGTAGTGAAATAACTAGTCGAGGCTCTCGATATCTTTAAAGTAGTTCAACTCGTGGCATTATGCATGCAAGTAGCAAGTACAGTAATGGCACGTGAGGGTTTGAAATCATTACGCCACGTACTTTTTGAACCGTTAAGGGCAACAACGGCACTGGCTAATGGGAGGACGATGTCTTGACGTTCGTTCCCGTTAAGGATAATAAGGTTATTTATTAATCCATAGATTTCGTGGAAAATGTGATTTCAAGATGTGAATCATCTTCAATAAATTATTACAGGCGGGTGGTATTTATTTTGAATAAATAATATGTGATTTATTTTTTATTTGCTGCTTATTAATATAAATATATACAGTGAGGACGCGTGGAACAAATTCATTTTAAATTCAGGTGTTGGTTTTTTGGAAAAACGCTCGAACACGTCGGTTTTTTTTTGGACTGCGGTTTTTGTGATGATAAACTCATTTATATAGAGTGGGTCAGAAACAAATTGCGACCATCAACTTCATTTTTTCAAATGGAAACATTTGCTTTTTATTTTATTTTTGAATTCTGCATTGAATTCTAAGTATTTTTCATGTACAATAAATATCCTATACCAAAAATTAACAAAAAAATTACATTTATTTCAAAATTGAAGAAAAAAACATGAACATATCAATTTTAATGTTCAAATTGTTGACCATCAACTTCCTGACAATACCTAATTGGTTATCAAATTCGTAACACTTCATTTAGCGTTGGTGGCAGGATTCGTTGTATTTCGGCCCTAATTCTATTCTTTAATTCCTCGATATTTTCCGGCTTATTGACTCGATTTCACGTAACCCCAAAGATAAACCTCTTCTTCCGACCTATCTATTTGGGAAAATATTGTCAAGATAATCTTGCACTGTTCGCGAATTGGGCGGGGGCGCTCCATCCTGTTGATACCATACCGAATCTGCCAGTATATTGGGGTTTTCACCATTCGGGTAAAGTTCTGTTAAACAGGGTATTATTCATTTTGTAATAGGTCTAAATACTTTTTCGAGTTAAGTGTTTCCTCAATAAAAAAAGGACCTACAATTGAAGTACCCACAATTCCGGCCTAACTTTCCACAATCCAATGTGGGTTTTCTCATGCCCAATATCGAATATTTTCCCTGTTTACTGAACCATTTAACCAAAATGTTGCCTCGTCGAAAAAAACTATCTTACTTGAAAAGTGCGGGTTGGCATTACATCTATCCATCATTATTTCGCAAAATTCTACTCTCCGGTCCAAATCATCTTCAGTAAGTTCCTGAACTAAATGAACTTTGTAGGGGTGCCATTTATTTCTATGCAAGCATTTTAGAAATTTATTTATTGACTCTTCTGAGGCTATTTGTCTAGTGGATTTGTGAGGATTTTCTTGTAAATCGAGCAAGACATTTAATTGTGTATCTTCTGGAAGTTTTTTGGTTTTGTCATTGTCTCTTACGTGGCCAAATTTTAGAAACTTTTTTCTATTTTACTAACTACCGATCGTGTAATAGGCCGCTCCTGGTACTTCATATTAAACAATTCGCAAACTTCAGCTTGTGTTCGAGTTCTGTAGCCATATCCAACCATCGTCAAAATTTCTATTCGCTGCTTTTCAGTTAAACTCGCCATACTTTGAAACTTTGCAACTGCACATGACAACTACTTATTTGAAGTAAAATTATAGTACAGTTTCTATGGAAATAAACAAGTGTTAAAAACTCCAGCATTAAAAAAGAGTTTCCATTCATTCGACTAAAATACCGTCAACAATCATAAAAACCAAAGGTAAATAAATAGGTTCAAACCAACAAACACCTTATTTTTACCCTTGTTTTCTTAACTTTAGAAAGAAATATAATTTTTTTAATAACTGTTAATTTTCGGTATAGTACATTGTACATAAAAAATATTCATAATTCAATGCAGAATTCAAAATAAAATAAAAAACAAATGTTATATAGGATCTTAAAAACATGGTGTGGTTGGTAGGATAAGAAGAATAGTAAAAAAATAAGTGGGATTTACTCAGTTTTCGAGATACAGGTTGTTAAAGAATAATATTTTATACACATGTTTGACCGTTACTTGGAAACTAGTGACACAATGGTAATGAAATTTGTTGGGAATGTTTTGCTAAAGCTGGCACATCCAAACACTTTATTGTTAACAATGAAAGAGGGCGCTAGTTATATGATTAATAGAGAGTACACGTAATTTTTTGAGGTTCTGCTTTTAGATGGAAATTGTCACTAAAATTATTTTCCATTCAATATTACACCAAAAATATACTGTTTATTAAATTCGATATTAATGTTAATGTTAAACAAAAAGGTTCAGGCAAAATAATTTTTAATAAAAAAAAACATGAATACAACACATTAGACTTACTAAATTAACATCACAATGAAGTTAAAATACGTTGACTATAAAAAATATTTTGAATAAATATTTTCTTTAACATTATGTAGTGTCCTATCATTTTTAAATGAAGTCGGTCAACAGCAGTGCTTTGTGATTACAAATTATAAAAATAAAATATAAATGTAGATAGTCTATGAGAACAACAACTAAAATCAATTAACAAAATAACTGCTAGACTAAAAGTATGTTTAAAATCTCAATTTTATGACGGAATTATAGCTAACACATCTTATTCAGTTACAACTCAAAACATATACGAAAAAACAAGAAAAGAAATGAAGAATTTACTGAAAGAAAATAATCTTGTCGGTATAGGTGTTTTTTAAACTTATAACAGAAATGTCAAAAGGTTATTTTGTCCCTTGATGATTTTTGAATAACCACTTTTTTCAATACAACATGAACATTTTTTGGACAATAACAATGAACGAGGTGTAGTACAACTTTTTACAACAATTGCTACCCCAATTTACAGGCGACATTCCACTGGCATCAAGAAATGTAATGTTTATGTGTGATGGGCTACCAATTCATTTTTGTTTTGCTTTTTTGAACAGCAATGTATAGAGATCGCTGGACTAGTCGATGTGAATTGCACTTATGGCCTGCTCGATCTCCGGACTTTAATCCTCTAGATCATTGGTTCAAACTATTATACTTGAAAATGTGGAAGATTTGAGAAATTGGATAATAGCTTTATGAAACTCAATAAGAAACGACACTGGTATTTTTTAAAGTCGTCGGCGGCCAGTGGGTAGACAATTGGGTGATTGCATAAAAGCTGGAACTATTTTCAACAGTTCTTGTAGACGTCCAACCTCTACATAAGCCTTTTGCTAATAAAGTATTGTTAATGTTAAAAAAATTGCTCTGTATCATCAACATGTAGCGGATTTTCAAGGATCATCAAAGGAACAATATTCTTAGAATCCTGGAAGGTAACCATATGAATATCTGTCCTATGCATACTAAGCACCCTGTACAAGATCATGCAATAAAAGTTAATTTAATTATACAGCCTTTTTACTTACTAGATGGGAAACATATTATTTTACCCTTAAACGTACGTCTGTTCAACTTTTTTTGTACTAGATAAAAAGCAATGATACAAATTAGATATAATTTTTCAAACTAATAGAAGTGTTTTGTTTTCTTTGGTATAAAAACGGCACTAGAGATCTAGTTAATGTCAGCTGCCTCGTAGGTGCATTAGTGAATTTTGGGACAGGATATTACCAGTAATTCCAACTAGTTATGTGAAACCTTTTACACTCCAAATAAGTTTGCTAATGTTATTGTGTGTTGTCTGCACGTATTTCTTAGTGTCCAAAGAATGTTTTCTGCGGCCCCCATTAACAATAAACAGGAAAAATATATTTCAATCCGTTATTTTTTTAAATCAAGTTTACTAATTTAATTAAGAAAATCTAAAATAGATTATAATAACTAAACAACTCTAATTCAAGGAATACCTAATTTTAATATTAATTAATAATCAAATAAATATATATGTCCAAGAAGGTATTTGACATTTTCGAATAGAATAAGAACAAATAGTAAAACAAGTGATTTACTATTCTTCAATTATTTCCAGTAATCTAAATTTCAATGGAATTTCATTAAGAAATTGTATTCAATAATAATGTAGGTTAAATATTAAAACATATTTTTTGACCATTTCCTGATTTTGAGACCACCGTGAATTTATGTTACGTTTCATTAAGTTTAAGTTCGTATTAACACACCTTATCAAATGCTTAGACATGGACCGCAAAAATAAAACTTGAATGAATATTATATGTAGTTGCTGGAAATTGAGAAATAGTGACCTTGCAATAACTAATGAAATTTGGTTAAATTTCAAACATATGAAGAAATTTATATGATAAAATCGATAATTGAGAAAGGAATTTTAGTAAATATTTCGTTACTTACAAAAAAAATTGATTGATTTCAATAGTGATATTTTATTTGTTTGTTAGTTTTATGAAGAAATCACTGTTGGTAAATTAAATAACAAAATGAAGTAATGAATTATGTCTGGTATATTTGAATGTATATGGAATAAACTGATATGGGTCTGAGGTATTGATTAAAAAGGCTCGACAAGAAAGATGACACTTGTGTCGTTTCTATTAACTTTAAAAATTACAATATACAAGGGTTAATTCTGGTTAAAGTACAAATTCAATTGACATATGATCCAACCAAAAGTTTTTGTTGTATTTTTACTATTATTAGACTTTTAAAAGGATCACCCTATACATTTTGATATTTTCAAAAAGACATTTTTTCAACAATTACAATGATATAATGTTTGGTAGATGGACGACTATAAATTGTTTCAGTATTGGATAAAATAATTTAAAAAATATATTGTATTATCTGGTACTGGTTAAGTATAATAGTTTTCGCTTACCACGGTTTTTCAATAGAAAGAGTTACAGGTGTTTCGCCACATTTGCCCAACCCTGTACTGTGCACAGTGCACCTTTTAATGACTACATGGGAGAGTGGCAGTAATAGACACTGTCCGATGGAATCGAAGTGAGCGTTCCTTGCAAAATATATTAACCAATCTGCTCTCCCTTTATCTCTCTTTCACTCTCACTCTCTCTGTTTTCGTATATAGTATGGTTTAAGGACGGTAATTATAATCCACTATTTTGCAATCAATTTGGCATTAGTTCTAAAGTGTATTTTAAATTTTGAAGTAGATATGATGTTTCACAGATATAATTTTTTTTTTCTCTTATTGTCATTAGTTCGGAGTAACCTGGCTTGCATGAGGTCAGGTATATCATATCTGATCATATATAAAACACACATTATATGTGCCATTTTTTGAATGTGGATCACACGATAGCTGGAAGGGAGCTTGTGGGGAATGACTTAGAAATGGAAATAGTGCTATGGCAATGCCAGTGGAAGATGTACCATAGCAAACATACGGCGTGTTTATTATACCAGACTTCCCAGTCAGTGAAATGCTTTTATGTGGCTTCACCCTTATGGTGCGTGTATTTGTTTATTTTAATGTACTTGAAAAAAGGGGAATGTTAACAATTTACCAAGAGCTTTTTTATATATGCTCAGTGATTAGTCCAAATAAAATTTGAAACACAGACTTTTCCTCAAGTTTTGTGTTATTTCCCAAAAAAATCCATAAATATAAAGAAAAGCTTTTTAAAATAAACTGCACCACATCCGTGAAAGGGTGGATAGCTAAACGAAAAGATGTAATGTTGCAAATGAAACAAATATACAAAAGCTGAACCTGTCCAGAGAAAAACAGGCAGACTACAAGATCAGGATTCGGATAATGGGAAGTTATAGACGTACTAAAAAATAGAGGTTTGGGGAAAAAAGGTATGTATATAAATTAAACAAACGGGTCCCAAAATTCATATAACAGAAAGCCCATACATTCAGGGCAGTAAAATTTTCCTCGTATATTTTGTCAAGAAGCTATGTGGTAACTCAAGTTAGATATAACCAACTTTGGAGAGAAAATTGAATTAACTGAATTTTACTGCAAAGCTATTCTAAGTTATCTCTGAAACTACTTAATATATTTAGCAAATAGCTTCACAAGTTTACAGACAAATATATGATAGAATGGGCTACTAGTCATAATCGACTAGCAACTTTATTGTAGAGCTTCCTAGAAATTATTGTTTTTGACAGAATAACGGTCGATATGAATTTCAATATCTTAAAGGTAAAGTGGGGCAAACCCTGCGCCAAGGGGAAGGAAATATTAACAAAACATAAATACTACAAAACGTTTTCTCATTTCTCCCCTAAAAACACCTACGAGCGCCCATGAATTGTAAAAGTAAAGCCGGAACTGAAGTACTTAGCTTGCGCTATGTTCTATTATGACTTTGTTTCCAAAGCTGCATGGTGGTCTCTGTGAAATGACTTATTTTTCTCAGAAATGTATAATTTTTCCTACATATATAGTCTTATTATTTCAAGTACAAATTCTCTCATACACTAATATTGCGCTAAAACGGATTGTCTGTAATTAATATCCAGTTCTCTTTTCTCTTTGTTTGAGTTAGCCTCTGATATCTTATTAGTTCATGATGTATTTATCTTTTAATAGCCATTTGCGGTTTTTCATAAAATATTTTTTCTCGCTGTTTTATATTAAACTTTTGCTATGTAAAATATCAAGCACTTTATTCAGGCAACTATAATCAAAAACAAAATCTTTATTGACAAACTTTTACTTTTGAGACCTTTGAGACTAACATCAACCGAATCCGAAAGTCTATTGCCTATTCAAATGTGATAAAAGGGTTTGGATTCGAGGGAAAGCACATATAAAACCACTTTGAAATCGTTCATTTATAATCGTGTTCCCTACCTCGATGCTTAAACTTTATTATAACAAAAGTCCATCCAATGAGTTACGAAATAGTTGGAACGTGGATCACCGATTTTACGAATCATTATAGTCGTTAGAATATTATGAAGTGTAATAATTAAACTATGTATTAATTTAAATAGGTGTGAGCCATTGAACTTTTATCTACTGGAACCTGCATGACACTTTAAAATTATCAAAGTCATGAATAAAAAGTATGCCAATAAATTATTATCAGCCTTTGAAAACAGAAGTAGCAGTCTATATTTCCTGCTATAACTGGTTCAATTATATGAGTGTGTATGTAAGTTTAAAAATAATGAATTCTAGCTACAATGATATAAGGTAAATAAAAAATTTAGAACATTTTAGAACTCATCTTGGTTTTATAAGAAATCTCAATTAAAAACTATTAAATAAATCATTTGTTACTGTCGTTATTAAGTGTTAAATTTTACAATTTGTATTTTCTCATATAGTTTCTTAATTACTATTGATAACGAGGTCTGACACAAACCTCGATAAGTTCGGAAATACACGGAATTGTAGTGTTATTCCCAATAAGTACATAAATGTTGAAAATAATGTCAACACTAGAAAGCATTTTTCTCATAAAAACTTTATTGTATCGTGTGTTTTATAAGATGAAAGTCCGAAGCCGAAAAGCAGTTAGTACATTTCGATAACAATTTTCGAAATGCGAAGCATAAATAGTGACCGAACGTTTTAAAAATTAGTAGTAGCAATAATATTAATTAACAAAAAAACATATGGAAATAAAGATTACTGTTATTTAAATTATTAATTATATTGATTATTTAATAAATAAAGCCGTGATAGGCGATATATTTGGCGAGCTAAAACAATTATTTATATAAGAAAAATAGAGATTACATTTTTTGAATTTTTAGTGTTAAAAAACAATTGTTTAATTAATAATCTATTTTTTGTATACAATGTCACATACCTAAGCGGCAAGATGTCAGTTGCTAAACAATACTCGACTTTAGAAAATATTATTGAGGCGGTCTCTGATTAACTTGGCTGTTCATGAGGAGAGAAAACTCTCCTCATATTTTTCCTGCACCAGTATTTGAAATTGTCAAAGGAGAGCAAACTATAGTAAGGCAATATCGAAAAATTACTCGGTTAACTGATTATCTATAGAGAATAATTCCGAGAGAAATATATCAGTATGACTAACGAGTAGTCCTCTAGATAAAACACACAGCGATTAATAGAGATTGCAGAGTTGGAGTTGAAACATCTCCAAAAAACAGATCAATACAATATACTAAACACAGGAATACTGGTTGACATATTGTAGACATATCTTTTTCTCAGAATATCTGAGAAGAAGAATGTCGGTACATATAACCAATAATCAGGACAATGTTTCCAAATGGCCTTAATCTACTTTGTTCCCCTGTTACAATTTCAAATAGTTATGTGAGGAGAGAAAGCCCTAATGAACAGGAAAAATAACTAATACTCATTGGTATTATCCAATTATGACAGAAAACAACTATATAGGATACCAAACAAAGAAGACTCACATAATAAGCTAAAACAGCAAAAAGTTCTCAAATGAACATAATTAGAAGCAAAATAAAGTTTCTAGTGAAATACATACAAGAACAAAAAGCACCTAAATACAAATAGTGTATCTATTGTTTATAAACACAACGAAGAAAATATAGAATTTGTAATTACTGTTATTGCCGTTATAGACAGAAAAATTATAAGAAACCATATGGTTATTAATGAATATTAATTTAGAAATTTTGAAATTAGTAGTAAGTAATATTACAGAATTAAAATAAAGGTGATTGTTGTTTCACAAAGTAATTTCATCTACATAAATCTTTCATTAAAATAATAATAATTTTACATTTTTAAAACGTGTCACCAAGAGTTGTTTATTATTTTTACGGGACAAACATATGGTCATTTAGCAACCATTGTTTACTGTTATATAAGATTTGATGAGTCGTAATTTACCTATGCAAACTTTAATGTAAGTATTCAAAATAATTAAATGAATTAAATAGATGCTCTAAATGAAATATGGTCGGTCATCTGGATGGGCCAAACGAAAATTATAATTACTTAATATCTTTAAAATATTGATAAGGTCAATTATTTACAAATTCACTAAAAATTGTGAAACAAACAGAAAACATCTTGTTGAGTTATTTAAAATTCAAATTTAAAAAACATAACATCTGGAGAATCAATTCGAAAATTAGTCAAGATTAATTGATATTCGTATAAAATTAAGAAGACAATTTTGGTACACCAGAAATATAAATAAGTATTAAATTTACCCCAGTATTGATTTCCTGTATATCAACATTAATAAAACACTATTTACTTCGTTTGGTCCTGTATCTTCAGGACCGGATTTTACTTAATGTCGTCCCTGGGCACTGGGAAAAATACGCCCCAATAATGAAATGTTATTCAAACTTATAGTTTATATATCTTATTTTTTTTAATTAAAATAACTAATTGAATATCAAAGAAACCTATATACATTTGTAAAACAGACTGTAGGTGGCACCATGCCCTGTTGAAACTTTATTAAATTGAAATATTATTTTAAATTTTAAATTAAAATTAATTTGTTTAATGGATAAATTATTATTATTTTTTGAAAATTCAATAATTGATTACAAATTATGATTTGAAAAATACAAATATAACTCCAAAATATATTCAATATTTCGAAAAAAACACTACTAATTTAATTTCTTTAAAAATAATAAGATCGAATATTATTCCAAATCTTCAAGGAAATAAATTAGTAAAATCACTTTGATTATCAACTTTTACTTGAAGTGCCAAAATTATAATTTACAAATAATGCCCTAATTGAATTTATTGAATTATTAATTACATCAAAAATGATTAATTGAAAGAACTAATTAATTATACTGAGCAATCTTAATAAAGCTGGAAAATTTTCATTTTCCAAATTTTGCCACCCTAGAAAATTTGCCGCCCTGTGCACTAGCCCCGACTGCCCCTAGTGTAAATCCACCGCTGCGTATTTTATGTTAACAATCTCACCAGTAGTGATTTTAGCTGTTCGTTGAATTCAGGACGTTACTGTGCTTTTTTTTGGCAATTGAGCAAAAGTTTTTAAGAGATGTACCGATTTTATATATTTGGCATAAATATTTTACAAAACAATTAATATAAATATTGGTGTATTTATTACGTGGTGTTTAAAAAAAAACTATTTTATTAGACACAATATTTTTTTATAGGCACATTGAAAACTTAAGAAAATGTAATTGCAAACTTAATATATAAAGTAATAATTTGTTGGATGTGCTTTATATCAAATACAGTGTAACTATAAATATAGTTAGAGAGGGTATTATTTTTTTACCTTCAATATGTCACCCTGTCTAAACCATTACATTGTCAAAGATCTTGGATCAAATCTTTTATAAAACATTTGATCAAATATTTGATATGAATGTCAGAACAAACTTCATTACATGATATATTACACTGCATTAAATATCTGATCAAATATTTTCTATTCAAACTGTTCGTCAGCAGATGGCAAGAATGACAAAATAATTATTTTTGACTGGATGAGGCCACATTATAGATGTTGACAGTATAATTGTCTATTGCTAAAGAAATACAGAAATGAAGAAATTGTATTAGTATAGAGGATCCACCTACATTATTTTAGTCGAGTACAACACTGCGCCTCATTATCTATATAGCTCTGTGATATGATCTATAGCTCCCTATTTAAAAACACACAAAATACTTTATTTTTTTCAGTATATTTATTACCTTTTCAATCTGTCGAGTTTTCTTCAACAGCGTCTTTGTACGTCCACTCAATGTTATTAATAATTTTCATTGTAGGTAATTAACCTCTTGTTTTTATTTTATATATAGCATTATACAAACTTAATGGTCTTCATTCATACTCAAATAATAAAATTTTTGCTGTACAATTCTATAATAACCTTCGGAGGCGCAAATTTTCATTTTCACTGACAATTAACATCAAAAATCTTTGATCAAATATAGGACGACGTATGTAAATGTGATCAAAGATATATATCAAATGAATATTCTGTAAAAGATTAGCTTTGACAAAGATGTTTTATCAAAGATATTTGATCATATATTTGACAATGTAAGAGGGGCATAGATGTCAAATTGACAGTAAAAACTGTACATATTCAAATGTTCACTGTTAACTGAAAAAAATAATAAACATTAGAAAAGTCTCATTTTTGATATGAGGATTCCCGTTTATTGTAGAAAACGTGATTTGTACATTATTTGACATAAATGCTTCAGAAATAATTGTAATTAATTATATATGATTACAGGGTGTCTTTTTATTACAACGTTGAAAACATAAAAAGATGTAATTGCACAATATAGTTTGTGGTGATTTAAAATATATGTCAAATAATGTACAAATCCCGTGTTCTACAATAAACGGAAATAAAAGACCTTTATTATGAGAAAGAAAAAGATATATTTCAGATGTTTAATACCCTATACCTCGAAAAATTACAGTTTCAGTAATATTTTGCTCAGTTAAACACTGAGCATTTATTAACAAAAAAAGTAATACCATACAAAGTTTACAGAGAACATTTAGAAATAAAAGCATATTAAAAAGACATATTCTATAAGTTCGGGTGCACTTTAAGAGTCATACCCTGGAAGAATTAAAATTGCGAAAAATTATGAAAATGATTAACCATAAAATTATGAATTTTATTGAAATAAATTGTCTTCGGTTATTCTCATTGACGACGAACCAGTCTGTCGCTTCTGAATAATATCTCCTACCGCAACAAAGAAAAATGCGAAGAAACAGTGCTTTAATAAAATTCCATTTCTAATTGATCGAATCATCTCAATAACCGAACTACCTTGCAGTAATTAAGCAATTATTACAATGCGGTAATACTAACGGTACCATTGAGCAACGGCACCACGTCGATCTGATCGGTCCGGTATGTCTTCTCGTGTTGCTGTGAAATTGGAGACGGTGAAGAACGTGTTACAAATACTGATGAAGAATTCTGATTCACAAGTCTCTCCTAGGTAGTGAAACCAGTCATTTTAATACATTTGTACAGATAATTGGAAATACAAGTCTTGTTGCAAAAAAAGACACTATAAGGAAGATGTTTTTATCTAGTTACGTAACGCTTAACGTTTGACAAGAAATTCTATGTAAAGGTAGCATGACTTTGTGGCATGTAAAAAATTTAAGTGAGCACTAACCTTGTTTAGTTTATTTTATAATAGGATATCTCGACAACTGTGTAAAAGTGTTTTAGCTGGAGCTGTTGTTTTGTATGTCCACTGAACTAATTGAAGCATTAGTAGTTCCTCGAGTATCTACTAAAGACATTATTATCATCTTCTGTTAGAACGTGATTCAAATTTTTGTTAGCTTTTGTTGTCAAAAATTCCAATTAAAACTTATTATACTGTTCAATTTCCCGATGCTTGTAGTAAAGTAAATATCCAATTTGAATGGATTTGTTTTCATTTCTATTACTGTCAGTTTCCAGGACGGATTCAGGCACGGGATTTGAAGCTTTAGGGGGGGGGAGGGGAGGTATCCTGTACTCAATTTACCTAAATATAATTATAAATTCAAATTTCTTGGAGTATTACATTAAAAATAGTAGTTCTGAGGTTTAAACCCACAGAATTTACAGCCCTCTATGTAGTTTTTTTTTGTGTTAGAGTTTAGGAAGGGGACTTGGTTGAAATGTCAGTTGTAAAAATTATTTCCGGAGGTCGTATTTTCAGTGTAATAGGCCATATAAAAGTTGGCATGATGGCCAAATGAAGTTAGTAGTATTGAACAAATTTTTTATGGGCATTAGCATTACACACAACAAAAGCATAAGTAAGGAAGTTGTTACAAAAGGGTAATGCCATTTTTCATCATATTTTGTATATATGTATGTACATAAAAAAAACAAATTTTAAGCTACTAAACAAAAAAGAATAAGTGGCTTTTAGCGAAATTGAATAATCATGTTATACCCGGTGTTAAGGCATTTACTATAAAAGCTATGTTTCTAGAATTTAAAGCATCATTAATTAAATTTGGTGTGCTTAATAAGCTTCAAAGGACTCCCGTTTATGAATTATTCGTACGTTAGTATCACTTCCGGATTTATAAGTGACCCCATAGGAAAAAAGATAAATAGCGACAAATCAGGTGCTCTAGCTGGCTAATCCACAGGTCCTATTCGGCATATCCAATTGTCTGGAAATTCCTTGTATAATCTTTAGCCACAGGAAGAACCTCAATCTTGTTAAGACCAGCGGTAATTTGCAGATTTATAAAAATTTTCGACACATCGAGACAATCTCTGTCATTTAAATCCACTATTAGAAACACAGATTTGTATTTTTTCTCATATAGTCCCAAAATAACGATGCCTGCAGGGAGATCTACTTAAAATAATAACTCTCATCCAAGTTTCATCTGTTAGATATGATGTATTAATAATTAATTTTAAATCACAAAAAAAATTAAAATGGAAACCACTGTGGAGCAAATATTCTTTGTGCAATACTTTTCTTCTTAGTAAAAAAAAACAGTATAGTAGGTATTTTGGATGACATACCTTTCAGTGTACATTTTTGCGAATGTTCTGGGATAATTTCAGTTTGATTAAAAAAATAAAAAAATGGCAAAATAAAAATTAACAAGACCTTTCGAATAAGTTACCACTCCATACCTATCACTATTTATATTTGTTAAAAAGTTGTCCTTTTGATAAATGTTTTTATAGTATTTCAAGGATTTTTCTAACAATCTTAAATTCCACAAAATGACTACATCACTGCTTGGAACTTGTGAGAAACTAAAATTATTGCGTATTTTGACATTTTATACTGTTAATAAAAAATTATTATCAGGTTCAGTCTTGGATATGTGGCACTCCAGCTGGGTTTCAGTAGGTACATTGATAATATAATATACTTTATAACTAATAGTTTTGAGAATATACATGTTATATATGAGGATTAATAAAATTGTTAGGTAATGATCTAAATTTAACACTGCTGCTTACAGATCTGGAAACAGTAGCAATTAGCAACCTTGAATAATCATATCGTTGTTCTGCAATTCAATACAAAATATCAAAAATAAATAAAGCGTAACAAATCCGATTACAGTTATACGGATCAATATAGCCCGACATAATTTAAGAAGCGGAAAATTGAGGACGAAATAATGGGAAATCATTGTCAAAATGTAGATTAAGAGACCATAAAAGAAATGAAAATATCGGATGAGATTTGGGGGTAACATTCATATGTCAAAAAAATAGAAACTGGGATGAACATCTGCTAAGAATGAATGGAGATTGGATTTCGCGAACTCTCTCTGAATGTAAATTGAAAGGAACGAAAAGTCCACGATTGGAGAGATAAAAATCAGCAATTTTGAAATATATATGTATATATATATATATATATATATATATATATATATATATATATATATAGTGTTTAGGAAAAGTAACAAATAAATTCATTATTTCTGAAAGTGAGAGTTTTTCGAAAAAAAAACCTGTGACACGTCGACTTTAACTTTTTTTTTACATACGAACCTTATTTTTTACGTAATCGTTATTTGAGATATGATGTCATCGCATTTAAATAGCGTACCCAATTTCGCTCATGCTAATTTAAAGAAGTCATTCTAAATAGACATCGTCAAAAATTATGGTTGTCTGATAGTAACCTGAACGACAGAGAATGTTTTTTATTACTGTTTACTTTTGTTTTGGTTTTTTATGTTTCTTATCAATTGCATATCTTCTGTTTGGCAAAATCATTGCGTTTGAACTGTTTAATGAATAGTAACTTTGTTATTTTTAAAATATAATTGAATCGAATTGAAATTCTTTACATGATTGGATTTGGAGATATAATGCGAACCCAAAAAGAATTAGTTTTATTTTCAATGAAACTCATCTTGGTCGGCCTCCCATTAGCCAAATCATGGTAAGCAATATTAAGTCTAAATACCCAAACTTTGGAAATGTTCGTGGTGTTTATCTAAGTCTAGTAGATCCTCAAAATCAGAAGACGAACAACTTAACGTTTTGGTGGCAACACAAGACAATCATCACTTAACACTTAACCTCGTGGCTTCTAATTTCAATATGGCAGCGTCTACATTCACAAAATTTTAAACAAAGCAATGTATCATATTATAAGGTATGCCTTGTTCATGAGCTATCTGAAGACGAGTGATATTAATTTTGTAAAAAAAGTAATTTCTTCCGACGAGTTTTTTTTGTACGGCTATGTCAACAGTCAAAACTGCCGTTATTGGGCGAATTTAGAAAAAATAGTAGCGAGATACACCGTATACTTCCTGAAGTTATTGACCATGTTCAACAAGAATCTATTAATCGTCTTGGTTACTGGCAGGTTCAACATTTCCATCGTCTTATTCCACAGATAGAAGGAGCCATTGATAGCAGAGAACCTGGTACAGATCATGGTAGGAGAGGTAAATTGTTGGAATGCCGTTTGCATATATGCTACAGTGCTTATGAAATACCTTTGAATTCAAGAACAGGAGAGAAGCAATTGTAAATATGTATGTATGAGTACTGATAAGAATAGATAAGAAAAAAATCAATAGCTAGACCGCATCCGCGAAGTAGTGCTTTGCAGCAGTTCCGTGGACGGTAATGATGGTCACAGAGATTAGGGTTTCAGTGGCTATAAAAGAGTCCCACACGCGGGACTTAATGTCTCATGGTGCGTAATGCATTTACACCCTCTTAAAACACACACACACACTCACAAAAACTCAGTTCTAGTTCTTATAATCCCTATAGTTTTGCCATTTATTTACATTTAGTTTTATTTCTCCTTTTATTCTATTTCTCTTAAGTAATAATGTCAAATTGTACTTTGAAGAAGTTTGCATTCAACTATAGCTGTTCTTTCGACTATTTCATAAATTTCGTAAATTTAATTCACTCAATGGTGTCATTTCTGAAATGTATTCACACTGAACATGCTGTCAATTTATTGTCTGTCTCTGGTAATATGGAGTGTAGAGCAAAGGAGGACACACTTATATGGGAATAAAACTGAAAAAGTGTCCAGCGGACACTTTCAAATAAGAATTTCAAGAAATGGCCAGAATAGCGCAAGTGTGACGACAGACAGGGTATGTTATGAAGTTATCAATTGTCAACGGATTGAAATGCACAAATCCTACATTTAGAAGTGAAGTGGCTGAAAAAATGAGAATGGTAATTATTCGTAAAAATCGTAAATATAATGTAGAAAATCTGTTATGTGAACTTCTCTTTGTAAATGGTTGTCTCCGGTTTTTGTAGTCTCTGCAAGTGATATGAGTTTACAGTGTGTTATTTGTGATATAAATTAATAAGCGTGTGCTCCAGTTATGACTTTTTATAAAACTCAGTGATTTAATAGTTGTTATTTTGTTATAAAACTTTTTGAAATAGTTAAACAAAGGGAAAAAAATTGTATATTTGTAATATTTTTATACTTATTAACAAAAAGATGCTGGTGAATTAGATGTAAATAAAAATTATTTATTTTTACATTCTTATGTTCATATTACATATTTATTTTGAAAAGTGTCCCTTTACAAAGTTGGTGTTTCTACTTCCTTGTTCACCTCTCTCTGGATAAAAGGTAATTAACAATTGTTTTCATCACTGAATAAACCCCTATAATTAAATTATATCTTCTAATATCATTATGGAACAAATTTCACTTGCATTTTATTCTAGAATAGTTTCTTTTTCAAGGATGTTAACATTTTCACACACTGGTTTTCCATTTATTTTTTCTTGTATAGTTGAACAAAAAGCTCTATTAGCTACAATCAAATGACTATTTTTGGCATCTTTCTGCTGTAGTTGTATTTTAAATATTTCCAAAGGTATGCCTAGTGAATGCCCCTGGGGAAATATCTTCACAAGTTTGTTGAAGTTCTCAAGTTGGTCGACAATGCCATAATCAGCTTAGTAATTATATAATAATGGGTTCTTCAGTGTTTAATTTATGTAGGATATTTATCTTGACTCCTTAAAAAATGTGTAAATAAAATTTTGCTGGTAAGTATTTTTATTTCTGTACAAGGTATTTCATTGGTTTAACACTTTATTAATGTTAAATACAAATCAGGTTCTTTAACTGTGATGGTTTAATTTGCATTTTTTTATGGGAATTCTTCACATTGATTGACATCAACCTAATTTTATTCAGGTAGTTTTGTTCGTAGACAACTGTCGTCCCAGTGGCTCCCTCACTTTTTCTTAAACAGAGTGTGTCCTCCTTTATTCAACTCTCCATACTCTGGCAATCGCATTTTGAATTATTTATAGTCTGTCACTTCAAACGTTTTCTGTTCTGACATTTCAAGTTTGCAGTATTCTACTCTATGCTTATTTCCTCACAGGACGCATTCTAATATCAAGTAAACATACAAAGAAATTCAAGATTTACTTGATGTTTTAGGAAACTAACCGATATTACCACTACATTATACAATGGAAATCAAAGCTGCAAAAACCAATTTTCATCCTTCCTTTGTTGAAAGGTATCACTGTACAAAAATCATCACTAAATAGAATAATAAATAATTAATTCATTTACACCAAAATCAAAATGGCTCATATATTAACTGACAGCCAAGTAATATGTCATCATTTTTACGGAATTATTCTATCGCAAATATCATGGTGATATTCTATCAAGCCATTTAAAATTATTATTCATATTTTACCGATTGTAGGCGAAAATAATAGGCACACAGCAGTATTGATTAAACATCATGCAGCATTTTTATGTTCATATTATCTAAAATTTCACAGTACAACAAATTTATTTTTACCGGTTCATTTAGCCTATTCATTGCATGCGAATGCTCTGATTGGCTCAGTAGGTATATTAGAGTGATGGAAAATTTAATGGCCATTTTTGTTTGTGAAATTCAATCACTAATAAAGGATCAATTGTATATTTTCTACTGAATATTGTACTGAATATTTTTGCTAATTATGGAATAGTTGGAACTCCTGACATAACATTCGCATTGGGTATAATATGGGGCAATTTATAAATTTGGCAATATTTAATACCAAATTTTCATTAAAATAAAGCGTTCA